>CM071924.1:19440046-19820636 GCA_016081115.2 Rehmannia glutinosa
AAATTTATACAAGTTTTTATTTCATGTTAATTTATAAAAATTATTAGTTAATTATAATTATTCTAAGTCAATAGGAGGACAATTGCCCAAATAATAAAATATTATTGTATTATAAAGAGTTATAAGTTTATAATTTAGGATTGTGTTACCTATTATGATTTTATTTTTTATTTTGAGACTACAGTAGAAAGGGACTAGAACTCTAGAAGTATATATATATTCGTTTGGTATTTTTTATTTTTTTCAAATTTGTATGTTTTATTTATGACTAATCTCTGAATCTCCATCCTGAACCGAACCGTATCGTCCCATCCCATTAGAAACTAATCTCCGTCCCGAACTGTCCCGAACTTTCGGTACGGTTCAGGACGGAGATTTTTTTACTATGGTTCGGTTCTGGAGATTTATTTTTAGAATCTCCGAACTTCGGGACGGTTCTGGAGATTTCTAAATTTCCGAACCGTCCCGTACCGTGCACACCCCTAGTTTCATCTAATAAAATTTCAGTAGAAAAATAATTTCCGCCTTTATTTAATAATCAATTTTATACTCGAAGTCTTATAAGAAATCAAAAAATATACACATAACATAACACATATTAAAACCAAACAAATTAAAAATAGTATAGAAACAATATTAATTAAAAAAAAAACATAATTCAATTTTTCATCCAGTGCATTGAAAACATCAAAAACATGAAAACAACCAAGAGACAACAATATGTGAATAGAGAAAAAAACTAGGGTTTCAAAATTTCTCTCTCTAAAATATGCTCTCTTCTCTATCCTACTCCCTCTTTGCCGTCGACTTTTGATGATGAGCATTGGTTTTTCAGTCGGCTTCTCCGGCCTTTCACATGACAATAATCTCTTCCCAAAATTCTATTCAACCCCTTCACATGGTACTTCGTCTTCTATGGGGGGACGTCCTCCCTTGTGTTTCCATCGCCCAAGGAGTTGCCTCCCTCTCCTTTGGTGGTTAACATGCCCATGGTCCACCCAAGAGTTGTTACAACTTCTCCACAGGTGGTCCCTTCCTCAGTGGCCTCCCTCTTAACGTCCTCCCTTCCCATGGTGGCCCCCTCCTCAACGGCCATCACGGGGAATGCGTCAGCGGTGCCCGCCCCCCAACATGGGGACATCAGTGGTCCCTCCTTTGGAGGCCAATTGTCAAGCAACGGTGGCCCCCCTCCCAAAGTATCCTGCTATATCCTTGGATTCTTCTGGCCACAAGGGATTGTATTTCCCACTTAACAATTCTGATTTGGATTACAATTTAAAACTTATGGATTCTTTCTTGTATTCTCAGGTAACCCATTAAAAACCTACTTTTATTGGTTCAAGATCTCCAGATTCATCGCATGCGTACAAGATTCTAACTTTTGTGGAAACACTTAAGCCCAGAAGTGATTCACGCCCAGTTAAGAAGGGAGATTTATTTTCCGTTACGATGAATGAGGGCATTTATCGTCAACGTACATGAGAACTATGTAATTCTTTGATGGCGATTGTTGCAACCAAATGATGCTAAACCATTTTCATTGAAAACTCTCAAGTCCAAGTTGATTGAGGTTTGAAAAATTCAAAATAGTTGGCGTTTGGTTCCTCTCGGGAGAGGATATTTCAGCTTACAGTTCACGAATTTGGATGACCGTAATCGTGTTTTTGCTAAAGCTTCATGGAACTTGAACCCAGGTACTATTCCTATTACTAATTAGACACCGAATTTCAATCCTTATCATATTAATACTTCGGTGGAACAAGTTTGGGTACAAATTTATAAATTAAATATTGAATATTGGTATCATTCTTTGATCACGAAGATTGCTAGCGCGATCGATACTCCTATCCAAATTGATGGACGTTCGTTGTCTGGTGAGGTGGGGCATTTTGTTCGCGTTTTAGTCGAACTTAATTTAAATAATCCTCTTCAGGAGTTTGTTATGGTGGAACGAGTAAGACATTATTCTTTTGTTTCACTTAGTTATGAAAATTTGTCAGAATTTTGTGTCAATTGTCGCATAGTTGGGCACCATATCAAAAACTGTCGTCAAGGCAAATCTAAGGAGGTACAACAGAAGAATGACGTTGGGCGCAAGAAAAAAAGTCCAGTTTATAGATGTTCCACCATTTGGGATCGTGTTCCTGCTACTAAGGGCAAGATGGTTGAATCTGAAACTTGGGTGCAAGTAACGGGAAGACAAGGTCGTGTTAAGGAGGGTGAACCTTCTTCTTCACGTATTCATACTAAGAATGCTTTTGATGTTCTCGGTGCTTATTCAGATGATGTGGCATGTGATAATACGAATTTGGAGCAAAAATCTAATAACGAGAATCAGATTAATGCTTCGGAAGATAGTGCCAGCAACACAGACAGAGCCGTGATTCCGTATCAACCGCACATGTTATTGAGGATTCGGTGATTGCAACAAATTTGGATGAACAGGGACATGCTAATTTGCAACGTTCTATGGAAAGAGTTTCTAATAATCTTCCTCTTAATAATTATGTCTTTAGCTCCAATGATCCTTCTGAGGGGTTCAAGGCTATGGCCACTGTTTTCTGGAAACGTTGGTCAGATATGGCGGATGAAGACGATCAAGTTGATGCAGACAAATTGGAAAAGCTTTAAAGACCAAGTTAGGCGACTTCTCAACTACTCCGATTGTCTTTCACTCAAGTGATTCATCAGAAGCTATGAAGGCTCTGGCAATTGTGGCTCTAAGATCCTGGGTCAATATTCCACAGGGTACATCAGACCATCAGGATGATACTCAATCACGTTCAAAAAAAACACATGACAATGTCATTTGAAAATCCTTTGGAAATAGACGTCCATCATTTAGATTGCTATTTTAAGTTATTATTGTTGTTTCTGTTATGGGGTACTCTTTTTTCTATCAAAGGTTTTTCACACTAGGGTTTATTTTGATAGGTTTTAACGAGACCCCTATTTTAAAGCTAGCTGCTTAGTTTGTAATCAGTGCACTACATTTTCTTTTTTAATAATATTTCGTATTTATTCAAAAAAGACAACAACCAAGAAACAATATAACACCATGGAAAACTATATAGAAATAAACCAGAAATAACATAAACAATATAGAAAATACCACATGAACAAACATAGCTTAAAAATAGGTAAAATCTGCATTGAAACATCAAAAACTACGTGGAAATAACAAAAAAATATCATAACAACATTAAAAACAGTGTAGAAACAACCCAAAAAAACAACAAAAATAATATATAAACACAATGCATGAACAGAAAAGAGTGTAATAAATAAGTAATAGTTGTACAGAAACATCGAAACAACATAGAAACAACTAAGAAACAAATATAAATAAACATCGAAACAACAGATATAACATATAAAGCAATACAGGAATTTTTTTTGAAAAAAAAAAAGTAAAAATGACCAAAAAATATCTAGGAGCGTAAAAAAGTCAAAAAAAATAGTACAAAAATGATAGGAGCGTAAACAATATTTTTTTTCCCAAATATTGAGGTATTACCGACAATTTCTCAAATTATAAGCCATTTTTTAAGCTCATTTATTTGCACACTTAATTAGCCATTAATGGCCCAAAGTCCCAGTTTTATAAGAAAATAATGAGGCTCATTAGTAAAAGTTTTTCTTCTTTGATTTTAAGCCCAAAAAATGGCAGATCTAATTAAAAATCATTTAAAATTTAGTTTACTTCAAATTGAATAGCTATTTTTTATTAACATAATTCATATTTAAATTTATATTTAATGTATTTATTATTAGATAATACATCTTAATTATAAATTCTCCACGTCAACTTAAATATCAAATACTAAAATATATTTGTAGTCAGTATTTTTTTAAATGCATGAAATATCAGTAATTTATTTTAATTATTAAAGTAATTAACAAAACATCACGGAAATAGTTTTTTAATTTAAATATTTTCTTTAAACTCATGACAATTCTATCAATAAAAAAATATTGTTGCTATTTCACATAATACTTGGTAAAAATAAAATTATATTCAAACAACTAATTATATTTTTATCAATTATTTCATATCACAAACAAAAAAGTATCAAATTATAGTTTACACATAAATTTTCATAACACTTGGTTTTCACTAACTATTCATTACTAAACACACTTATTTTAAAATAGGGTAAAATGAAACAAAATGAGAATATAAAAGGACAAAATAAGACAATCAAGTACAATAAGATATTGGAATTAACTCTTTTATTTGACCCTAAACAAGCTAAACCATTTGAAAACAAACAAAGAACCCACAAACAAATTATTTCAATCGAACAATAGCTTCAAGTGCCATATTACCCATCATTCTAGCCATATTTGCAGGGGATTTTGTCGCCATATCCATCTTGGCATAACTTTAGTGCACGCCAAAACAGAGAAAACCCCATAACAAAAAGCTCACGAATAGACAAATTTGAAGACATAAAACCCCGATAATAATAAGGATCGATCTTAAAAAAAGCATCAAAAAACCTCCTTATCCCATTCAAATCAAGCTGCAACAAAGTCTCCATCCCAAAATTATAAAACTCTCTGCAAAATCTCTTCTCCAAGGGCCACAGCCCATTCCAAACTCTACTATTCAACGTTGACCCTCTCACCATTTTCGTTGATCCAAGGCACTCAGCGATAACCTTGGCAATGACAGGGGCAACCGCCATTGTCCGAGCCAAGGTGTACCCGCTGGCAGGATGTACAAGCCCAGAATTACCCCCAATCGCCATTAAACTCTGAGGGATTTTGGGCAAAGGTCCTCCCATTGGGATCACACATTTTTCGTCTTCGATCACCGATCTAACTTGTACACCTATACGGACGAAACCAGAAAATAAAGATTATTTTTCTTGAAACTAACAGAGAAAGAGACATACCACTAGCGTGAGAACGGGGTTCGAATCTGGTATGTTTAAGTTTCTTTGAAATTTATCCCCTCCCCTCCAATTTGTACTCACAACTTATTAAAAAAACAGAAAAAGATACATTTTTTTTTAATTTTTTGAGGGGGACAAAATTATAAAATATAATAATTTTATATACAAAATTTATAATAACAATTAAGGATGATTACAAAAATACCCTGTAATTCGGGTTAAAGATGAGAGGTGGCGAGATTTATTTTTTCTTGAAACTAACTGATAAAGAAATATTTTTTTTTTTGGGGGGGGAGCAAAATTATAAAATTTAATAATTTTATATACAAAATTTATAATAATTATGAAAATATTGAAGTTGAGGTGGGCGATATTTATTTTTTCTTAAAATTAATAGATACAAAGACATTTTTTTTGTTGGGGGTGGAGGGGCAAAATTATAAAATTTAATAATTCTAGGGATAATAAAGGACCCCAGAGGTTCGGGTTAGTTACGAAAAAATCCAGAGATATTTTAAAAGTATAAAAAGCTCTATCAGCTTTAATTTTAGCTTTAATTTAAGTCGGTAATGATACTATTTCTATAATTATTATGAGAATTTTTGAAATATTTTTTTACTCATGAAGGGGAAAAGATATACGACAAAATCAAACCTCAAGGTATTTTGCAATTTTAAAAAATTATGTATTCTTTTGCAATTAGACCAAACCTCAGGGGAAGTTTTGTAATTATCCCATAACTTTATATACAAAATTTATAATAATTATGAAAAAATATAACTAAATGCCTTAGCCTAGCCACCGTCCGGTTCTTGAGCTCCGTGTACGATAGAATCGGGCGGTTCACGAGAGCCGTCTCTTCGAGAAAAATCAAGTTCGAATCGAATGGCATCGCGTAGAGAAAAGTCGGGAGTTTCGAGTTGCTAGTGCGTAAACCGGGCTCGTTCGATAAATGGGAGTCCCTCCAATCCATGAGATGCATCTTGTCTAGATCAAAGGGGTGACTATCAACTTCAGCTAAAATGCCATGTGCAATTTGAAGGCCATTGTTTCTTGGTTTGTCATATTCTAAGAAATTAGTTGTGTAACCACTTGCATCAATAATTAAACTTGCTTTCAACATAGTCCCATCATACAAACAATCGAGGACTCAAATTCCTCATGGTTAACTTTCAAAGCTTTAGCCTTGTGAAATTTAACACCATTTGAAGCACAATGTGATAGAAATTTCAACTTTAGTCCCTTTCGGTTGACTCTACCATAGGCACGGTCAAAATACTTAGGGTATGTTTGGAATTGTTTCCAAATGCAATTTTCCAATTTCCAACTATTCCAGAAACTGAATTTATGTTTGTTTAAGAAATTCTCAATAAAAATAAAGTCATTTCCAGTTTTCATTTTTTATGGAAAGATTCTTTTGAAAATACAACCAAACAAGTTTCCACCACAATCACGCAAATCTATGTGAAAATATACTACAATCACGCAAAACGATGTCAAAAATACACCACAATCACGCAAATATATGTCAAAAATACTATAATCAAACATATTTTCATTTCTAAATAGAAATTCAGACAACAAACCAAACATATTCTCAATTCTCACACGAAAACCAATAAAATTTGAAAATTCATTTTCTAACACTAGAAACTGGAAATTGGACTTGGAAACACATCCATGCATCACCTTGGTTTTTTCATCATCTATGAATATAGAAGCCATGGGCCATATTTTGTCCAAACAATCGTCAAGGCCCAAACTTTCAAACTCATCAGCCCAAACGCCGTAGTTGTTGGGCCACATGGAAAGGGGTGAAGGATCAACACAACACATCTTAATCCCAAAACTCGAAACTGTTTGATACATGTTTTTATCTTAATTTTGATGATTTTGTTTTGCACCAAAACAATGTTTTTTATTGTTGTCCAAATACTCCTAAATGATTTAAAATGGTTTTAATATTTTCCGGAGTATTTCTTCAAGTTTATTTTCGTCTAAATTGGACAACGCTTTTAATGATTTTACGTTATTGGGTTTTCACTCTCAAACGATGTTTCTAAATGTTGTCCTAATACTCCCGATCGGTCTAAAATGTTTTTACTATTTTTCTGAGTATTTCTTGTTGTTTATCTTCGATTAAATATTGGACAACACTTTGGTTTTGAGGCCAACCTGTCGCCTATTGGGCAACCCGCACTGAAGAGTACGTTGAACCCAAAAGTTGAGCCTGGAGTGTAAAAGGGGTCGACCGGCCAGCCTCAGGCGTCGACCGGTCCAGACGACGGCCGCCCGGGTGCGGCTTGCCGCAAGTGTGTTTCGAAATGAACACTTGATCTTTGCAAAATCCATGAGGGGGACCGGTTGGGGTGATGGTCGACCGGCGAGGTATACGTCGACCGGTCGCCGCCTGTTTATTTTCTTGTGTATTCTTCTAACGTCTATTTCGTACGCGACCGGTCGCCTCTATCTTTTGACAAAGACAAATTTCCGACCGTTTGACAAAATGACACTTTTCCTTAAAATGTGGGATTGATTTCTAACAGCTATATTCTTGATTTTAATTACAATTTTCTGTAGATTTTCAGTCCCCAAGAGGAGCCTATGCTTGATCAATCATCTCCTATAAATAGAGGAAGTTTTGGAGCAACCATAAGAAGTATTGAGATACAACACAACAAGATACACTTCAAGCAAACACTTGGTCTTTCATTGTTATTATTCTTGTTGTAAAATTGCCTAGCTTATCACTTTCACATCTTTGAGGTCTAGGCTTTTCTTGATTACACTTCGCACTCAAATTGTATTATTCATTATTGAGTTGTAATCTTGATTTTTTTTTTGTTATCATTCAAACACAAGATATCCTTGTGAGTGTTCTTGTGGTAAGAACATACTTGGATGATCTAGGTGATAGGTGAAGAAGATTGTGGTAATCTTCTTATTGAGGTGTTGAAGAATTTGGTATTCTTCAGGTTGAAGATTGTGGTAATCTTCACAAGTGCCGTTGAAGGAAGATTGTGGTAATCTTCAAAGGGAGATTGTGGTAATCTCCAAAGGTGGTGTTGAAGAAGAGTGTGGTGCTCTTCAAGTTGTTGTAAGTTGAATTTGTATTAATTTTGGTAATTAATAAAATTCTTTTTCTTTTCGAAATCCATCCCGGATATACTGGGGTGGTAGAGGATTAGGCCCTAGGTGGGTTGAACCTCTTTAAATCGACGTGTGTTGTTTACATTCCGCACCTTTATTATTGTGTTTGAGCTTTCGGTTATAAAAAGAGGGCGAAATCGAAAAGATGGAGATAATCTATTCACCCCCCCTCTAGATTATCGTAGCCACTTGGACTTACAAGTGGTATCAGAGCCAAACTCTTTGGCAAGCTCGTTTCACATCGCGAGTGAAGAGGAACGATCGTCGGCTACGAATGAAGCTCATCTATCCGGCACCTCCACCACCAAGCCACCACTATTTGATTCCAAAAATTTTATTTTTTGGAAAGAAAGAATGGAATGTTATTTACAAGGTTGCGGGTTCGACATTTGGAACACCGTCATAAATGGAGTGTCCATTCCGATGAAAGATACACCACACACCAAAGAGCTCAATGATGAAGAGAAGAAATTCATCTCCTTAAACGGTAAGGCTTTAAATATTTTGTATTGTTCATTTACTAATTTAGAATATGAACATATTGTAGGAATAAAGTCGGCACATGAAATATGGAAAAAATTAGAAGCCATCTATGGAGTATTTGCAAATGAAAGGAGTCAAACAAAAGCATCTACTTCTCAAGATCATACAAGCTCAAATCTAAGGAATAAGCCTCCTACAACTTCCAATTATGAAGAAGTTGAATATTGTTTTATGGGCATCAATGAAGAAAATGAGGTATGTCTTAAACCCTCTACTTCCTATAATATTGTCATTCAAAATGATTATAGTGATTTACAAAATGATTATGATGAACTTCAAAATGAATTCCAAAGTTTACTTGTTAGATACAAAAATTTGAAAAAGGAATTCAATATTTTGAAAAATGATAAGGATAGTTTATTTACTTCTTATGAATCACTATCATGTGCTCACACCACCATACTTGACAAGGTTAGAAACCTTGAAAAAGAAAATAGTACTCTTGTTGAGAATATTGATTGCATGAAAAATGATTTATTAAAATCCAACTTGAGTACCAATAAAATGTCCAATATTGTTGATATTCATAATTGTGATAAAGGACTTGATCATAAGCCTAATGTTGTTAATCATATGAAAAAGGATCAAGTCACTATGCATATTGGTCATTATGCTCCTAGAATTATTACCTTGTTTTTATTGTGGCAAAAAGGGTCATACGGCTAATTCTTGTCGGGCTAGAAATAGCTCTAAATATTGTTGGAGACCTAAAAGTCTCAAAGCTAATCTTAAAGGACCCAAACACATGAGGGTACCACAAAACAATGTGCTATTAGGTACCCGGCAAAGCAAAAATCGGAGAAAATTCATGCCACCAAGAAAACATCAAATGAACGTTTCATTTGATCAAAGAAGGAGAAACTACTCTCAACAAAGCCAATTTCAAGAAGAGCGTATAATCAAAAATGGGAAGAACACAATCCTTGAAATGGCAAAGACATCATCAACAAGATGATTTTCAAAGAAGAAGAAACCATCAACCATGGGAAGGTAACCAATCTTGGAAATGGAGAAGTCATCATCAACAAAGTGACTTCTCAATGGGAAGATATCATCAACAATGGGAAAGACACAACCCATGGAAACGGCGTAATTGGTAAACCGTATCTCCCCATTTGTATATGCATTTTATTTTTAAATCTATGCATACTTTTAATTGTGTCTTAATTGCAAAATGAATCTTCAAGTATTTATTTTTAATATAGGTCTCTTATATATTTATGAGTTTCAAAACTTTTAAAAGAGACCTTGCATGATTTTCTAAAACTCTTGAGCATTTTATTAGACTTATATGGCTTATTATCTCTTATGAAATCTTATAGCATAAGCTCTTTTTGATATCTCATATTACTTGCCTACACTTGTATTTTCTATGCAAATGTTGTCTAAGAATTGTGTAGGATACATATTTCATACTCATTGGCTATTACGTCATCAAGTTTCTTAAACCATCGAGGTATGTCTACCGTATTTTTTTCTTTAAACTCGATTTTATGCTTATGCACATATCTTTCAAGATAGTTCATTTTGATCCCTTAAGTGCCCCTAATTGATCTTGCAAATATTTTCTTTTAAAAGGCACTACGTGTTTAGTCTCGATTTTATCGTTTATATGTTTTCCCAAAACCCATATTTGTTGGATATAGTCCAAACTTGTATTTTTGCAAAGTTTTAAAACTTTTGGGGTGAAAAATCGAATTTTGGAAAACTCGGGAGAAAGAAAAATCACCTGGGGCGGCCAAAGCAGGGCGACCGTCGCCTTCGCACATCGACCGGCCGCCCCATACCTCGGCCGCCGCCCAGGCCAATTTTTCAGGTTTTAAACGTTACGCTTCTTCATTTCAAAGCAGACGAAGAAAATCCCCCAAACCCTTGTTGCGCGTAAATCATCCCATTTTCTCTAGAATCTTCAATTCTTCATCATTTTTCACGATTCTTGTTGCAAATCTTCTTATTTTCACAAGAATCTTACATATATGGCTCCTCCAAGAAATTCCACCGATCAAAATCCCACTTCTAAGAGAAGAAAGGGCGGAGAGGGTACTTCGAGAAATCGGCGAGACGGCCGAACAAAGGGATATTCGAGCCGCTCAAAGAAACGTGGCCCAAGAAGGTGATGATGTTCAAAATCCCATTCTCTCTCGGCCCAAATTACCGAAGCCATGCGGAACAATTTCGCTCGAAAATTGCCGTTGGGCGAAAGGTAAAAATCTTTTGTTACTCAAGCTCCAAATTCTCGCAATGCTCTTAATTTCATCAATAAGTATGCGGAATGGTACTATGAGGATTCGGGGATAGGAGGTAAATCTATTGCTCGGACTAAAATGTGTCGTTTTAGCTCATTTACAAATGAGTATCCCACCATTAGGGGATTTTTTGAGGAACAAGGTTGGATGTATCTATGGGAGCATGCTTATGTTTTGTATGATGATGATATTATCCAACATTTTTATGCTAATATTGGTGCAATATGATAATGAAAGAAAGCCGATTGCCGTTAATTCGCTTATAAAGGGTCGTCATTTTAGATGGACTCCCAATGATATTTGCCGGCTTTTACATGTTAGAGAAGGTGGTTGGGATTATTTCTCTTGTGGGACTTGGAATGATGAAATGTTGGGGGTGTCGATGAAAGAAGTTAAGACGTATTTGGGAGTATGGCCAAAGTATTCTTTGTTGGCAATGACACTTGAGCATCGTATTTTATCGGTCATTGTCGCATATTGCATTTGTGGTAAGTCGGGAAAGATGCCTAGCAATATGGATTATTTTTGACTTATAAGATTGCTAGGAGGGAACCACTTAACTTTGGTGCCATACTTATTCAATGTCTAATCGAGTCCATTACTCAAGGTAATAAGAAGTTGGTTATGGGAAATTGGATTTGTAAACTTCTTATTCAATCGGGACTACCTTCGTCGAGTGTAACTCGGAGGTATTTCAAAACGACTTTGACATTGATAACATCGCCCAAATGGTCACTATGCGCAAGAACATGGAAATCCGACCAACCAAAATGGCGAGAGGAAGAGGTCAAGAGTCTCCCGATCCTAATGACTTCTTTGATGACATCGAGGCCGCAAGATTGGCGGAAGAGGGCGAACCGAGCAATCCGGAGGGTAATACTGGTGCTCAACCGCCTGGAGGTATACTCAAGCCGAATTTGATGAGATGAGGGCTTTTCATGAGACGAGGTATGAGGCTTTGGAGCAAAAGACCTCCAAAATGCAAAAGTCTATCGGCAAGTTAAAGAAATTCATCAAGGACTTAATTCCCGGATCTTGCTTCTCCTCGGATGAGGAATGATGTTACCCCACCCCTTTACTTTCTAGCATTTTCATTTAAGTTGCTTTGTACTTTTATGAACTTTTGTAAAACTCATTTGTACTAATGATATTTGCTTGTTTTTCTTAAAAGGGTTAATATTGCAAGTTGATAATGACTTGTGGGTGTTCATGATATTGATAGAGTATTTGATGGTAAAAATACTCTAATTTAAGCATTGTTTGATAATTGGTATGAAGTACTTGATGGTAAAAGTGCTTCTTTTAAATGCTTTGATCATTATGCTTAGTTGCATATGCATTGGGACATTTGATATATCATACATGTATTGTTTAAGGCATGACTTATATTACTTGATGGTTGCTCTAATTTTTGGCATTTGTAATGCCTTGATCCTTCTTAGCTTATCTCAATTGGGTTGAACCCTTGAGAATCTACTTTGAGCTTCTTATTTGATGAACAAATGTTGCGTATGTTGCATATGATCTTATTGAGCTTTGGAATGAGGTTGATTGTTGATATGATAATTTTTGGCTTGAACCTTTTACAAGGACTATATACAACCTCTTTTATTTTTTATGCACTCAAGGTGTTCGATGAATTATCGCAATGAATTGTTCGACTTTTACTCTTATGCTTTCATATGTCTTATATACTCATTGAGATCATGTCTTGACACTTAAACGAGCTTATGGATATCAAATGATACATTTCTCCCATTTTTTTCGGATTATAAGCTTATCTCCTCGAATGGTTGATAAATTGTCTCTTTGGCGCACTTTGATATACTTGTATGATGTTTTTATCATCCTAACATTCTTTTGATGATTCCAAAGGGGAGAAACAGAAAATGGCTCGTTAGCTCAAAGAAGCTAATAAAAAGCTCGAAATAAAAGCTATAAGCTATGGCTCATAAAAGCCATAAGTTGTGATTTATTTTTAGTCCAATTGTTGCTTGATGGACTTATATAATGATGTTTTGTGACAGGGGGAGCTTATATGCTCTTGAACAAATTGTAAAAGCTAAAAGCTTTTAGCTTATGGAAAATTGCTTTTACATTATTCTTGATATGCTTGTTGATAGGGGAGCTTGTGCTTATTATTGAAAATATCTACTCCCTACTTGGTTGCTTTAATATTTTTGGAAATTTTGGTTGCTTCCAAACGGTCAAATGTTTTTTTCCGGAAAATCATTGCTCTCTTAGTTTGTGTTAAAATTGTTTTGGTTTGTAATCATCAAAAAGGGGAGATTGTTTGATACATGTTTTTATCTTAATTTTGATGATTTTGTTTTGCACCAAAACAATGTTTTTTATTGTTGTCCAAATACTCCTAAATGATTTAAAATGGTTTTAATATTTTCCAGTGAGTATTTCTTCAAGTTTATTTTCGCCTAAATTGGACAACGCTTTTAATGATTTTACGTTATTGGGTTTTCACTCTCAAACGATGTTTCTAAATGTTGTCCTAATACTCCCGATCGGTCTAAAATGTTTTTACTATTTTTCTGAGTAATGCTTGTTGTTTATCTTCGATTAAATATTGGACAACACTTTGGTTTTGAGGCCAACCGTCGCCCTCTATTGGGCAACCCGTGACCAAGAGTACGTTGAACCCAAAAGTTGAGCCTGGAGTGTAAAAGGGCTGGTCGACCGGCCGCCGGCGTCGACCGGTCAGACGACCGGCCGCCCAGTGCGGCGACGGTGCCTACAAGTGTGTTTAAATGAACACTTGATCTTTGCAAAATCCATGAGGGGGACCGGTTGGGGTGATGGTCGACCGGTCGAGGTATACGTCGACCGGTCGCCTGCGGTTATTTTGCGTGTATTCTTCTAACGTCTATTTCTCGTGCGACCGTCGCCGCTCTATCTTTGACAAAGAAATTTCGACCGTTTGACAAAGTTACACTTTTCCTTAAAATGTGGGATTGATTTCTAACAGCTATATTCTTGATTTTAATTGCAATTTTCTCAGAGATTTTCAGTCCCCAAGAGGAGCCTATGCTTGATCAATCATCTCCTATAAATAGAGGAAGTTTTGGAGCAACCATAAGAAGTATTGAGATACAACACAACAAGATACACTTCAAGCAAACACTTGGTCTTTCATTGTTATTATTCTTGTTGTAAAATTGCCTAGCTTATCACTTTCACATCTTTGAGGTCTAGGCTTTTCTTGATTACACTTCGCACTCAAATTGTATTATTCATTATTGAGTTGTAATCTTGATTTTTTTGGTTATCATTCAAACACAAGATATCCTTGTGAGTGTTCTTGTGGTAAGAACATACTTGGATGATCTAGGTGATAGGTGAAGAAGATTGTGGTAATCTTCTTATTGAGGTGTTGAAGAATTTGGTATTCTTCAAGGTTGAAGATTGTGGTAATCTTCACAAGGTGCCGTTGAAGGAAGATTGTGGTAATCTTCAAAGGGAGATTGTGGTAATCTCCAAAGGTGGTGTTGAAGAAGAGTGTGGTGCTCTTCAAGTTGTTGTAAGTTGAATTTGTATTAATTTTGGTAATTAATAAAATTCTTTTCTTTTTCGAAATCCATCCCTGGATATCTTTGGGGTGGTAGAGGATTAGGCCCTAGGTGGGTTGAACCTCTTTAAATCGACGGCGTGTGTTGTTTACATTCCGCACCTTTATTATTGTGTTTGAGCTTTCGGTTATAAAAAGAGGGCGAAATCGAAAAGATGGAGATAATCTATTCACCCCCCCTCTAGATTATCGTAGCCGCTTGGACTTACAGAAACTTGATCCGCGAGGCGTAGACCGGCTGGTCCGGCACCGATGACGATCATGTCGAACCGGTCCCGGTCCGCGGGATTGAACCAGGGGATATCGAAATCCAACGGTTCAGGTTTTGACTCGGGTTCGAAATCAAGAAAGCTGGCGAATTTGGTGCTTTGGACTTTTTGATGATATTTTCTTGAAAGGGTTTTTGTAAGTGGATGGAAAAATGGAGTGTTGGCCGGTAAAAAACATGGCCTTGAAGTTGAAAGTTGGGGAGGTGGAGATAGATTGAGAAGAGACGCCATGCAAGATAGGTAGGAATAGACAATGCAATTAAAAAGTGATGTTTTTTTAGGGTCTAAAAAAAAGGGGTGATGTTTTGGATGGCTATGTCCTATGTAAGAAGAATCCAAAACAATAATGATGCTAAACTTGGCATATATATATATATATATATATATATATAATATATAGCCTCTTTAAAAGCGGATGAGATCTTCTATTCCAAAATCGTGTTTCATTTCCTATTCCAACCGTGTGGATGATTGACACGTGTATTACACTTACCATGTTAGAACCCTACAATTTCTACTTGATTTATGCTTGAAAATTAACATGGTAAGTGTAATACACGTGTCAATCATCCACACGGTTGGAATAGAAGATGAAACACGGTTTTGGAATAGAAGATCTCATCCGCGTTAAAAGCCGTATAGTACTCGTACGTATGAATAGTGAAAAAATTATATTTTCATATATATTTTAAAGCGCCGTTAAATATTTCGTATTTTTGAAGTTAAACAATTAGTACATGTATTATACAGTTGAACCTCAATAATCTAATACTCGATTAATTAGTAACCACGCCTAAATAATATTTTTGATCAGTCCCAACTCGGGGGACAACGTGCTAAAATTATTAATTCGCTTAATTTATAGGATAATACATCTACAAGAATTCATATAGGTCACAAGCAATATATAAATTAATAATTACTTAATATATAATACTTTTACTTAATATATGAAGACTTCATAAAAAAATAACTCAATTGTTATTTGTTTCTTATTAAAAATTGATGTCACATTGAATCTTATCTCTGAAATTTGTTAAGGTAGTATAACTATTTGTGGTTTTCTTGTAGCTCAACAAAAAATATTATTCAATGTCATTGTTATTGAACTTTCTTTTGAGTAGAGGTGTCAAATAGGTCGGATCGGGTTGGACCGGCAGGCCAAAGCAAGAAATCAGGCCGGATTGGGCCGGGCCAAACGGTAACCGGGCCGCAATTTTTGTAGTCTGGTCTAGCCCACAAAAATACAAAGAAAAAGTTGGACCGACCGGGCCAGCCCGATTTTTCGGGCCTAATGGGCCGGACCAGAAAAACCCGGCTCATTTCGAGCCTAAGAAAATACAGCCCATCCCGACCCTCTTTACGGGGCCAGGCCAAACCTTTACCGGTCGGGCCGAAATTGAAATTGAATGACTCTCTTTTTTGAGAGTTGAGATCTATAGTAGAATTATTATCTTCAACTTCACAATTCGTACGTCACTCTCGATTATCTGCTCGTTGGTCAACAATTTTGCAGTTTTAACATCTCTGCAGTTGTATAGTACCTGCATTACAAGGTTGAATCTTTTGATGTTTTGTATGCCATAAAAAATAATTTAATATTTTGCTACCCTTCAATACATTTTAGATGGATATGACAATTCATAAGCCAAATTTTGTTTTCTGCAAGCCACATTTCTATAAATTAAGATATTATTAATTTATCAATTATTTAATTATGTCGTTAATTTAATAGATTTTAGCAGTCCCAAAGTTAATAATTTATTGAGGTTTAACTGTATTTATTCGTATAATATTTAACAAATAATAATTCATTTTAATTTAATCTAAAGTATTATTCAAAATTATTTTGTAAGTACAATTTAAATATTATATATATAATAAAATAAGAATATTAGTAATATATAAATATATTAATTAAATATATATTTCTAATTTATCATAACTTATAGTTTAATATAATTTAAAAAATAGTATGAAGTAATTTCATAAATATATATAATAACAAACCTATTCTAAAATTATTTTCCCATCTATTTGCACTTGTTAAAAATAAATTTCGATGTTTATTTAAAAAAAAATGATTTGCATGGCTAACACAATATGTTTTCAGTTGTAATAATTCACATAAATCATTAACTCTCTCCCTGCTTTCAATTTTGATATTGATTATCAATCTAATTTAGGAATTGCGTTTTGATAATTAAATATTGTATCGGTGCAACTGGAAAGATCTAGATCATATTTCAACTAAGATTGCAAAATACAATCCTCCTAGTTTAATTTAAATTATCACATATTGACTCTCTATTTTATTTTAATTAAACTATATTCACTTTCAACAATTAATAAAAAGGAAAAGTGAGTGAATTGTTGACCTCAAATATCATATATGAGAGCGATTAGTTCCATAAATGATTCATAACTATAAAATGAATATATTGCGTGTAATCTAAAAATAAAATTTGTCTAATTTAAATCCAGACTATAAATTTACTAGTATTCACTTCACAGATTGTACTATAAAGGATATAAAATAAAATTTATATAGCATTTCAATATAAATAATAATACCAAGTAATTTAATACATACCATAATTTAAAATCTATGAATAAATTATTCAAAATCAAACAAAAATAACTAAAACTACTTTTAATAATTATAATTTTTCCGTATTACTATAATTATTCTTCTTGGTCACCTGTGTGTGTGTGTTGGGGGGGTATCAATTCATAATTATATGGTAAAATATTACAAAAATATTAAAATTTTGGTTATTTCTTGTGTCCATACTATAATTTTGGTAGATTTTAACGACTAAGGTAAATTTAGTTTGATAACTGATTTTATACTTTATTAATTTAAATAAATAATTATAAAATCTTATTTATTGGAAACGCATTTTTTGTGATTTTATAGTTTCTTAATTTAAAAAATTTTCTCTAAAAATCACAAATACTTACCAAAATGCTTATTTTTCGTAAATTGGATTTTTATTGATCCTATACTTTATTATTTAAATAATTAACTTATTATTTTCTGAAAAAAATATATTTTATGCCTTACTTCTATTTTAACTTTTTGAATACTTTAATTTAAATTTTTAAATAAAAATAAATTCAAATAATTTGAGAGTTTTCTAATAATATATAATAAGCATGTATAAAAGTTTGATAAGATAGAATATTAATCATATAAAGTAAGTGCTTCTGAAAACAAATCGTAGCAATTGATGATGCGAGATTTTATACGAGATTATATATAAACGTTCCTCCTAATTATATATTGTTATATAATATAATATTATATTATATTCTTAAAAACTGAATATATTATGTAAAATTATAAGTGATTCAAAAAATGCTTTAATAAAATCCTAATCTATATATATATAATAGCAGGAGTCCGGAATTTTTATTTTCCCGCTCTTTTTGTTTATTATATTAGGAAATAATTGTAAATATTATAAATGGTAATATTATAAATTCTTATATTAGGAAAATATTATAAGAAAACCATTGTAATTATATATAGATTAGGAAAATATTATAAGAAAACATTGTAAATGGTATTCCTACTTATAAATGTATATAAATTAGGAAAATATTATAAATGGTATTCATATTTTATATGTATAAAAATTAGGAAAATTTTATTTACTGGTATTCCTACTTTATACCAAAAGTGAGTCTATAGTATCAATTCTATCTATATATAATATATAGATTTTAAAAATTATAAATAATTTTCACCATAATTGATATTAGCATATGTCAGTTCTTCTTAAATATATATTACAATGATGTGTTGATTCTATACGTCACATCTTCATCAAATATTGTTTAATTGTTTCAATGGTGTTGATGCAATTTTGTACAATATAATATTAATTAATCAAGTTTTAAATACTGACGACTATTCAAACTTTCCTAAATTGTTTAATAATAGTTAAAATAGATGAATTATAATTTTATGTATCTTTCACCATTGAATTAACAATTGATTTTATTTTCAGAGATTTCTTTGGTAGCTTATTATTTATGCTAAATCCTCTTATATTTATACTACTTAAATTGCATTAGAGAAACACTTTGATATTGTTGATCATAAATTCGAAGCATAACCACCAAATATGGCTTCATCTTCACGTTCTTCTCTATTTTCGTTTTCATCAAGTGTCCCACCAACATCGACAGTATTGAACTCGAATTCTGCAATAAACAAGAGTTTTTATATAAACTGTATTGTAGATTTGCACGAACAATATTTGGTGAGTTTCTTTTTTGGTTATTCTTGATAGTTTTGTTGTATTTTTTTTTAAGTTATTTTTTGTATGATTTGTTTATTATTTTTATTATTCCTCATACTAATATATTTTCTGTCAATATATTTTGTGTCAACATTTTTTGTGTCAACATACATTTTCTATTCATATATATAAACTTCTATCCCCGCTAATTTTTTTTTCGGTTATTAGTTTTATAGTTTTGATTCGGCAATTATTATTTTGTTTTGATTCGGCAATATTTTTTTATTAGTTTTATAGTTTTGACTCTGCAATAAACTTCTATCTACTTATTGTAATGGCTTCTTATATTGTTCAATTAGAAATTCATTACAAATTATAATTACATTAAAAAATTTGTGTCAGCGTCTTCCATTCAAATTCGGCAGTCAATTTAATTATCTTACACCATTAAATTGTGACATGCATAATGTGAACGGACACACTTGGATGGTCAAAATGGTCAGCCCCTATCACACGTTCTATTTTACGGATGGATGTAGCGAATTCGTCCACGATAACGAAATTTCAGATAGTGAAGTGTTGATTTTCTCTTATCGTGTCAACCACGTTTTTGATGTGTCAATATTTTATAATGATGAATGTGAGAAAATTGATATGTACCCGACTATACGTGTATTTGATATCAGTTCAAGTAATATATTATTGTTTAAATCATATATATATATATATATATATATATATGATATTTTTGTTTAATCATAAATTAATTGATTAATTGATTGATTTAATTATTATTCTAAAAAAATTTTAATGTATTACTTTTTAATAAAAAAAGACAATAATTGGTCAATGGATCATTTTTTTCCATTTACAAGGGAGTATAATTGTATAATTGGACAACAACATATTAGCTTAAGAAAAACAATTGATTGAAAGATTTATAAAACTCAAAATGGTAATAAATATTTATTGCTCGGATTATTGTATATATCTCTTTCATATATTGATTGAAATATTTTTTTCTGTTGCCAATTTCCATTTATATTTAAATTGATTTTGGATTATGGACTTTTTTATGGATGATTAAAAAATGTTTTATTATTAATATGATGTTTGATTTTTATATCATGATTTTGAAGGAATGTCTAGATTTTTATTTCATATTGTGTTGCAATATTTATTTATTATATTTGTTTTTGAAATATTGGTATTTTCAGAAGCATGAACAAATACTAAGTTTAAGTTCAGTTTAGAAAAATGAATTATCTTCTAATTGGTCCACTGATCAACGTCGGTGTTAAATTTGATGACAATTTGCATAATTAATAATAATTAATAACTCTAATTACTATCGAATAAAATTATTATATATATGATATAACTATGGCAACTCAATCAGGAAAAAAGAATAAAAAAAGAAAAAATATAAAATAAGATACAGTTTCGGACAAATCAATCCAAATATTCTCCTAACCAATGCATGTTTTGGAGTTATCCAAAATTAGCGGTGTTTTGATTTGGTAAGTCAATGGCAAGAATCTTTAGTAACATATATATTTTATTGGCTAATTATTTTTTCGGTCATGTTTGTAATATTTTTTGAAATTTGAAAATTTAAAAATTATATAATCAATCCTATAATTGTCCTATACAATCAATAAATTGACTGTAATCATTACTATAGATAGAATAATTATTTATTGTTGTATTTATTCAATCTATAGATATCATCAAGCATTGACTGAAAGAATTTTAAAACTAAGCCTTTGGTAAAATAACTGAGAGTATCTATTTATATTTTTTAATGAATTTGACTATGCTACACACAACGAGATAATTGACAATAAGTTTAACAAAAATTAAGAAAATCATACCTTATGATTAAAGATTTGTCAATTTAGAAAAATACTAGAACAACACCCGTGTGTTACACGGATTTGTCAAAAAATAAAAATTTATGTCGCAAACTATGATAGTTATAAGAGATCCAAAATACTAATTAAAATTACTAAAAAAGAAATTCAAAATTTAGAAGATTATCATACAATCGTTCACTTCAAATTCTAAAAAAATTCTTTGTAAACTACATTTTTTATTCTACTTGAAAGTGTAACATCCTCGTCACAACAACGGATTTTCAAGCCGTATTAGTTTTAAATGGTTGAAAGAGTGCAATTTCGATTTTTGAATGTTTTCTGGAAAGGAGAAAAATCTCTATAAAATTGTTAATTTTGCTAATTTCAAATACTTGGCCGTAATTTGCTTTCGCACAAAAGCTAATAAATTAGTTATGATAAAAATAATGAATCATTATCATGCTCAAAAAATATATTTAATATAATTGTTTTACCGCCGTAAATGATTTAAATAAAAAAATAAAAGTATAATAAGTATTAGAGATAATAATTGAAATTATATCCTTGTTTTTTGTATCATAATAATATTTAATTCACAGTTAATTTGAAAACTCAAAAATAACTTCCCAATTTTATATCCTTGATTTTTGGGATTATTTAATTTATTGATTAAATGTTTGGTTGGATTTTAATAGTTATATAAGGAAATAGAAAATTTAATTATTAAGTTGATGATAAATTGATATTAAATTGATATAGTAAATCAATATATAATTAGAAGAATAAGGTGGTGTCATGGTTTGCCACATGGCTAAATATGAAGGTGACACATGGATTTGGAAGAATAAGATATTGACACGTGTACCAAATTGCTCATGTGAAGACATGTGGCAGCTTGTTTTTTCTTTTAGTATATAGGGTTGATATTAACTTAAAAAAAAACACTATAATTGTCAATAGGAGTTTTTTTTTTAAATTTCCAAGGGTGCATGAGTTTATGATTGGACAACAATATATTACCTTAATTAAGAAAAACAACTAATTAAACTATTTACAAAACTAAAAATAGTAACAAATATTTGATTGTTTGAAAACTGTACATATATCTTTCATATCTTAATATGAGATTAATAAAACTAATCAAATTGACGATAAATAATTGATATGATCAATCAATACTACAATTGTCTTATAAAATCAATCATATAATTACTTAATTGATATATGTAATCAATTAGTATTTATTATTTTTTATAGTTTATTAACTATAACTCTAGAAAAAAAAATCATAGAATTGCTTGTGCTTTACTTTGGCAAATCTATATTGGAAGATGAAATAATCAATATCTAGCGACCAATGTATGTTTTGGAGTTATCCAAAAATTGACGATGTTTTGCTTTGGTATGTCAATAGAAAGATTTTTTGAAACGAAATAAGGTGTTGTTAACTCAATATATGATAATTAATAATTATATTGTCAACCAATGCCATTAAATAAATTGCTATAAAATCAATTATATAATCGTTTATATAGGATTAATAGATTGATGTTACATTTCAAAATAAACTTCCCAGTTAAAAATTTTTGGATTGTCAAACTTCCCAGTGTTCTATCATTTCTTTTGATTAATGAGCCATTCACATCAATCCATTGTTGATCATAATGAGAAAACTCATGTGGTTTACATACATCTATTGAAAATAAATGTCAAAGAATAAATATTGATATCAATTGAAATATTTTTATACACTGTTTCAGTTATATTATGTTTATGTTTGTAAGTCCTTTAGTGGATTACTATGATATTGCTGTAAAATTTATGTTAATACTACTAACGTTTATATCAATGACAGAATAGTTCATTTTAAATTTTATTCACGATTTTTTCTACAATATTATATTGAATAATATCTCAATTTACATTTTAATTAAAAATGTGAAGTATTCATTTTTTTCAAAAGTACAAATACAATATAAACATACATGTCTTACAAATTATATATAATTGTTTATAGAGAGGTGTGTGAGAAAGAAATGGATATATAAAATAATAATTTAGAGACATGCATAAATTGAGGGATAATTCTGAACGAGTTGAATTAGACATTTAAGTTTATAGTTGAAAATATAAAATTGATAGATAAAATTTTGTTTTTAATAACCTTATACGAATATTACTATTAAAATAAAGTAATAAATACCAGTACATGTTAATAGATATTATAAAACCATAATATTAAAATTAAAATATGCGTGCAACGCACGGGGTGAATTACTAGTTGTATTAATAACGACAGAAAATCTTTGTATATATTATCATATGCATATGTAATGTTTTTTGAAAAGATATAATTTCAATATTATAAAGTTAATTAGCATCTTCCAAACAATATACATTATATTTTAATAATATATTTAACAACACATTTCTAGAAAAATATATAAAAAATGTTTTGAAATCTATATATATGGGAGAATGATCTCCTGCCCACCATCGACATAGCTTAACACGTCTATTGTTTATGTTATATACAAATCTATACATACAAAAATGATCTCCAACACACTATCGGTACAACTTGACGTGTCTGTTATTTATGTTATATACAAATCGTGTAAACGGGAATATGATCTTCCACACAATCTCAATACATCTTAATATTTTCAATGTTTATATTATATTCATATCTACATATATGGAAATAATCACACACTCACTGTCTATACAATTTAATGAAAATGAAATATTTGTCAATCTTCATTAAATGAAAATGAAATATTTGCTAAAAAACAATAGTAAAAATGAATTGTCAACGGAATTCCACCATCTGTAGTTCTGGACCTCTGGTACTGGCCCATTTGTTTTTTTTCCGAGTACTAGGGCCGTAGGGCGTGGCATTTTTAAATGTGATGAAATGACAAAAATAAATAAATAAATAAATAAATAAATGAAACTCCCTACAATCCGTTGAAATTTGAATTATTTAAAACTTTTCGAGATCTGCATGACATGAATGATATGAACCTTTGACTTTGTTAAGTGAAAATTGCTTATACCATCTTAACCCATTATATTAAAAAATTAAAGTACTTACAATTTTTTGGTTAATCAACTGTGTTGCTTCACTTGCAATTTCTTTTTTGAAAGATCAACTTGCTTATTTAAAAGACGAAAAAACGTTCAAAATTTAATGTTATGTATGGTTATGTTTCATAATTTCCATTTTTCTACTATTCATAAAACTAAAATCATACTTGTTTATAATTTTTTTTATTGGAAATCCTCGGCCATGTATGATTATATTTCCAACAGTCATATTCCATTTTCAAACTATTCCATCCCCAGAAATTGTGTTTATATTTATTTAGGGAAATTCTTAGTGGAAATGACTCAATCAAATCATTTTCAGTTTTCACTTTTTATGGAAAAATACCTTTGGAAATACAACTAAACAATTTTTCGTTACCATCACACAAATCTATGCGACAACACACCTCAGAAACTATAAACAAACAAGTTTTCACTATAATTACGAAAGTTTATGTCAACAATACACTTCAAAAACCATAAACAAACATATTTTCATTTTCGAACATAAAATTCAGGTTACAAGCCAAAGATATCTTAATTTTCACAAGAAAACCAATAAAGCTTGAAAACTCACTTTCCAACACTGGATATAAATTGAACTTGGAAATACATCCATGTAAGGTCATCATTTTCACTTTATATTTTACACATAAAGCAATATCTCACGCCTATAATTTTAAATCTCACCTCTATACACATGAGACCCACCATTACAAACTCTATTTACGTAAAATACCACTATTTTTAAGTTATGTTTATATCTAATGGGACCCACCACTTACAATCTCACAAACAGTGTTCTAAAAAGCGTCAGATACTAATCGGGCATCAGACTAGGGCCTGACGCCTAAGCGAGCATGGGGGGGATTTGGCGGGACTTAATCGGAAGAATAACGTAGGCGGAGACTTATCGGGGTTAAGCGGGAATTTTTAGAACAGACCAGTAAAGTAGGGATAGACGATAGTTAAATGACAAATGGTCAGATAAGTTCTGACCCACGTTAACAATTTTGTTATGTTAAAATATGGGCTTTTTGATAAAATATTGTCAATTTCATTTCAAATTGATAAAATGTGGTGTATTTGGAAGCTCATGTACATTTAAGTGTAGGCGCAAGAACCTAATGAGTCTTAAAATGAAGCGTAAAACCTATTGCGCCTTTTATGTTTTTTTGCTGATTGGATTATGAAACGCAATTATCTAATGCGCTTAGTGTTTTTTAATTTTTTTTTGGAAAAAAGAAGAATCGCAGCTTATCGTTGCGTTCGCCGAAAAAAAATAAAAAATTCACGCACAGTCAACAAAAGCAATCACACGTGATTTGATATTGGGCCACAAATAAATGTCTTACTCCTATTATTAATTGGAATAACATATATCTTTGCATTACAAATACATATTTATAAAACATATATTTTTGCATTATTTATTTTATATTTGAGTGTTGTATTGATGTTAATTTACTACTATAACATCTTGTAATGTTATACTTTGACTATTTATTTTGAGTATCAGTTCTCTACTATTGTAAGATCCCAATAGTAGTTCTTTTTTTTTCTAAAAACAAAAATCCTAATATAGTAGCAAAATAGTTGTAAAATGTACTTATAATAAGTTGCCTAATTACATTTTTTTGACCTATTGGCATTATATTATTTTGAGAATTCGGCTACAAATACAAAAAATTAAATTATCGTAATTAAAAAAAAATATTGACGGGTTTAACGGGTCTAGACTCGCCCCGACTGGTTTTGAAGCGGGGCGGGGCAGGGCAGGTTTTGGGTTTGGCCAAACCCGCCCCATTGCGTCCCTAGCGCCTAGGGCGCCGCCTAGAAACAACTCAATTATTTTTTTCATTTTTTTTTACCAATATTTGGCCAATTTCTGCCGCCTAGGCCCGATTCTCTGGCAGCCTATGTTTGATACATGTTTTTATCTTAATTTTGATGATTTTATTTTTACACCAAAACAATGTTTTTAATTGTTGTCCAAATACTCCTAAATGATTTAAAATGGTTTTAATATTTCCGGAGTATTTCTTCAAGTTTTATTTTAGATAAAATTGGACAACACTTTTAATGATTTTATGTTTATAAGTTTTTACTTCAAAACAAGGTTCCTAAATATTGTCTAAATACTCCCGATTGGTTTAAAAGGTTTTTACTAAATTGTTGGAGTATTTCTTGAGTTTTATTTTCGACAAAAATCGGAAAATATTTTTGTCTCGAGGTCAACCGGTCGCCGTAGAGGGCAACCCGTACCTGAAGATGAATTTTGGAACAGAAAAATGAGACGGACTTGAAAAAGACCAGGTCGACCGATCGACCAGGGTGTCGACCGATGACATCGACCGGTTGACCCCCTGTCGATCGGTACCTGGGAGCAAAATTTTGAAACAGAACAATTGCTCTTTGAAAATCCATGAGGGGACCGGTTGGGGATGAGGTCGACCGGCCGAGGTCCACGCGACCGGCCGCCTGTGTTATTTTGTCTTTGTGTATTTTTCAAACGTCTTATTTCTCGTGCGACGGTCGCCTATCTTTTAACAAAGAAAATTCACCGTTTGACAGATAAACTTTCCTTAAATGTGGGATTGATTTCTAAAATATATTCTTGATTTTAATTGTATTTTTCTGTAGATTTTCAATCCCCAAGAGGAGTCTATGCTTGATCAATCATCTCCTATAAATCGACGTGTGTTGTTTACATTCCGTACCTTTATTATTGTCTTTGAGCATTCGGTTCGAAAAAGCGGGCGAAATCGAAAAGATGGAGATAATCTATTCACCCCCTCTGATTATCGTAGCCGCTTGACTTACAAGTGGTATCGAGCCAAACTTTTTGGCAAACTCGTTTCACATCGCGAGTGAAGAGGAACGATCGTCGGCTACGAACGAAGCTCATCTTACCGGCACTTCCACCACCAAGCCACCACTATTTGATTCCAAAAATTTTATATTTTGGAAAGAAAGAATGGATTGTTATTTACAAGGTTGCGGATTCAACATTTGGAACACCGTCATAAATGGAGAATCCATTCCGATGAAAGACACACCACACACCTCCAAAGGCCTCAAAGAGCTAAATGATGAAGAGAAGAAAATCATCTCCTTAAATGGTAAAGCTCTCAATATTTTATATTGTTCACTTACTAATTTGAAATTTGATCATATCATAGGAATTCGATCGGCTCATGGAGTATGGCAAAAATTAGAAGCCATTCATGAAGTATATGCAAATGATAGGAGCAACTTAAAAGCATCTACTTCTCAAAGTGATACAATATCAAATCTAAGGAACAAGCCTCTTACAACTTCCAACTATGAAGAAGTTGAACATTGTCTTATAGGCATCAAAGAAGAAAATGAGGTATGTCTTAAACTACTTCTTATGATATTGTTATTCAAAATGATTATAGTGATTTGCAAAATGATTTTGATGATCTTCAAAATGAATTCCAAAATTTACTTGTTAAGTACAAAAATTTGAAAAAGGAATTCATTGTTTTTAAAAATTAAAAGGATAGTTTATTTACTTCCTATGAATCACTATCATGTGCTCACACCATCACACTTGACAAGGTTAGAAACCTTGAAAAACAAAATAGTACTCTTGTTGAGGATATGAATTGCATGATAAATGATTTATCTAAATCAAACTTGAGTACCAATAAATTGCCCAATATTGTGAATGTAAATGATTGTGATAGTGAACTTGATCATGAGCCTAATGTTGTCAAGCATATGAAAAAGAATCGAGTTCCTATGCATGCTAGTAATGTTACTTGCTTTTATTGCGGTAAGAAGGGTCACGCCGTAAATACTTGTCGGGCTAGAAATAGCTCAAATTATTATTGGAGACCTAAAAGTCTCAAAGCTAATCCCAAAGGACCCAAACACTTGAGGGTACCACAAAACAATGTTATATTAGGTACCCGGCGAAATAATAATCAAAGAAAATTCATACCGCCAAAAAGGTATCAAATGACCATTTCATTTGATCAAAGGAGAAAACACCTTCAACAAAGTCATTTTCCAAGAAGAGGAAATAATCAAAAATGGGATGAACAAAATCCTTGGAAATGACAAAGACATCATCAACAAGTTGATCTTCCAAGAGAAAGACACTTTCGAAAATGGGAAGGCCACAATGCTTGGAAATGGAACAATTGGAGAAGCTATCATCAACAAGATGATTTTCAAAGGGGAAGATATCATCAACAATGGGAACGACACAACCCATGAAAATGGCGTAATTGGTAAACCGTATCTCCCTACTTACATATGCATTTTTAACTTAGTATGCATGTTTTTATTTGTGTCTAAATTGCAAAATGAGTTTTCATAATTTTAAAATTAAGGTCCTCAATTAATATTTGTGTTTTTAAAATCCTTTGAAAATGAGACCTTACATGTTGTTTTTAAACACTTATGAATTTCTATAGCATAAGCATTTTTATTGTGATATCTCCTATTTCTTGGCCTACATTTGTGCTATCATATCTAGTGCAAAATTTGTTTTAAAGAATTGTAGGTTATGTATCTCCTATTCATTGGCTATCGTCTATTAGAGATTCTTAAACCATCGAGGTATGTTTACTCGTATTATTCTTAGAACTCGATATTGTGTTCATGTCATGTTTATGCACATGTCTTTCAAAATATTTCATTTCAACCCCTTTAATGCCACTAAATGACTTTGTGATTTTTCTTAAAAGGTCACTACTCGTTAAATCTTGTTTCTCTCGTATATGTGTTTTCTCGAAACTCATATTTGTTGGATTTAGTCCATAATTATCTTTTTTGCAAAGTTTTAAAACTTTTGGGGTGAAAAATCGAATTTTAAAAAATCTGGAGAATAAAAAATTGCACTGGGACGGTCAAGGCAGGGTCGACCGGTCGCCCTGCACGTCGACCGGTCACACCCCACCTCGACCGGTTGCCCAGGCAAATTTTTTGTTTTTAAAATCGTCTGTCTTCAGCTTTCAAAACAGAACAAGAAATTCTCCCAAAACCCTTACCAGCGTCTTCACCCCATTTTCTCTAAAATCTTCAATTCTTCATCAATCTTTGTGATTCTTGTTGCTAATCCACTTCTTTTTGCAAGAATTTTACATATATGGCACCTCCAAGAAATTCTACCGGTCAAAATCCCACTTCCAAGCGAAGAAAGGGCAGAGAGGGTTCTTCAAGAAATCGGCAAGAGGAAGCCAAACAACGGAATATTCGAGCTACCCAAAGGAGTGTAGCTCAAGAACGTGATGATATTGAAAACTCGGTACTTTCCAATCCTCAAATTGCCGAACTCCGCGGGACGATTTCATTCAACAATTGCCGTTGGGCAAAAAGTAAGAAACCTTTTATACCTCAAGCTCCTCGCTCTAGTAATGTTTTAGATTTTATCAACAAATTTGCGGAGTGGTACTATGAAAATTTCAACATGGGTGCAAAAACGATAGCTCGTACGAAGATTTGTCGATTTAATTCGTTTACAAATGAATATCCTTCTATTAGAGGATTCTTTGAAGAGCAAGGGTGGATGTACTTATGGGAGCATCCTTATGTTTTATATGATGATGATATAATTTTTCATTTTTATGCCAATATGTGGGTTGAATATGATGCTCAAAGGAAGCCTCTTGCTTTGAATTCGTTTGTAAGGGGTCATCATTTTAGGTGGACTCCAAATGAAATTTGTCGGCTTTTACATGTAAGAGAAGGTGGTTGGGACTATTTCTCTTGTGCTATTTGGAATGATGAGATGTTGGGGGTGTCTATGAGAGAAGTCAAGACTTATTTGAGCGTATGGCCAAAGTATTCATTGTTGGCGTTGACTCTTGAGCACCGGATCATATCCGTTATTGTCGCCTATTGCATATGTGGAAAAGCGGGAAAAATGCCTAGCAACATGGATTATTTTTTGACTTATAAGATTGCTAGAAGGGAACCGCTTAACTTTGGCGCTATTCTTATTCAATGTCTAATTGAGTCTATTTCTCAAGGAAATAAGAAGTTTGTTATGGGCAATTGGATTTGTAAACTTCTTATACAATCGGGACTATCTTCGTCGGAGTGTAATTCGGAGGTATTTCAAAATGACTTTGACATTGATAACATCTCCCAAATGGTCACTATGCGCAAAAATATGGACATCCGACCAACTAAAATGGCTAGAGGAAGAGGCCAAGATTCCCCAGATCCAAACGACTTCTTTGATGATGCCGAGGCCATGAGATTGGCGGAGGAAGGCGAACCGAGCAATCCGGAGGGTAATACCGGTGCTCAACCGTCTAGGAGGTACACCCAAGCCGAGTATGATGATTTAAGAACATTTCATGAAGCTAGGTATGAGGCTTTGGAGCAAAAGACCTCCAAAATGCAAAAATCAATCTTCAAGTTGAAGAAATTCATCAAAGATCTTATTCCTGGAACTTGCTTCTCTTCGGACGAGGAATAATGTCCCCACCCCTTTATTATCTTAGCATTTTCTTTTGTTCATGTTGTTTTGTATTTCTATGAACTATCTTGTAAAACTCTATTGCACTAATGAGATTTGCTTGTTTTCTTGAAAGGGTTAAAATAGCAAGTTGATTATGACTTGTGGATGATCATGATATTGATGGAGTATTTGATGGTAAAAATACTCTAGTTTGGCATTGTTTGATAGTTGATATGAAGTACTTGATGGTAAAAGTGCTTCTTTTAATTTTTTGCTTAAATGCATTTGAGATGCCTTGATCATTTTGTTTAGATGGATAATTTGGGACATTTGTAATGTCTAATATGCATTGTTTGATGCTTAACATGTATTACTTGATGGCTCTTTAATTTTTGCTTGATGGCATTAGTAATGCCTTGATCTTTTTTGGCTAAAATTATCTCAATTGAGTCGAACCCTTGAAAATTTACTTTGTTGAGCCTTTTATTTGTTGGACATATGTTGAAACTTGCTTTTGGTGATGATATGAAAAACTTGGCTTAAATTCTTTTACAAGGGCTATATACACCTTCTTCAAACTTTGACGCCCGCCAAGTGTTCGATAAAATATTTCAATGAAAGACTCATCACCTACATGATTCTCTTATTTTCAAATGTCTTAAATTCTTATTGAGATCATGTTTTTGGCTAACGAAATGAGCTTATGGATTTCTTATGATACATCTCTCCCATTTTTTTTGATTCTAAGCTTAATTCTTTCAATGGTTGATAAATCGTATTGTTGACGCACTTTGATAAACTTGTATAATGTTTTTATTATCCTAACATTCTTTTTGATGATTCCAAAGGGGGAGAAACAGGATATTGGCTCGTTAGCTCTGTTATAAAAGCTATAAGCTATGACATCTTAAAAGCCATATGTTGTGAATTATATTTAGTCCAATTGTTGCTTGATGGACTTATATACTTGTCTAATGATGTTTTATTGACAGGGGGAGCTTATAAGCTCTTGAACAAAATGTAAAAGCTAAGCTTTTATCTTATGGTTAATTGCTTTTACATTATTCTTGATATGCTTGTTGATAGGGGGAGCTTGTACTTATTATTGAATATATTTACTCCCTTACTTGGTTGCGTATGTATTTTGGAAATTTTGGTTGCTTCTAAACGGTTAGATGTTTTTACCGGAAAATCGTTTTTAAAATTGTCCTCCTAATATTTCTAAAAATTGTTTTGGTTTGTAATCATCAAAAATGGGGAGATTGTTTGATACATGTTTTTATCTTAATTTTGATGATTTTATTTTTACATCAAAACAATGTTTTTAATTGTTGTCCAAATACTCCTAAATGATTTAAAATGGTTTTAATATTTTCCGGAGTATTTCTTCAAGTTTTATTTTAGATAAAATTGGACAACAATTTTAATGATTTTATGTTTATAAGTTTTTACTTCAAAACAAGGTTCCTAAATGTTGTCTAAATACTCCCGATTGGTTTAAAATATTTTTACTAAATTTTCGAGTATTTCTTGAGTTTTATTTTCGACAAAAATCGATAACATTTCTGCCTCGAGGTCAACCGACGCCGTAGAGGGCAACCCGCACCAAGATGAATTTTGGAACAAAAATGAGACGGACTTGAAAAAGACCAGTCGACCGGCGACCAGGTGTCGGACCGTCGACCCCGACCCCTGACCGTGCACTGGGAGCAAAAATTGAAACAGAACAATTGCTCTTTGAAAATCCATGAGGAGGACCAGTTGGGGATGAGGTCGACCGGTCGAGGTCCACGTCGACTGGTCTCTCTGTGTTATTTTGCTGTGTATTTTTCAAACGCGTCTATTTCTCGCATGCGACGTCGCCGCTCTATCTTTTGACAAAGAAAAATTCGACCGTTTGACAACAGACAAACTTTCCTTAAAATGTGGGATTGATTTCTAACAGCTATATTCTTGATTTTAATTGTATTTTTCTATAGATTTTCAATCCCCAAGAGGAGCCTATGCTTGATCAATCATCTCCTATAAATAGAGGAAGTTTTGGAGCAACCCATACAACAATTGAGATACAACACAACAAGATACACTTCAAGCAAACACTTGTTCTTCATAGTTATTATTCTTGTTGTAATTTTGCCTAGCTTATCACTTTCACATCCTTGAGGTCTAGGCTATTCTTGATTACACTTGCACTCTATTATATAATTCATTATCGAGTTGCAATCTTGAATTTTTGGGTAATCATTCAACACAAGATATCCTTGTGAGTGTTCTTGTGGTAAGAACACACTTGGATGATCTAGGTGTTAGGTGTAAGAAGATTGTGGTAATCTTCTTGTTGAGGTGTTGAAGAATTTGGTATTCTTCAAGGTAGAAGATTGTGGTAATCTTCACAAGGTGCCGTTGGAGATTGTGGTAATCTTCAAGAGAGATTGTGGTAATCTCAAAGGTGGTGTTGAAGAAGAGTGTGGTGCTCTTCAAGGTGTTGTTGTAAGTTGGTGTTGTATTAATTTTGGTAATTAATAAAATTCTTTTTCTTTTTGAAATCCATCACGGATATACTGGGGTGGTAGAGGATTAGGCCCTAGGTGGGTTGAACCTCTATAAATCGACGTGTGTTGTTTACATTCCGTACCTTTATTATTGTCTTTGAGCATTCGGTTCGAAAAAGAGGGCGAAATCGAAAAGATGGAGATAATCTATTCACCCCCCTCTAGATTATCGTAGCCGCTTGGACTTACAGCCTAGCCTCGATTTTGTACCGTCTAGCCCGATTTTTGCTAGAAATGATTTTGGGCCGATTTTAGCAAAATTGGATCGGTCTAGGGGCGCTTTACGCCTAGCCGATTCTTACAACACTGACTGCGATTTCAAATTATTTTGATAATCATTTTAATTATGTTTTGGGCAGTCTTGTGAAGGAGAAGTAAAATTGGTATTCTGTAAATTAAACCCAGCCCTCAGGTATTGTTGTTCTTTTTTTGTTTTTTGCGTATTCAATTATTTAATATCTTATAATCCATTAACAGCCTTGTATACTATTAAAATGATTGTTGTCATATAAATCTCAAAAGATGAATCAGAAATTACAATTGCGCCTGCAATTTGTACGGGGCAAAAAAAAAAAATTGTAGGCGAAACCTGTAATTGAGCCTTTTATAGAGGTTCAATTGTAATTTGCGCCTACACTTAAAAGTACAATTGGTTTCAAAAAGACCACATTTTTATCAATTTGAAATCAAATTGACAATATTTTGTCAAATAATCCCAAATTGCAGGCGCAATTGTAATTGGTGCTTCATCTTTTGAGATTTATATGACAACAATCATTTTAATAGTATACAAGGCTGTTATTGGATTATAAGATATTAAATAATTGAATACGCAAAAAAAAAAAGAAAAAAAAAGACAACAATACCTGAGGGCTGGGTTTAATTTACAAAATACCAATTTTACTTTGCTCCTTGACAAAACTGCCCAAAACATATTTAAAATGATTATCAAAATAATTTGAAATCATAATCAATGTTGTAGAAATCGGCTAGGTGCAAAGCGCTCCTAGGCCGATCTGATTTTACTGAAATCGGCCCCAAAATTGTTTCTAGCGAAAATAGGGCTATAGTGTTAGGAAATTTATTTGTTAGATTTTGATGATACCATGTAAAACTTAAACTAGGAAGTTGGCACCCCATTTTCCTTGTAATTTGTATTGTAATAGATAGGACTGAAAGAGCTGGAGTCAAGCCAGCTATGCCAAGAATTAGAAGAAGTCAACTACGGACTGGAATAAAGACTCTGCTGTGTGTCGGCTAAGTGTGGCCAAGAAGGAAGTCAAGGACTCGACTGAAGAAGAGTCAGCTGAGGAACAGCTGAGTAAAGTGTCAGTCAAGTCAACTTCAGGAGCCAAGTCTGTCAGTTGAGTGACAGTGTAGTCAATCCAATAATTGAAGCAGACTCAAGTCACCTAGGGTAAAGGCAGCAGTCTAGTCAAGACAACTACGTTAGATCCGTTGATTAAAGTCAAGAATATTACTCAATATAGTAATATGTCAAAGCTGCCGGGTCTAAAGTGTTTGTCCCAGAATTGTGCAAAAGGAATGAACCAATGGGAAACACTGCACCTCGTGTCAGACGCCTGCAAATGCTGAAATGCCATTAATACGAGAAAAGGTCAACATCACCAAGGTTGCAGACCAAGACAAGACAAGCCAACAATCATAAGTGACATTTGAAATTAGCCTATGTCTTCAACGGGCAAAATTTCAAATGTGCACTATAAAAGGCTGAGGAAGTTATTGAGAAGAGGTTACCTGAACCACGAACAAGCAAGCAATATTCAAGCAAATAATCTGCAATATTCTCAAAGCTTATCAAGATAATCCTCAAGCCTGAAACTCGAAGGAACTCGTTCCAACACAAGTTGTGAAGGAAAGACAACTTCAAATCTGTTGAAGAGTAAATTTTTGAAGAAACTAAAGGGGTCTACTTTCCAAGCCTGGATTGTAGGAAGGTTCAAGGTCGAACCATTATCAAGTTTGTTGGAGGGCTTCGTGATCAAATCCAAGAACTTGAGAAGTGAGTCAAGTAGCAAGCGCAAACCTGAAGAAGCTAAGTCGCAAGAGAAGCCAACCGTGTGACCAAGGCCGTCTCTCGGTATTCTTCACGCTTTGTAAATCGATCTTTGTTATATAGTGGATTCCTCCAGGAGTTGGAGAAGAGAGGATTAGAAGAATTACCCTATCTTCGAACCACTATAAAATATTTGTGTCATTTACTTTCAACAAATTTACCTTCCTGCATATTTACTTTATATCTGTTGTTAGTATCATATTTACTGATAAATAACCAAGTGCTAAAAATCAAGTGTTAAAAACAAGCCTTAAATAAATCAAAGAGTGTTAAGTCTTCCACTGTTAAAAACCAAACCAGCCAAGTTAAGTATTTGGGTTAAACAACCGAGTTATACTATCAACAGCTCTATCGAGTCTATTGAGTGGGTAACTCAGCTGAATAGCCAACTTAGCTGTCCATTAAGGACACAACTGTTTGAGTCAACTCTGTTGAATAATTTTAAAGGACTAAAATCGAAAATTTGGTAAGGTTTACTTAACCCCCCCTTCTAAACCTTACTTAACACCCCTTGGGACCTCAAGTGGTATCAGAGCGGTTGGTTCATTCAGCCTTCCACACTGGTTACTAAACTAGATCTTTATCTTTTCAAAAAGTTTTTTTAACACGTGTGTTTTTCAAAGTCTTTCACTTTAAGCAATGTTATTATCATGAAAGCAAATCTGACATGCATTCCTATGTTCACTGTTGAAGAATTTGATGATTGGAAAATTCGTATGCATGCTCATTTATCTACATTACATGATGAAATGTGGCTTGTGATAGAGGATGAGCCACTGCAAATACTCAAAGTGAACACGATCATGACAAGAGCATTTGTGAGTCAAGGAGAAGAAGAAGTCTGCTGAAAGCAAGACAACCTTTGGTTGAAAAACCAAGAACTGAATGGACAAATGAAGACAAAAAGAGATATAACTTGGACAATGTGACCAAGGACATACTCTACAAGACATTGGACAAAGCAATGTTCACTAAAGTCAAATCTTCCAAATCTGCAAAAGAAATCTGGAATAAGCTGACTTTAATTTATGAAGGATCAGAACAAATTAAAGAGAATAAATTATCAGTTGCTGTTCAAAAATTTGAAAATTTCAAAATATTTGCAAGTGAAACTCTGGATCAGCTGGATGCCAGATTTACTGAGATCACAAATGAGCTGTCAGCTCTTGGGAAAGATTATACACAAAAGGAAATGTGTATGAAGATCTTAAGAAGCCTCCCAACTGAATGGGAAATGAAGGTTATGACCCTGAGACACTCAATGGACCTCTCAAGAACATTTAACCATGAGTTATTCTCAAACCTCAAATCCTATGAGTTTGAGTTGAGAAGGAAAGAGCAAAAGGAGACAGCTGTACCCAAGACAGCTGTACCCAAGACAGCTGCATTGATGGCTAGTGATGGAAAGAGAGCTGAGCCAAAGGAAGCCATAGACCAGGAGGAAATTGCCCTGATGGTCAAAAGATTCAACAAGTTCTTCAATAAGAACTATAAAAGAAATAAGGGTGAGACCTCCAGGAGACATTCAGTTCCTTCCAAATCAAGGGAAGACAGGCCACCCAATAAAGCTGAGCATCAAAGGGTTGATTATCAATGAAATGATAATAAAAGGAATGACAGAGCTGATCAGAGAGTTGAGAATCTGTGCTGGAATTGCAGACAACTAGGACACTTTGCAGTTGACTGTTCCTATCCACCAGTCAACAAGTATAAGAATGAGGAAGAAAGAAAAGTCTTCAGGGAATGAAGACATGAAAAGAAAAAGTTGATGTTGGGTTCTTGCCGAGCCAAGTTCAAAGAGGCAAAAGCCTCAGATAGTAGTGAAGCAGATTACTCAAGTGGTTCTGAGGAAGAGGCTATGATCTGCCTCATGGTTAAAGAACAAGATCAACCAGATCAAGAAGATGAGGTACACTCTAACTCATCTCATTCGGATTCAAGTGATAGTGATTGTGATACACACACTTCATCACCCACTGAACTTTATGATTCATTAGGCAAAATGATGAAAGATTTTGAACACATAAAATCCTCACACACAATTCTAAATGAGGAAAACAGCCAGCTTAAAAACCAAAACTCACAGCTGACTAAAGAGCTGAGTACTCTAAGTCACATAGCTGATGAGAACACTAAGCTGAAGGCTGAAAATGCAAAGATCATAGCAGAGTTAGCTGCTACAGAAAAGAGAGAAAAAGATCTTAAAAATGTGATTGCCTCAATTACAAAAGCATCAAAATCATTGGATGAACTTATTAAAGAAATAAGCCTAGACCTCAAGATGTGAAAGTGAAAGACCTTAGGCTATTACAATAAGAATAATAACAATGAAGAACAAATATGTTTGCTTGAGTGTATCTTGTTGTGTTGTAGTATTCTCTCTTGTTGTGTTGCTTCAATTCTTCATCTATTTATAGAAGATGTCTTGGACATGATAGGTTCCTCCTAGGAGATTGAAATCAGAAAATTGCAAGACAAATGAAGAATATAGTCATTTAAAATCAATCCCACAATTTAGGGAAAAGTTTCACGCACAACGATTAAATTTTGTTTGTCAAATATTAGGTCGACTGGCACACAAAAATAAACGCGTTTGAAAATAAGAATACACATTTACATAGGGCAACCGTCGACGGGTTCGACCGGTTTGGCCGACCCCATGCCCACCTGGCGAAAGCAAGACCAAAATATGAGTCCAGGAAGTTACTGCTTTGAAATTGCTCCCGTGCACCTGGCCGACACCCGGTCGACCGGTCGACGCCACCGGTTGACGCCACCGGCCGACCATACCGGTCTACCACCCTGTTGACAGTCAACCACCTTTTTTTTCAAAGAAATAGCTTATTCATCGCTTTTTCACAACTTTCAGTACGGATGCCCTATAGTAGGCGACCGATTGCCTCAAAACAAAAGTGTTGTCCAATTTTATATCGAAAATAAACTTTAAGAAATATTCAAAAATAGTAAAAACATTTTAGACCGATCGGGAGTATTAGGACAACATTTAGAAACATAGTTTAGATGTAAAAAACCATTGACGCAATATCATTAAATGTGTTGTCCAATTTTTGTCGAAAATAAAACTTGAAGAAATATTCCGGAAAATATTAAAACCATCTTAACATTTAGGAGTATTTGGACAACCTTTAAAACCATTGTTTTTGTATAAAAACAAAATCATCAAAATCATGATAAAACCATTTATCAAACAATCTCCCCCTTTTTGATGATTACAAACCAAAACAATTTTCACGAGGTTGATTTTGAAAACAAAACAATTTTACCGGTTAAAAAGAACTATCCGTTGTGAGCGACAACATTCCATGCAATATAATCACAAGGATGGGAGTAAAGATATTCGAACACATATAGCAAAAGCTCCCCCTATCAATATGCACAACAAGAGTAATGTAATCACAAGGAACCACAAGCTAAAAGCTATAGCTTTTACATATTGCTCTTTAAGTACAAGAGCTTCTAAGCTCCCCCTGTCAAAAAAACATCATTAGACAAGTATATAAGTCCATAATACAACAAATGGACTAAATATAATCCACAACTTATGGCTTTTAGAAACCATAGCTTATAGCTTCTTTCTCGAGCTTATTTTAGCTTTTATGAGCTAATAAGCTTATAACCTGTTTCTCCCCCTTTGGAATCATCAAAAAGAATGTTAGCACGATAAAAACATCATATAATCATATCAAAGTGCGCAACTAAACCGATGGATCGAGCTATTTGAACATTGAAGCTTATAGACCAAATAGGAGGAAAAAGTCGATCATACGACTTGTAGAAGCTTATGAAAACTCATTTGATTTGCAAAACATGATCTCTATAAATATATAAGACTTTTTAAATTGAGAGAATCATGTAGGTGATGAATTTTTCATTGAAACATTTTATCGAACACTTGGCGAGCGTCAAGTTTTAAAGAAGATGTAAATAACCCTTGTAAATGTAATCAAGCCAAGTTTTTCATCACCAAAAGCAATTTTATAAATAACATCCATCAACAATCATCATGCTCAACACAAATATATAAGAATTGTATCAAGAGATACACATATAAGCCAAGTTCTCAAGGGTTCAACCCAATTGAGATAAGGGAGTAGAATTCTTACCATTTAATCGGTGAAGACGAGCAATGATTATGATATTCGAGCTAGATAATCCCCAAAATATGAATTTTATGCAACAAAACACATTTGAAGTGAATTGTGTGTGAAAATGTCAAAGGGTCGAAATAGAGAAGAAAAACACCAAAATGGCAAAAGTCTGGAAACAGAACTGATTTTAACCCAAAAGACTCTTAGGGCGACCGGTCCAGGGTATGGGCGACCGGTTGGCCCAGACCCTGGCAGCCCACTGGTACCGTCCTGTTTTGAAATTCCAAAATTTTATCCAAAAATCCGATTTTTCCCCCCTAGGTTTTAAAAACGTGCAAAATGCAAACGTAGACCTCATTCAATATGCATTATGTCTTAATCAAGCTCGAAATGAGGTAAAAGACTCGGCGGTAAACAATTAAAAAGTCCGCGAGTTATCCTTGAGACGAATTTAAACACATCTCAAGTTTTTGTTAAACATGCAATCCCTAAAAAAATATCGAATCTCAATATGTTTAGTTCGATTATGACGACCTATATTTTGAAAAATTATTATCACTGGACTTGTTATCCCGGAAATAAGAACGTTTTAAGACTTTGGATACAACAAGTCATAAGAAAAAATGCCTTTCAAATATTTGAAAATTTCTTTTAACGACACTTTAATGAGATTCGTTGGGATAGTTTTTGAAGTCAACCATATAGATGTAAGGCATATGGAATGTCGAGTCTATGGGAGTAATAAAAGTGAATGAACATACCTCGAATTTGTTTGTCGACCGATATGCCTTTCTCAACCTTTGTCAATCTTTACATGGTAGTCATAGAGGTTGAGATGGTTCTTTGTTCTTTAATGCCTCACTTCTTCTTTTGTATACTTTGAGTGTGGAATATAACCACTTTCTTGGCATTGTTGAACTTGAATTCCAATGAAGAAATTTGAGCTCCCTCATCATGATCATCTTGAATTTACCTTGCAACAACTTAGAAAATATCTTGTACAAAACTTCATTAGTAGCACCATAAATGAAATCATATATGTACAAGTAAGCATTCTTGCTCCTTTTCAAAAAAACAAAGAGAGTAGTGTCAACTTTACCTCTTGTAAAATCATTTTGCAAAAGAAAATATCAAAGTCTATCAAACCATACAAGGGGTACTTGTTTAAAACATAACAAGGCCTTTTATAGAAATTATTTTGGCCTATAAAAATATTTCAAACCCCGGTTGTTTTACATAGACTTCTTCTAGAATAAAAACCATTTAGAAGATTGGATTTAACATCCATTTGGTAAAGCTTGAAATTTTCTTGAAACAAAAATGGGCAAGTAGAATGCGAATAGCTTCTAAATGTGCTACGGGTGCAAATGTATCATCAAAATCAATACCTTCTTCTTGACAATACCATTGAGCTACTAACCTTGCCTTGGTCATTTATCTTGTTTCAAAATACCAAAAATTCGTGCAAAATCTTATCAAGACATCTTGCACACGAGCATAGTTATAGCGAATAATAGAGACACTATAGCAAGTAACACATATTGTGCTTAAAGAAAAACATCAAGAATATAATACAACATGTAAGTCCAATTGAACTTATAGAAAGCTATATAAGGTCTCTTTTAAAATTTGGAAATCCGAGAGCAAATAGTTGAGACCTCATTAAAAAATATTTGAACAAGAGTTTGCAAAGCAACTATGTGCAATCAAATATCGAATAGTGTCTTTCAAAAAATCGAAAAATCCTCTTAAGGGCACTTATATGAAATACCATGAAACAACTTGAAAGACAAGCACATAGGCATATGACAAAAATCTATCGAGTCTATAGGATGAATACCAATGATGAGCATATCTCGATAGTTCATGTTACTCTTGACATATTATGACGTAGATGGCCATTTGTGATGATATATGAATCCTACACAATTCTTAAACAAGACTTGTACAAAACACAAATGATACAAGTGTAGGCTAAAAACAATAAGATATATCACAAGTATGCTTATGCCATAAAAATCCATAGGAGATTATAAAACACAATAGTTAAAGCAAATGCACAAGAGTTTTAAAAACATCATGCAAGGTCTTCTTTTCAAAAATATTTAAAACCACAAATATATATTGAAGACCTTAATTTTAAAATTATGAAAACTCGTTTTGCAAATTAGACACAAAGAAAAACATGCATAAAAAGATAAAATGCATATTTAAATAGGTAGATACGGTTTACCAATTTTGCCATTTCCATGGGTTGTGCCATTCCCATTGTTGATGATATCTCCCCCTTTGAAAGTCATCTTGTTGATGATAGCTTCTGCGATTGTTCCATTTCCAAGGATTATGTCTTTCCCATTGTTGATAGTTTCTTTCTCTTGGAAATTCATTGTAGTGATGTCTTCTCCTTTGATCAAATGAGATGGTCATTTGATGTCTTCTTGACGGTATGAATTTTCTTCGATTATTATTTCGTAGGGTACCTAATATAACATTGTTTTGTGGTACCCTCAAGTGTTTGGGTCCTTTGGGATTAGTCTTGAGACTTTTAGGTCTCCACAAATAATTAGAGCTATTTTTAGCCCGACAAGTATTTACCATATGACCCTTTTTACCGCAATAAAAACAAGTAACAATTTTAGGAGCATAATGACCAACATACATAGGCACTTGATTTCTTTTCACATAATTAACAATACTAGGCTTATGATCAAGTCCTTGTTTTAATTTATCACAACTATCAACAATATTGGTCATTTTATCGGTACTCAAGTTGGACTTTGATAAATCCTTTTTCATGCAATTAATATCCTCAACAAGAGTACTATTTTCTTTTTCAAGGATTCTAACCTTATCAAGAGTGGTGGTGTGAGCACATGATAGTGATTCATAGGAAGTAGATAAACTATCCTTTTCATTTTTCAAAGCATTGAATTCCTTTTTCAAATTTTTGTATTTAACAAGAAAGCTTTGGAATTCATTTTGAAGATCATCAAAATCATTTTGCAAATCACTATAATCATTTTGTATAACAATATCATAGGAAGTAGAGGGTTTAAGACATACCTCGTTATCTTCTTCGATGCCCATAAGACAATGTTCAACTTCTTCATAGTTGGAAGTTGTAGGAGGCTTGTTCCTTATATTTGACATTGTATCCCTTTGAGAAGTAGATACTTTTGAGTCGCTCCTATCATTTGCATATACTTCATGAATGGCTTCTAATTTTTGCCATACTTTATGAGCCGATCAAATTCCTACAATAAGATTAATTTCCAAGTTGGTAAGTGAACAATATAGAATATTGAGAGCTTTACCATTTAAGGAGATGATTTTCTTCTCTTCATCATTGAGCTCTTTGAGGCTTTTGGAGGTGTATGGTGTATCTTTCATCGGAATGGATTCTCCATTGATGAAGATGTTCCAAATATCGAACCCGCAACTTTGTAAATAACATTCCATTCTTTTTTTCCAAAATGTAAAATTTTTGGAATCAAATCGAGGTGTCCTGGTGGTGGAGGTGCCGGAAAGGTGAGCTTCATTCATAGCCGACGATTGTTCCTCTTCACTCGCGATGTGAAACGAGCTTGCAAAAGAGTTTGGCTTTGATACCACTTGTAAGTCCAAGCGGCTACGATAATCTAGAGGGGGGGTGAATAGATTATCTCCATCTTTTCGATTTCGCCCTCTTTTTCGAACAAAACAAGCCAAGACAATAATAAGGTGCGGAATGTAAACAACACACGTCGATTTATAGAGGTTCAACCCACCTAGGGCCTAATCCTCCACCACCCTAGTATATTCGGGATGGATTTCAAAAAGAAAAAAGATTTTATTAATTACCAAAATTAATACAACACCTTACAACATCACCTTGAAGAGCACCACACTCTTCTTCAACACCACCTTTGAGATTACCACAATCTCTCTTGAAGATTACCACAATCTCCAATGGCACCTTGTGAAGATTACCACAATCTTCAACCTTGAAGAATACCAAATTCTTCAACACCTCAAAAAGAAGATCACCACAATCTTCTTGCACCTATCACCTAGATCATCCAAGTGTGTTCTTACCACAAGAACACTCACAAGGATATCTTGTGTTGAATGATAACCCAAATTCAAGATTACAACTCGATAATGAATAATACAATTTGAGTGCAAGTGTAATCAAGAAATAAACCTAGACCTCAAGATGTGAAAGTGAAAGACCTTAGGCTATTACAACAAGAATAGTAACAATGAAGAACAAATATGTTTGCTTGAGTGTATCTTGTTGTGTTGTAGTATTATCTCTTGTTGTGTTGCTTCAATTCTTCATCTATTTATAGAAGATGTCTTGGACATGATAGGCTCCTCCTAGAGATTGAAATCAGAAAAATTGCAAGACAAATGAAGAATATAGTCAAGTAGAAATCAATCCCACAATTTAGGAAAAGTCGTCACGCTGCACAACGGTTAGAATTTTGTCAAAACATTAGGGCGACCGGTTGCGCACAAATAGACATTTGAAAATAAGAATACACATTTACACAGGCGGCCGGGTCGACGGGGTTCGGCCGGCGACCTCATGCTCACCGGTCGAGCATGACCAAAAAATGAGTCCAGAAGTTCATTTTAGAAATTGCTCCCGTGCACGGCCGACACCCTCGACCGTCGACGCCACCGCCGACGCCCCAATGACGGCCGACCATACAGTCTACCACCTGTTGACCGTCAACCAGCCTTTTTTTCAAAGAAATAGCTTATTCACTGCTTTTTTCACGACTTTCAGTGCACGGATGCCCTATAGGGCGACCGATTGGTCTCAAAACAAAAGTGTTGTCCAATTTTATATCGAAAATAAACTTCAAGAAATATTCCAAAAATAGTAAAAACATTTTAGACCGATCGGGAGTATTAGGACAACATTTAGAAACATAGTTTAGATGTAAAAAACCATTGACACAATATCATTAAATGTGTTGTCCAATTTTTGTCGAAAATAAAACTTGAAGAAATACTCCGGAAAATATTAAAACCATCTTAACATTTAGGAGTATTTGGACAACCTTTAAAACCATTGTTTTGGTATAAAAACAAAATCATCAAAATCATGATAAAACCATTTATCAAACAATGATCTGCCTCATGGTTAAAGAACAAGATCAACCAGATCAAGAAGATGAGGTACACTCTAACTCATCTCATTATGATTCAAGTGATAGTGATTGTGATACACACACTTTATCACCCACTGAACTTTATGATTCATTAGGCAAAATGATGAAAGATTTTGAACACATAAAATCCTCACACACTATTCTAAATGAGGAAAACATCCAGCTTAAAAACCAAAACTCACAGCTGACTAACGAGCTGAGTACTCTAAGTCAGATAGCTGATGAGAACACTAAGCTGAAGGCTGAAAATGCAAAGATCATAGTAGAGTTAGCTGCTACAGAAAAGAGAGAAAAAGATCTTAAAAATGTGATTGCCTTATTTACAAAAGCATCAAAATAATTGGATGAACTTATTTTGAGCCAAAAAGAATGTGGAGATAAGACAGGCATATGATTCAATTCCTTTGTGCATAGTCAAACTCCAAGAGTGGTTTTTGGAAAAAGGATCTTCAAGTAATGAAGCATCCCCAAAACACCAAATGTTGCACACACATCCATCCCTAAGCATAATCAAAATCATACTAGCCTTAGATATAAAGGAAAAGGAAAACAACCAGTTGAGTATGCTAAGAGGACAACTGAGAAGAAATCCAGTTGAGTTCCTCAGCAAACTCAAAATAGAAAATATTCTGTGAAAAGCAAACAGAGCTACCAGAAACCCCAAAAATTTCATTAGAGAAATACATATTATGGGAATGGTAGAAACTATCCAAACTGTGCTGATTGGAATAATGTGAAACATCAGCAAACACCTATGGAATACAAGCCAAAATGGCAAAGACCTAAACCTTAGCAAAGGTCATTCCAAAGGCAAAAGAGCTATTATCAGCACACACATGCACCCAAGCACTACACACAGAAATACCACAACTACCCCAAGAAAGCAATTGCTAAAACACAAATACAGGCATACAGACAAAAGAGACAGTTGTATGAACCTAAAACCTCCAAGAAATTTGCTAATGTGCATTATGATTATGGCACTGATAGATGGCAACCTCTTAGAGTCAAATCACTTGGCTATAGGTTGGTTGGATCATCTTACAACACTAACCCCTCAGGACCCGACAAAGTATGGGTACCTAAAAACCGATTTCCTTGATTGCGGTTAAAGGAACAACGAGTGCCAAGGAACCTGGTACATGGATAGTGGTCTGTTCCCATATATGACAGGAACAAGAAAAACTGTCAAGATTCAAGGAGATTAGAGGTGCAAAAGTTATATTTGGAGGAAATGAAGTTCCCGGGGAGATCAAAGGCACATGATCTATTAAGAGAATGGACTGGAAATCATATATGTTGCTTATGTTGAAGGCCTCAACTTCAACCTGTTAAACATTAGCCAACTCTGTGACAACGGCTATAATGTGGGATTCAACATGGGAGTGTGCCAGATCAAAGATGCTGAATCAAATGAAATAGTGCTACAAGGGTCAGGACAGAAAAATATGTATGTGGTAGATTGGTCTACTGCCACACCAAGCACTTGTCTATTAGCAAAAAGCATAACCGAATCAAATTGATCGTGGGTACACAAGTTGTTTCAGTCATCCAATTTCAAGACAATCAACAAGCTTGCAAGGAGTCATCATGTAGAAGGATTGCCGACTCGGTGTACAAGAAAAAGAAAGTGTATGTGATGCATGCCATATGGGAAAGCGATTAAATCATCATTCAAGGACAAGCCAAGTCCTCATCAACAAGAATACTGCACTTGTTGCATATGGATTTATTTGGTCCAGTGGATCCAGCTAGCATAAGTGGAAAGAAATACACCTTAGTGGTGGTGGATGACTATTCAAGATATACATGGACAATTTTCATGTGTAAAAGAAGGAAACTTTGCGGAAATTACCTTAGTTGATGAAGAGAGTTCAAAATGAGAAGAGTCAAACCATTATAAAAATAATATCCGATGTGGAACCGAGTTTGTCAATGGGATAATAACTCGAGATTGTGTTGAAAATGGTATTGCTTATGAGTTATCACCGCAAGAAGAACTCCACAAATGTAACGAATGGAGTAGCCGAAAGAAGGAACATAACTCTCAAGGAAGCTACAAGAACAATGTTAGTCAAGTCGGGTTGCCTAAGAGATTTTGGGTCAAGCCATAAACACAAAGATGCTATATTCGAAATAGATGCATGATTAACGAGGCAATTGACCAAGACTCCCTATGAAATCAAGGGCAGGAGAAAGCCAAATGTTGGATATTTGAGGATACTTGGATGCAAATGCTTCATCCATAATAATGGCAAAGATAATTTGAAGGCTTTTGATGCTAAAGTCGATGAATGTATCTTTTGGGATACTCAAATTTGAAAGTAAAGCCTATAAGAGTCTTTGAAGAAGACTATGGTTATAGAAGAGTCTATCCATGTGGTTTTTGATGAACCTAATGTGAATGGAGAAGACATTGAAGAGTTAGATGATAAGTTGAATAAGCCAACTATGCAGAAAAGTCCTTATGTTGAAGCTGAAGTAAGAGCACTCAACCCAGATGAGGATGAGATAGTTGAATCTCAAAGATAGCTGGAAGGTCTACCGCTGAATGAAGATTATAGAGTTGTTGAAGACAACTTAGCTGCGAGACGACTAAACCCAACAAACTTACTCTAATCTGATGTGAGATGGCTGAGAGACCATCCACCAGAGTTAGTCATTGGAGATGTTAGAGATGGCATAAGAACCAGATCCAGAGCACAACACGAAGCTATGTTCACTTGTTTTATCTCCCAAATAGAGCCTAAAGATGTATCTCAAGCATTGGATGACACACATTGGATTCAGGCCATGCAAGAAGAGTTGAATCGGTTTGAAAGAAACAAAGTATGGGAATTAGTTCAAAGGCCAACCCATCAAAATGTTATTGGCACAAAATGGATTTTCAGAAATAAGATGAATGAGGAAGGATCTGTTGTAATAAACAAAGCAAGATTGGTAGCCAAAGGATATTGCCTAGAAGAAGGCATAGATTTTGATGAAATCTTTGCTCCTGTTGCAAGATTGGAAGCAATAAGGATGTTTCTTGCCTATGCGTCACATAAAAACTTCACTGTGTATCAAATGGATGTGAAGAGTGCATTTATGAATGGGCTGTTAGAGGAAGAAGTCTATGTTGAACAACCTCTAGGTTTAGAGCAGAAAACTATTGAAGATAAGGTCTATAAGCTCAAGAAAGCACTGTATGGTTTGAAACAAGCACCAAGAGCATGGTATGATACATTGTCTCAATTTCTAACTTACAATGGATTCACCAAAGGCAAAGTTGATAGAACACTCATCAGGATTAAAGATGGAGAGAGTATACCGCTTGATCAAATATATGTGGATGACATCATCTTTGGATCCACAAATAAAGAGTTGTGTGACAAGTTCTCAAACCTCATGCAAGGAAAATTTGAGATGAGCATGATGGGAGAGCTGACCTTCTTCCTAGGACTTCAAGTCAAACAATTGAAGGATGGAACCTTCATAAGCCAAACAAAATATACCAGAGATTTAATGAAGAAATTTGGTATGAAAGAGAAGTCTTCTGTGAAAATTCCAATGAATACTTCAGTCAAGATGGATATGGATGTAGATGGCAAAGCTGTTGACCAAACCAGATATAGAGCCCTCATTGGATCATTGCTCTATTTAACAGCCAACATACCAGACATCACCTTTGTAGTAGGTGTATGTGCAAGATTTCAATCTGTACCAAAGGAGAGCCACATGACTGCAGCTAAGAGAATCCTAAGATATTTAAAAGGATGCCAGGAAGTCGGCTTATGGTATCCAAAGGAAGGAGGATTCAAGCTAATTGGATACTCGACTCAGACTATGTTGGATGTAGAGTTGACAAGAAGAGTACTTCAAGTACATGTCGAATGCTTGGAAATAGATTGGTTTCTTGGTTCAACAAGAAACAAAATTCAATAGCTACATCCACAGCTGAAGCAGAGTACATAGCTCCGGGCCGCTGTTGTGCCCAAGTCTTATGGATGAGACAACAACTGAGAGATTATGATATTGAAGAAATAGAAATTCCAATTATGTGTGATAACACTAGTGCTATTGCAATCACTCAAAATCCAATGTTGCATTCAAGAACAAAGCACATTGATGTCAGATATTCACATATTCACAAAGACGTTATATGAATCAAGATTTGAAGAGCTCAAGAATGAGTTAGGGTTAATTGAGCTGAGTTAGGAAACTCAGTAGAATCAATCAACATAAAAAGTAGATGAGATTATAGAAAGAGAGCAAGTTTCGCCTTCCAAAGAAAGTGAAACAAATTTCGGTCGAAGTCACCAGATTGAGTTAGAATGACAATGAGTTTCATCATAGAAAGAGAGGAGTGGAGTTGAGTCACTTTGGATATAAGCTAAATCATTTAGGAGCTAAGTGACAAAAACACAGTCGTTTAAATAAGCGGGATTATTTTTAAGAATGACGTCATCGTAATAATGACAATCCGCGATAAAAAAGTGCACAGTGAACCATATGATTGGATATAAATACTACTGCATTTAATGCAGGGAATTAAATGTGGTTTTGAAGCTCTAATCTTAGCCGTTGATCTCGATTAAAAATTTCAAAATCCAAAAACTATCCTTTCACGTTCCTTATATACGAAACTTCATCTCTCTCTATCTCTCTCTCTCTCTCTCTCTCTCTCTCCTCACGCGAACTATACATTCTCCAGCAAAAAAGTGCACTCTCTCTGAAACTTAGTGCAAACCCTAGTTCTTTGAAGCAAGTTTTCTCGCATTTCAATCAATAGAAACCTCTGGAAAATGGCTCCAAAACATGATTTCGTGAAGCTGTCAAAGAAAATCCACACTGGTGCTTTTGTGGATTTTGAAGGAATGATCAAACAGGGTATCGATGAAACCCTGGTCAAGAAGATAGCTGAAAAATTGGAGAAGTCCGGCCTGAAGGACTTTTTGACGATGTAGTTCACACATACATACCTTGAAGAGGTAGTTATATTCTATGTGAATACTGAAGTGCTGGATGATGGAATCCGATCATTGGTCCACAGTAAAGTGATCAGACACACTGCAAAAGACCTTGCTGAGCATTGTTTGTTGCCCGCGGAGGGATTAAAGGACATCTCTGAAGAAGATGTCGACTTAGCTGCGGCTTGGAAAGAAGTTGCCAAGCCAGAGTGTGCTACAAAAGTGGTCTATACAACCAAGAAAGAGTCTTTGAAGGACGACTATCACAAGCTGATGGATGTCGTCTCGAAGTGCATTGACATGAAATTTGGAAGCTTTAATCAGCTGTCCAAGACAAAGCTGATCGTGACGGCTGCGATCATGCAAGAGAAGAAAGTAAACTGGGTTGAGTTTGTTTACAAAAGACTCTGCCAAAATGTGCTGAACAAGACCTTCAAGGAGGATGGGTCCTTTGGTTGTTCCTTGGGTTATGGTCTAGTGATTGGCCATCTAATGGAGGTGAAGGGTATTGCTCTACGTCATGGAAAGCCCTTCCATGTCAACAAAAAGATGTTCAGAGGGAACCTCTCAGCAACCCAGAAGAAGGCTCATGCTAGAAGGGCTGATACCAGTGAGGGGGAATCAGCTGATCATGAAGACACGACTGAGACTCCTCCAGTCAAGAAGAGAGCTGGAGTATCTAAGCCGGTCCCTGCTCTCGCAGCCAAGACAAAGAAAGCACCTGCTCCCGCAGCCAAGTCCAAAGCTCCTGTCCATGCAGCCGAGTCACCTGCCCATGCAGCCGAGACTCTTGCCCCCACAGATAAGATAGTGGAGGAACCTCAAATTCCCTCCCCTATCGTAAAGAAGAAGAGGAATGCCAAGTCAAGAAAGGCAGCTGCCTCTAAGAAAAGTGTCCAGGACCCCGCTGCGGAAGAATCCGCTGAGATGGAACCAGAGATCCCACTGGTTTGCCCCAAAAAGAGACGACTGTATAGGCACTCTGAGCTTGAAAAGACAATTGAATCCAAGATTTTCACCAAAATAGAAACCGAGATCGCTGATGCTCGTGAAGAGCGATCTCTGGTTGTTGATATACTGAGAAGATCAACGATGGTGAGCAAAGCAGAGACTAAAAGACTCAAATTTCGGCAAACAACTGAGGAAATAGAAGTAGCTGAGACAACGGAACCTGTGCAAGAAAAGATTGTCACACCTCCTCGGACATACGCTGCTGAGTCTGAAGAGGAGCAAGGTCCCTTAGCCCCCATTCAGGAGACTGGAGATAAAGGAGATGATGATGATGACTTGATCATGTACTCTCCAGTTTATCCTAACATTCAAAGGCGATTGAGAGAATGGAGGGAATTGAAGTTGGAATATTCCAGGATGCAGTTCACTCGTCCTGAGATCATTGAGGAGGATAAGGAACTCCTCAGGTTTCTTGAAAACCCGTCCATTCCAACTGCCCTCTATGAAGAAAACTGCTTGGACATCCTCCGTATAATTAAAGAGGATGAGAAGGAGAAAGCCAAGGAGCAAGCAAGAGCCCTGGAGAAATCCAAAATATGTCAGCAGATTGGAACTTATGAGCACATATATGAGTCTAATGACAGTGACGAAGATATGGATCCAACTGCTGCAATAGAGAAATCAGAAATGCAACAGGCTTTGCTGGAATCCAGAGCCATGCACGAGCATAGTTTGCTTGAAGGTCTAGGAGAGTCCTCCCAAACTCTCCTACAGACTGATCCGTTGGGAGTGGCGCAACAAATTGCTTCAACCATATCTGCCACCACGTCCCCCGTACACTCACCAAATGGCTCACAGGGAATTGGCGATGAAGCTGGGACTTTGGGCACCCAAGCCAAGCCAACCCTTGAAGAAGGTGTTAACACACCTGCCCCTGTGGCTGTACACTCAGAGGGAAAAACTGCATCTCAGGAGCAGAGTGACCCCATTCTCGTCCACTCAGCTGGTGCGCCAGCTGAGGGGAAAACTCTCTCCACCACAACTAGGTTGGAGGTTGCTGTGGGAGACACACAATTGCAGTTAGAAGGCAAAGGTAAAGAAATCGGAGAAGAGCGGAGTGACATTAACGGCGCTCAAACAGTTAAGTCTATTTCAGCAGAGATGTCAGGTGCATTGAAGGCCAACGACGCTGTTGCCAAAGCTGAGGTAAATGATGGTGAAGCCCTTGGAGTTAACACTCTGGGCTCTGAAAGCGCAATCCAAGGAGTTGAGACTCCTCTGGATGCCAATGTCCAAGACCTTAAGACAACTGCGTCTGTCGAAAGGATAATTGAATACCCTAAGACAATTGTGATTATCGAAGGGAACACAAGGCCCTACAACAGTTGGGACTGCTGAGGGTACTGAAGGCCTTAGGGAGGTTGAGACTTCCCTGGGTAAGGATGCAGTTGATGAGAACATTCCTCTGATCCAAGGTGTTGCCATAGATGAGGTGATTGGTGCCCTTCATGACTCTGAAGAGAATATTGACACATCATTCTTAGGGTCAGAGGATGATGCTTTGAGTCCACCCTGCCTGAAAATCCTGTAGTGGACCCAGCTGCTGATGTTCCAAAATCTCAGAGCCTAGCTAGTGACAAGACGGCTCGGATGAGGTTCAATTTTGATGATGAGCCAACTCCACAGGTCTCATCATCCTTCGATGACACTGATGACACAACTGAGGAATCGGTTATTCATTTAGCAGAAACCACTGAGATCAAAAAATCGTAAAAACAAACAGGCTCGCTTAGTCATTTGGCAAACCATCTCAACGCCCCAAACAAATCGAGTTATCTCTGCGCAGCTCCCACAAACTGAGAGTAACGACTCCCACAGCTCAATCATAGGCTCCCGCAGTCGTGACACCTGCCAATGAAGCTGCCGCAGCTGAGGCACAAAGAGCTGAATCATCGCAGGCACCACAGATTCAAGAAATCCCTCTTGTGTGCAATGATGTGTTTACCGATCTCTTTCCATTCTCTAAGAATCTGCCTGAACTGGAGGAAGAAACAACTGCTGAACTAAGGAGATATACAGTAAGGGAAGAGCTAGTCATTTCCACAGAAACGATTGTTCCAGTAGACTTCAACTTTGACGCAGAATGGCCAGCAGCTGAAACCAACGTGACAGCTGAGTTCCGGGAAGTATTCAAGAAAATCTGCAAAGAGATTGAGAAGATGGAAATCCATCAGGCCTCTCTGGACTTACGCCTGGATAATCGAGATGCCACTCTCATAGCAGATCTGAGAGGCATAGTGGTGAGAATAAGTGAATGGACTCAACAGCAGACTGCCATGCGAATCAAACAAGTCCGATATTTCAAAGCTCTATTTGGAAGGATGCTCGTATAGAGTGCAGATAATTCAATGTACCAACAGAGAATGGAGGAGTATATCGAGAGGATCGAAAAGTCCCATAAGACTGATATGGAGCTGCTACAACATTTTCACAAGAACGAGATTGCTAGACTCGAGAACAACATGAATGAGAAATTCAGTCTTCTCATGGCTAAAATGAAGATAGTAACAACCGAATCTACGGTCACGCGCTCAGAATTTCGAAAGGCATATGATGCAGCAGATTCCAAGCATAACTCCACAAACAGCCGTCTGGATTTTATCCTCAGTGGATTGTTCCCTAGGATACCTCTCTCTTTTGGTGATGATGCCAAAAAGGGGGAAGAGGATAACCTTAAGGAACTGAAGATGAAAGGAGACGACGCAGCTGAGGGGGAAGTTAGAAGGATTTGAAGCTGATGTTTGCTGAAACCCCTCAGCTAGGTCAAGTCACAGCTGATATTCTCAGCAAGCTACCCTTGAACTTACCAATTGAAAAAGTTGAAATGGCCATGAAAGATAAAAGAAAGGTCATTGAAGCTGCATTTGAGAAGGTAGCTGAGGATACGTCAGCACGAGTGGAAGAACTTCTAAAACAGCATGGTGGTCTTCCAGCTGGACTAGACAATGCCCTGATAGAACCCCATATAGAAATAATGCCGGATGCTGGATCTGAGCCCAGATCTATGGAAGAATTTCAAACTCTGGAAGCTGAAGGCTATTTCAAAGGATTGACCTTGACTCAAACCTGGGAGGTGTACTGGGAAAAAGGCATGCAGGTATGTAACACAACTGAGAAGCAACAGAGTCATAACAGTCACTCAACTAGAAAATCCAAAGCTCATGTACAATATTCTCTCAGAGGAAGAGGAGCAGAGTCAACAAAGGGAAAACAAAGTGGCACTGGAAGAAACTCTCAACCGCAGCCAAGGCCAAAAGATGTCACTTTTGTAAATCCCAGAAAAAAGGGAATCACGTACTAGGCTGGGCGTGACCATCTTGCCAATCTAGAAGATCTGCGCAAGATTGAAGAAGCTAAAAGAAAAATAGCAGAAGAAAGCACCAGAGCAACTCGCGAATGGAAGGAAAGGCAGCGAAGGGATGACCCTGCTGCAAAGCGAGCATATGAGAAAAAGAAAAAGGAAGAAGAAGAGAAAAAGAGGAAGAGAGCTGATGATGAAGATGGCAGAAGAGCCGAAGAAGAGAGAAGAAGGAAGAAGCAAAGGCGATGAATTTGCTGCAAACCCCTTCGTGTATTTTAATACATTCTCATGTAAGTCTTTTGTAATAGCTATGTATACATAAACTTTGTAACTATAATGTATATAGCTTTGATATAGCTCTGATACTTAGATAGCTCTGATACCTAATTGTAAACAACTTTGTAAAGGACAAGAATGCTATGATCAATAAAATGAGGATTCAAGCATACATTCTTTGTTACTACACTGTCTGTATTTCTGCTATTTATTTATGTTGAACATTTTAAGTTTTGGCATCATCAAAAAGGGGGAAATTGTTAGTAAATTTATTTGTTAGATTTTGATGATACCATGTAAAACTTAAACTAGAAAGTTGGCACCCCATTTTCCTTGTAACTTGCATTGTAATAGATAGGGCTGAAAGAGCTGAGTCAAGTCAGCTATGCCAAGAATTACAATAAGTCAATCGTGGAAATGAAGACTCTATTGTGTGTCACCGAGTGTGGCCAAGAAGGAAGTCAAGGACTCGATCAGAAGAGTCACCGAGAACAATGAGTAAAGTATCAGTCAAGTCAACTTAAGGAGCCAAGTCTGTCAGTTGAGTGACAGTGTAGTTAATCCAATGATTGAAGCAGACTCAAGTCACCGGGTGTAAAGGCAGCAGTCTAGTCAAGACAACTGAGTTAGATCCGTTGATTAAAGTCAAGAATATTACTAAATATAGTAATATGTCAAAGCTGCCAGGTCTAAAGTGTTTGTCCCAGAATTGTGCAAAAGGAATGAACCAATGGGAAACACTACACCTTGTGTCAGACGCCTACAAATGCTGAAATGCCATTAATACGAGAAAAGGTCAACATCACCAAGGTTGCAGACCAAGACAAGACAAACCAACGATCATAAATGACATTTGAAATTAGCATATCTCTTCAACGGACAAAATTTCAAGTGTGCACTATAAAAGGCTGAGGAAGTTATTGAAAAGAGGTTACCTGAACCACGAACAAGCAAGCAATATTCAAGCAAATAACCTGCAATATTCTCAAAGCATATCAAGATAATCCTCAAGCCTGAAACTCGAAGGAACTCGTTCCAACACAAGCTGTGAAGGAAAGACAACTTCAAATCTGTTGAAGAGTAAATTTTTGAAGAACTAAAAGGGTCTACTTTCAAGCCTGGATTGTAGGAAGGTTCAAGGTCGAACCATTATCAAGTTTATTGGAGGACTTCGTGAACAAATCCAAGAACTTGAGAAGTGAGTCAAGTGCAAGTGCGCCTACTACGAAGAAGCCGAGTCGCAAGAGGCTTTTGTGTGATCAAGGTTGTCTCCGTGATCGTTTCACGCTTTGTAAACGATATGTTACAGTGTAGATTCCTCCAGGAGTTGGAGAAGAGAGGATTAGAAGAATTACCATCTTCGAACCTCTATAAAATATTTGTGTCATTTACTTTCAGAAAATTTACCTTCCTGCATATTTAATGTATATCTGTTGTTAGTATCATATTTGCTATCCAACTGATAAATAACCAAGTGCTAAAAATCAAGTATTAAAAACAAGTATTAAACAAATCAAAGGGTGTTATGTCTTCCGCTGTTAAAAACCAAACCCGCCAAGTTAAGTATTTGGGTTAAACAAATGAAGTTATACTATCAACAAATTCTATCGAAATCATTGAGTGGGTAATCACCAATAATAGCCAACTTAGTCATCCCTCAAGGACACAACTGTTTGAGTCAACTCTGTTGAATAAGTTTAAAGGACTAAAATCGAAAATTTGGTAAGGTTTATTCAACCCCCCTTGTAAACCTTACTTCACACCCCTTGGGACCTACAAGTGGTATCAGAGCGGTTGAATCATTGAGCCTTCTGCACTGGTTACTGAACTAGATCTTTATCTTTTCAAAAAGGTTTTTTTAACATGTGTGTTTTTCAAAGTCTTTCACTTTAACCAAAGTTATTATCATGGAAGCAAATCTAACACATATTCCTATGTGTTAGGAATATTATTCGTTAGATTTTGATTATACTTCATAAAACTGGTAAGAGCTGAGTCAAGTCAGCTCTGTTGAAATTACTAGAAGACAACTGCGGACCAGACTGAGAACTCCGCTGTAAGTCAGCTGTGTGCAAGATAAAGGACAACATGAACTCGGCTGAAGAAGAATCAGCTGAGGGACAACTGTAAGGACGGTCAGCCAAGTTAACTGAAGAAAACAAGTTGAAATGACAGATGAGTTATCCAAAGATTGAAGAAGACTCAAGTCAATTGAATCTGCAAAAAGGGCAGTTGAGTGAAGACAACTGACATTTAACCATTGCACAGAAATCAAGGAAATTACTTATTTATGTAAAGACTCCATACTGCCAGGCTCTAAGAATAAACAAATGTAAAGGCGTGCAAATTTAATAAGCTAAAAGGATAGTCCAAGTGGGTGTCGGACCCTGAAAAGCTGGAATGTTCAAGAATACGAGGAAGTGGATGTCTCACACGCCTAGAAAGCAAGTCAGTGCAGGCCAACGTCCAACAAAATATTATTAGAGAAATTATCCATCTCTTCAACGGATAATTTTTCAAATAATACTATAAAAGGCTGAGGATTCAAATAGAGAAAGTATGAATGTATGTATGCGTATGAATGCAACTAAGACTCAAAAATAGAAAAATCAAAAAGCATACAAACTTGTGATGAAGAGACAAAAATCAATTTATCATCCTCAAGCATACATGTTACAAAATTCTAAATCCAACACTCACTGTGAAGGATAAAAGAATTCACCAAGTTGAAGAGGAAACCGTCAAAAACTTTCAGGGGTCTACATTCCAAGGAAAGGACTTTAGGAAAGATTCAAGTTTGTTTGGAGGACTGTGTGATCAAATCCAAAGACTTGAAGAAGTCAACTGTAGTAGCAAGGCAGCCGCCTCGTGAAAAAGCTGAGTTGCAAGAGAAGCCAGATGTGTGATCAAAGCATCTCGAGACTGAGTCGTAGGAGAAAGTCAGCTGTTGGGAAATTTATTTCATAGATTTTGATGAATGCCATGTAAAACTTAAACTAGAAAGTTGGCACCCTATTTTTCCTTGTAATTTACATTGAAATAGATTGGGCTGGAAAAGCTGAGTCAAGTCAGCTACGCCTGGGAATACAAGAAGTCAACTGAAGACTGAAGTGAAAACTCCGCTGCGAGACAACTGAGTATGGCTAAGAAGGGAAGTCAAGAACTCGACCGAGCGTGATCACCGTGAAAAACAGTGTGAAGAGTCAGTCAACTCAACTCAAGAAGCCAAGTCTCAAGTTGAAGTGACAGATGAGTCATCAAATGATTGGAGCAGACTCAAGTCACCTGGGAAAAAGGCAGCAGCCAAGAGGAGTTAACTAATATAAATCCGTTGCACAGAAGTCAAGAACTTTACTTAATATAGTAATACCTCCATGCTGCCAGGTCTTAAAGTGCTTATCCCAAAAACATGCAAAATGAATAAACCAATGGGAAACACTGCACCTCGTGTCAGAACCTGAAAAGCTGCAAAGTCATTTAATACGAGGAAGGGTCTACATCTCAAGATTAAAGACCAAAAAAAGACAAGCCAACGATCTTAAGTGACTTTTGAAATTAGCCTATCTCTTCAACGGACAAAATTTCAAAAAGTTCACTAGAAAAGGCTGAGGAATTCATTGAGAAAAAGTTAGACCTTGCACACCTAAGAAATCAAGCATTATTCAAGCTATTAACCTACAATTACTCTCAAGAATATTCAGGCAAATCCTCAACCCTGAAACTCGAAGGGAATCGATCCAACACAAGCTGTGAAGGAAAGACAACTTCAAATCTGTTGAAGAGGAAACTTTTGAAGAATCAAAAGGGGTCTACTTTCCAAGGAGGATTGTAGGAAGGTTCAAGGTTGAAACAGTATCAAGTTATTGGAGGGCTTCGTGATCAAATCCAAGAGCTTGAGAAAGTGAGTTGAAGTAGCAAGGAAGTCCGCCCGTGAAGAAGCTTCTAGCTCGGAGAAGCCAACTGTGTGACCAAGGATGTCTCTAGACTGTTCACCACTTTGTAAACTGATATGTTACTTAGTGGATTCCTCTAGGAGTTGGAGAAGAGAGGAATATAAGAATTACACCATCTTCGAACCTCTATAAAAATTACCTGTGTCATTTATTTTTCAGCACATTTGCATTTCTGCATACTTACATTATATCTGCTGATAAACTCATATTTGCTATCCAACTGATTAATAAACAAGTGCTAAAATCAAGTGTTAAAATAAGCTTAAAACTAATCAAAGGGTGTTAAGTCTTCTGCTGATAAAACCAACACAACCAAGTTAAAGTTCATGTTAAACAAGTGAGTTATTTTATTAACAACTCTATCGAGTCTGTTGAGTGGCTAACTCTGCTGAATAACCAACTTAGCTGTCCCTCAAGGACACATTTGTTTAAGTTAGCTCTGTAATAGTTTTAAAAGGACTAAATTCGAAAAGTTGGTAAGGTTTATTCAACCCCCCTTCTAAACCTTACTTACACCCTCTTGGGACCTACATCAGATGTGTGATCAAGACCTTCTCTAGACTGATAACCACTTTGTAAACTGATCATTACCTAGTGGATTCCTCCAAGAATTGGAGAAGAGAGGAGTAGAAGAATTACCCCATCTTCGAACCTCTATAAAATCTGTGTCTATTTATTTTCAGCATTTATCTTCTTGCATTATTATTTTATAACTGCTGATTAAGTTAGTTTGCTATCCCAAGTGACAATAAGCTTAGTGTTAAAACAAGTGTTAAAATATATCTTTAATTTGTCAAGAGTGTCAAGTCTTCCGCTTCGAAAAACCAAATCAGCTGAGTAAATCTTTTAGAGTGTACAGCCGAGTCAAACTGACTACAGCTCTCTTGAGTCTGTCAAACAGGAAACTCAGCTGAACAATCAACCTAGTTGTCCTCTTGGACTAAGCTGATTTGAGTCAACTCTGTTGCAATACTTTTAAAAGGATATTGCAAAATTTAGTAAGGTTTATTCAATCCTCCCCCTTCTATACCTTACTTTACACCCCTTGGGACCTACATAGAGCGGTTGGTTCATTGAGCCTTCCGCACTGGTTACTGAACTAGATCTCAATCTTTTCAAAACCTTAACATTTGTGCCTTTCAAAACAAGCTTATTACCATGGAAGCAAATCTAACTCGCATTCCTATGTTCTCCATTGAAGAATTTTATGATTGGAAAATTCATATGCAGGCTCACCTATCAACTTTACATGATGAAATGTGGTTTGTGATAGAAGATGGGCCATTGCAAATACTTAAAGTCAACATCATTGTAAGAAGAACAACTGCGGCAAAATTGAAGGTGAAGAAGTCGCTAAAAAGAAGACCACCATGGTTGAAAAACCAAGGGCTGAATAGACAAATGATGATAGAAAAAGATACAACTTGGATAATGTGGCCAAGGATATTTTATACATGACATTGGACAAAGCCATGTTCAATAAAGTCAAGTCTTGCAAATCAACAAAAGAAATCTGGGATAAGCTGACCTTAATATGTGAAGGATCAGATCAAATCAAAGAGAACAAACTATATGTTGCTGTCTAGAAATTTGAAAATTTTAAAATGGCTTGAGGAGAAAATTTGGATCAGTTGGATGCCAGATTCACTGAAATTACAAATGAGCTTTCTGCTCTTGGAAAAGAATATACTCAAAAGGAGATGTGTATGAAAATACTAAGGGAACTCCCAGTTGAGTGGGAAATGAAAGTCGTGGCCCTAAGACATTCAATGGATCTATCAAAGACATCCAACCATGAATTATTCTCAGACCTTAAAGCTTATGAATTTGAGCTGAGAAGAAAAGATCAAGAAGAAATAGATGTGCCTAAGACAGCTGCACTACTGGTCAAAGAAGGAAAAAGAACTGAGCAAAAGGAAACCTTTGATCAAGAAGAGATAGCTCTGCTGGTAAAGAGATTCAACAAGTTCTTTAATAAGGACTATAGAAGAAATAAGGGTGAAACATCAAGAAGGCATTCAGCACCCTCCAAAACAAGGGAGGAAAGGTCATCCAAGAGAGCTGAGAATTAGAGAAATGACTACCAAAAGGCTGTCAGTCAAACGGATGACAGGACTAATCAAAGAGCTGAATTCCTTTGTTGGAACTGTAGGCAACCAGGTCACTTTGCCATTGACTGCAAATATCCACCCGTCAGCAAATACAAAGATGAGGAAGAAATGAGAGTCTTCAAAGAAAGAAGACAAGAAAAGAAGAAAGCAATGCTGGCGGCAGAGACAGCTGAGCCGGCCAAGTGCAAGGAACCAACTGACTCAGATAGTAGTGAGGCTGACTACTCAAGTGAATCAGAAGAAGATGCTCTCATCTTCCTTATGGCAAATGAACAAGAAACTGAGGTACAATCTAACTCTACTTACTCAGACATTAGTGATAGTGACTGTGACATAAACACCTCTTCACCCACAAGTCTTTATGATTCATTAGGCAAAATGATGAAATATTTTGAGCACATTAAAGCCTCACACACTCCTAAATGAGGAAAACAACCAGCTTAAAAGTCAAAACTCACAGCTGACTGATGAGCTAAGTACCTTTAATCACATAGCTGATGAGAATGTCAAGCTAAAGGCTGAAAATTCAAGGATAATAGCAGAATTGGCTGCTACAGAAAAGAGAGAGAATGATCTCAAAAATGTGATTGCCTCATTTACAAAAGCATCCAAATCATTAGATGAATTAATAATGAGCCAAAAGAATTGTGGAGATAAGACATGCATAGGATTTAATTTCATTGTGCCCAGTCAATCTTCAAAACTGATTTTGGAGAAAAGATCTTCAAGTAATGAAGCATCCCAAATCTCCAAAACACCAAATGTTGCACCCACCCTCACTCAAAGGCACAATCACAATCACACTGGACTTGGTTACAAAGGTAAAACAAAGAAGCCAGTGGAGTATGCTGAGAAGACAGCTGAGAAGAGATTCAATCAAGTCACTCAGCAGACAGAATACAAATTACTCTTTAAGAAATAAACAGAGCTACCAGAAACCCCAAAAATCTCAGCAAAGAAACTATCATGATGGGAACGGTAGAAATTATGCTACAGAAGCTGATTGGAATGGTCACATGAAATATCAGCAAAATAACATGGGAAACAAGCCCAAGTGGCAAAGACCTCACTCTTAGCAAAGGTCATTCCCAAGACAAATGAACCATTTTCAAAACACATATGCACCCATGCACTACACTCAGAGAAATCACAACTATTTGCACAAAGCAATTGCTAAAACACACACTCAAGCATAAACACAAAAGAGACAACTGTATGTTGTCAAAACCCCCAAGAAATTTGCTAAAGTTCACTTTGATTATGGCACTGATAGATGGCAACATCTTAGAGTCAGACCTTTTGGCTATAAGTTGGTTGGAACATCTTATTGAACTAATCCCCAAGGACCCAGACATGTATGAGTACCTAAAAATTAATTTTCTTGATTGCAGATAAAAGGAGCAGCTGAGTGCCAAGGAATCTGGTACATGGATAGTGGCTGTTCCAGACATATGACAGGGAATAAAAGAAACTTATCAAAGTTCAAAGAAATTAAAGGTGCTAAAGTCATATTTGGAGGAAATGAAGCTACAGGGAAGATCAAAGGAGTAGGATCCATCAAGAAAAATGGATTGGAAATCACAGATGTCGCCTATGTTGAGGGACTCAACTTTAACCTACTCAGCATCAATAAACTCCGTGACAAAGGCTACAATGTTGGATTCAATATGGGGATATGCCAAATCAAAGATACAGAATCAAATGAAGTTGTGCTGTAAGGAAAAAGAGGAAAGAACATGTATGTGGTAGATTGGTCCACTGCCACACCTAGTACATGTTTACTAGCAAAAAGCACAGCCGAATCCAGTTGGTTGTGGCACAAGAAGCTGAGTCACCTGAACTTCAAAACAATCAACAAGCTTGCCAGAAGCCATCTTGTAGAAGGATTTCCAAACTCAGTCAACAAGAAATAAAGTGTATGTGCTTCATGCCAGATGGGAAAACAAATTAAATCATCATTCAAGGAAAGGATAATTCCTTCTTCAACAAGGATCTTGCACCTGCTTCATATGGATTTATTTGTCCAGTTAAGCCAGCTAGCATCAATAGAAAGAAATACACCCTGGTAGTGGTGGATGATTACTCAAGATACATGGACTATTTTCATGTGTAAGAAGAAAGAAACACTGCAGAAGCTGCCTCATCTGATGAAGAGACTTCAAAATGAAAAGGGTCAAGCCATTATAAAAATAAGATCAGACAGAGGAACTGAGTTTGTCAATGGAATTATCACTCAGTATTGCATGGAGAATGGTATCACTCATGAACTATCTGCTGCAAGAACTCCACAACAAAATGTAGTAGTTGAAAGAAAGAACGGAACTCTCAATGAGGCTGCAAGGACTATGTTAGCTGAAGCTGGGTTACTAAAAAGATTTTGGGCTCAAGCAATTAACACAGCTTGTTACACTCAAAATAGATGCATGATAAATAGACAACTGACTAAAACTCCTTATGAAATTTGGACAGGGAGAAAGCCAAATGTTGGATATTTCAAAATATTTGGCTGCAAATGCTTTATTCACAACAATGGAAAAGACAACTTAAAGGCTTTTGATGCTAAGGTTGATGAAGGCATCTTCCTAGGATACTCAGCTGAAAGGAAAGCATACAGAGTGCTAAACAAAAGGACTATGGTCAATGAAGAATCCATCCATGTGGTTTTTGATGAACCAAATATGAATGAAGAAGATTTTGAAGAATCAGCTGGTAAGTTGACTCATTCAACCATGCAGAAGAGACCTTATATTGAAGCTGAAATGAGAGAACTCAAGTTAGATGAAGATGAGACAACCGAGTCTCACAAACAACTGGAAGGACTACAACTGAGTGAACATGAAAGAGCTGTCCAAGACAACTCGGCAGGAAGATGGCTGAATCTAGCCAACTTACTTCAACCTGATGTGAGATGGCTAAAAGACCATCCTCAGGAACTGATAATTGGAAATGTCAAGGAAGGTGTTCAAACAAGATCAAAAGCACAACATGAAGCAATGTTCCCTTGCTTCATATCCCAAGTAGAACCAAAAGATGTATCTCAAGCCTTGGATGATACACATTGGATACAAGCTATGCAAGAGGAGCTGAATCAATATGAAAGAAACAATGTATGAGAATTGGTTCAAAGACCATCACACCAAAATGTGATAGGAACAAAATGGGTGTTCAGAAACAAGATGAATGAAGAAGGCTTTGTTGTCAGAAACAAGGCAAGATTGGTGGCAAAAGGCTAGGTATAGATTTTGATGAAACCTTTGCACCTGTTGCAAGACTGGAAGCAATTAGAATGTTTTTAGCCTATGCTGCTCACAAAAACTTTGTTGTATATCAAATGGATATAAATAGTACATTTTTGAATGGATTATTGTAAGAAGAAGTATATGTTGAGCAACCACCAGTATTTGAACAAAAGACAGCTGGAAACCTAGTTTATAAGCTGAAAAAGGCTCTATATGGACTAAAACAGGCTCCAAGAGCATGGTATGACACATTGTCACAATTTCTAATTGACAATGGTTTCACAAAGGGCAAAGTTGATAGAACACTATTCAGAATTGAAGATGGAAAGAGCACACTACTTGTTCAAATTTATGTGGATGACATCATCTTTGGCTCCACAGATAAATAGTTGTGCACCAAATTCTCAAACCTTATGCAAGGCAAATTTGAGATGAGCATGATGGGAGAGCTGAGTTTCTTCCTAGGACTTCAAGTCAAACAAATGGAAGAAAGAACCTTCATAAGTTAGACCAAATACACAAGAGACTTAATGAAGAAATTTGGGATGGAGAAATATCTTCAGTAAAAATTCCAATGAACACATCAGTCAAGATGGACATGGACAAAGAAGGAAAGGCTGTTGACCAAACAAGGTATAGAGCTCTCATTAGATCACTACTCTACTTAACTGCAAGCAGGCCAGACATCACCTATGGGTTGGGGTGTGTGCCAGATTTCAATCAGCACCTAAGAAAAGTTACATGACTGCAGCTAAGAGAATCCTAAGATACCTAAAAGGAAGTCAGGGAGTCGGCTTATGGTATCCAAAGGAAAGAGAATTCAAGCTAATGGGATATTCAGACTCAAACTATGTTGGTTGTAGAATTGACAGAAAAAGTACATCTGATACTTGTCAAATGCTTGGAAATAGATTAATCTCATGGTTTAGCAAGAAACCAAACTCTATAGCAACATCCACAGCTGAAGCTGAATACATAGCGACAGGCAGCTGTTGTGCCCAAATTCTATGGATGAGACAACAACTGAGAGACTATGATGCTGACGAAAAGGAAATTCCAATTATGTGTGACAACACAAGTGCCATTGCAACCACTCAAAATCCAGTGCTACATTCTAGAACAAAACACATTGACGTCAGATATCATTTCATAAGAGATCATGTTGAAAAGAAAGATATCACACTGGAATATATCTCAACTGAGAAGCAGTTAGCTGATATTTTCACAAAGCCATTATGCGAATCACGGTTTGAAGAGCTCAAAAATGAGTTAGGGTTGATTGAGTTGAGTTAGAAAACTCAGAAGACTCAACAAAGCTTGGAAAGAAGATGAGAAAATCGAAAACAAACAAGTTCCACAGAATAGTCAAGTGAAACAGCTCGGCCAGGAAGACAATTGTATTAAGTTGGTTGTCAGCTGAGTAATGACAAAATAAAGAGTTGAGTTATCTAAATGAAGAGAGAGCTGGAAATGTCAAAAGGATCAAAATGATGTCGTTCTGTGGAAGCGGGAATGGTTTATTAATAACATCAGACATAATCAGCAAACAAGAAAAAAACTGCACAATTAAGCCCATGATTGGATATAAATGTTGCTGCATTAAATGTGGAGAGATAATGTGGTTTTCAAGAAATGATCTCAATTGTTGATTTTGTTCAAATGTTTCAAATTCTCTAAACCGTCTTGTCAAGTCATATATAACCGAGAATAAATTTTCTCTCTCCTCACGCGAACATTCCATCTTCAAACTAGCAAGAAGAAGAAACTCTCTGCGAAACCCAATCCTTCAAGATCAAAACCCTAAGTTTCTTCCAAAGTCTCTCACAAGCAAAAATGGCACCAACCTATGACTACGTGAAGCTCGCAAAGCAAATCCACATCGGTTCATCCGTGGATTTCGATGGAATGATCAAGCAGGGTATCAACGAGACCCTAGTAAAGAAGATAGCTACGATGTTGGAGAAGTCCGGCCTGAAGGACATTTTGTCGATGGAATACACTCATACGTACCTCGAGGAGGTCGCGATGTTTTATGTAAATGCAGAAGTGCAGGACAACGAAATCAAATCTTTCGTCCATAGCAAGGTCATCAAACTAACTGCGGAAGACCTTGCTGAGCACTGTTTGTTGCCTGTAGAGGGCTTGAAGGACTTCTATGAGGCAGATGTCGACTTGGCTGCAGCTTGGAAAGAAATTGCCAAGCCTGAATATGCTTCGGATGTGGTCTATACGGCAAAAAAGGAACTATTGAAAGACGACTATCACAAGCTGATGGACGTCATCTCGAAGTGTGTCGATATGAAATTTGGAAGCTTCAATCAGCTGTCCAAAACTAAGTTGATCGTAATGGCTGCGATCATGCAAGGAAAGAAAGTGAACTGGGCTGAGTTTGTTTACAGCAGACTTTGCCAGAATGTGCTGAACAGGACCTATAAGGAGGACGGGTCCTTTGGATGCTCAATGGGCTATGGCCTAGTTATTGGACATCTTATGGAGGTGAAGGGAATTGCATTACGCCATGGCAAACCCTTCCATGTCAATAAGAGGATGTTTAGAGGAAACCTCTCTGCAGCCCAGAAGAGAGCTTATGCAAGAAGGGCTGATACAAGTGAGAGGGAATCTGCTGATCCTGCAGACAAAGCTGAGACCTCCTCTTCGAAGAAAAAAACTGCTCCCGTAGCTAAGACCAAGAAAGCTCCTACAGCGAAGTCCAAAGCCCCTGCCCGTGCAACCGAGTCTCCTGCTCGAGCAGCCGAGACAAAGGAGGAATCTCACATTCCCTTCCATGTCGTGAAGAAAAAACGCACTGCCAAGACGAGGAAGGCAGCTGAGAAAGCCATCTCTTTCGAGGAACCTGAAAATATTGAACCAGAGGTTCCCCTGCTCCCTTCTAGAAAGAGACGGCTGGTCAGGCGGTCTGAATTGGAGAAGACTGCTGAATCTGGTGCCCAACCAGAAAAAGAAACCGAGATTGCTGACATTCAGGAAAAGCAGTCTCCTGAAGTTGTTGATGACCCTGAGCAGTCTGCTGATGATGATCAGCAGAGGACTCAAGAAGACCCAGTTGAGAGGAAAACAATCGAGAAATCAAGCAAATGTGAGACAACGATGCATGAAACTGAAAAAGTTGTCTCCCCTCCCATGACTGATGTTGCTGCACACAAAGAAGAACAAGGTCCCCTGGCCCCCATTCAGGAGATTGGCGAAGGAGATGAGGATGATGATGATTTAATAATGTACTCTCCAGTCTACCCTGACATACAAAGGCGTTTAAGGAAATGGAGGGCCATCACTCATTGGTACAGTTCACTCGCCCTGAGTTCATTGAAGAAGAAGAAGAACTCATCTGATTTCTCGGCATTAATGATGTTTGATTTGCCCTTAATGAAGAGAACTGCTTAGACATCCTTCGCATTCTCAAAGAGGAAGAAAAAGAAAGAGCTGTCGAGCAAGCCCGAGACTTGGAGAAATCTAAGATGTGTGCATTTACAGGCTTTGTAGAGCATACTCACATACATCTGGATATGCTCTCAGAAAGTTATGAGGATATTGACCCAGCTGATGTGGCAGAGACAACAGATATGCAGAAGGCTATGCTGGAGTCCAGAGCAATGCACGAGCAACAGTTATTGGAAGGACCAGGAGAGTCCTCACAATCTCTCATGCAAATAGATCCACTGGGAGTGGCACAGAAAATTGCCACAACCATAGCTGCCACTACATCTCCAGTGCATTCTCCAATTGGCTCCTAGGGAGATGGCAATGAAGCTGGAAATTTGGGCACCCAAGCCAAGCCAATCCCTGAAGAAGGTGTTCTCACACCTGCCCCGGCAGCTGTAAACTCAGAGGAAAAAGCCGCGTCTCAGGAGCAAAGTAACCCCACTCTCAGTCACTCAGCTGGGGAGCCAGCTGAGGGGGAAACTCTCTCCACCACAGTTGGGTTGGAGGTTACTGTGGAAGATCCATCTATGAAGCAAGGAGGAGAAGTTGAGAAAGAGGTTGAAAATCAGCAGAGTGACATTGATGAAGCTCGGACAGTTGAGTCTGTCCCAGCTGAAGTGTCAACTGCTTTGAAGACCAGTGAAGCTGCTGCTGCAGCAGAGGCAAAGGATGGTGATGCCCTGGGAGTTAACACTCTGGGCTCAGAAAGCGCAATCCAAGGGGTTGAGACTCCTTTGGATGCCAATGCTGAAGACCCCAAGACAGTTGCGACTGTCGAAGGGAAATTTGAAGGCCTCGCAGCAGTTAAGTCTGTTGGGGTTATTGAAGGCCCAATGGAGGTTGAGACTTCCCTGGGTAAGGGTCAAGATGCACAGAACATTCCTCCACTAAACAGCGCTGATAGAGAAAATGAGATAAGCGCTCTTCATGACTCTCAAGAGAACTTAGATACATCATTCTTGGGATCTGAAGATGAAGTTGAGTCCACTCCGCTTGCAAATCCTATGGACACAGCTAAGGATGTTCTCAAAACTCAGAGCCAAATCAGTGAGAAAACGGCTCGCATGAAGTTCAATTTCGATAATGAGCCAACTTCACAAGTCTCATCATCATCCGATGACGCTGATGATACATCAGAGGACCAGGTAATTCACTTAGAAAAATCTACTGAGACTGAGGAAGTTGTTCAGACAGCTGAGGCTCAGTCAGCTGGGCAAACCATCATAAATGCCCCAGCTGGAACCGAGTCATCTTCCCAGGCTCCCACAGCTGTAGCAGTAACGACTCCATCACCAAACAGTCCCGCAGGCTCCGTTGTGATGACAATGCCGATGAAGCCGCCGTAGTCCGAGGCACACACTGAGTCGAGTCATCGTAGGCACAAATCAACAATACATTCCATATGTGCGCGATGATGCCTTTCAAGACATGTTTCCCTTCCCCCAGAATTCTTCAAGAAGAGCTGTGAGGAGATTGAGAAGATCGAATGACATCAGGCTTCACTCGACTTATGCCTGGACAATCGAGATGCCACTCTTATAGCTGACTTGAGAGGGCTCGTGGTGCGGATTAGGGAATAGACTCAACAACAGACTGCCATGAGAATCAAACAAGTCCGCTATTTCAAAGCCTTATATGGAAGAATGCTCGTATGGAGTACTGATAACTCCTTCAACAGGCAGAGGATGAAGGAATACATTGAGAGGATAAACCAGCCTCACAAAACAGAGATGGAGCTGTTGCAACATTTCCACAAGAATGAAATCCTCATACTCGAAAATGCCATGAATGAAAAATTCAGCCTTCTCATGGCTGAAATGAAGTTAGCCATAGCCGAGTCTAAGGCAATTTTCTTAGAGTTTAGAGTCGCGTATGATGCAGCTGACTCCAAACACAACTCCATGATCAGCAGACAGGATTTTATCCTTGGAGGTATGTTCTCTGGGGTTCCTCTCTCCTTTGATGATGCAAAAAAGGGGAAAGAGGATTTCCTCAAGGGCCTAAAAGAAGAAACATTAAAGAAAGACGCAGCTGAGAAGAAAGGTGCAGCTGAGGGGGAAGGAAGTTCAATGCAATTAATGTACGCTGAAACCCTTCAGCAAGGTCATGTTACTGCCTCCATCCTCAGCAAACTCCCTGTGACCATACAAATCGAGAACTGGAAGACAATAGGAAGATCATTGAAGCAGGGTTTGAGAAGTTAGCTGAAAAACAGGATGCTCGCGTTCAAGAGATTATGAAATGATTTGGTGGTCTACCAGCTGAAAAGGATCAGGATGTTATACCTGGTGATGGATCTGAGCCTAGATCGATTGAAGAATTCAAGACACTTGAATCAGAAGGCTACTTCCAAAGAATGGCTCTATCTCAAGCCTGGGACTTGTACTGGGAGAAAGGTCTACCCCTGCGTAAAGAAGCTGATAAGCAGCAGTCACTCATCTGGAAAGCAGAAGACTCCCGTGCAGTACACTCCAAGAGGTGGAAGAGCTGAGTCAGGAAAGGTAAGAAGTGGTGGTGGAAGAGGTCCCCTATCTCGACCAAAACCCAAGGACATAGAATATGTAGATCCTGAGAAGAAATGTTTGATCTACTGGGCTGGATATGATCATCTTGCCAACTTAGAGGTTAAGAAGAAGAACACTGAGGGTGTAAGAAGACAAGAGGAAGAAAATGAAAGGCAAACTAGAGAATGGCTCGCGAGGAAGCAAAAGGATGACCATGCTGCCAAACGGGCCTATGAAAATAAGAAAAGGGGGGAAGAAGAAGAGAAAAAGCGAAAGAGAGCTGATGACGATGAGGAGCGCAAGAGATCTGAAGAAGAGAAAGGAAGGAAGCAGCGAAGACGTTGAAGTGTTGCTGCGAACCCCTTCATGTATTTTATTGTAAATACATGTTCATGTAAGTCTTCTGTAACAGCTATGTTGTAATGATAATGTATAGATCTGATACTTAGACAACTTTGTTACCTTATGTAAACAGCTTTGTAAAGGACAAGAATGTTATGAGCAATAAAACAAGATTCATACATACATTCTTTGTTACTGCATTGTCTGTATATTTATGTTGTGTAATTTAAGTTTTGGCATCATCAAAAAGGGGGAAATTGTTAGTAATATTATTTGTTAGATTTTGATGATACTTCATAGAACTTAAATTAGGATGTTGGCACCCCCATTTGTCTTGTAATCATTATGTATAATTAGTGAAAACTGGTAAGAGCTGAGTCAAGTCAGCCTTGTTGAAATTACTAGAAGACAATTGTGGACCAGAGTGAGAACTCCACTGTAAGTCAGTTAAGTGCAAGATAAAGGACAACATGATTTCGACTGAAGAAGAATCAGCTGAGGGACAGCTGTAAGGAAGGTCAGCCAAGTCAACTGAAGAAAACAAGTTGAAATGACAGATGAGTTATCCAAAGATTGAAGAAGACTCAAGTCAACTGAGTATGCAAAAAGGGCAGTTGAGTGAAGGCAACTGACATTTAACCGTTGCACAAAAATCAAGGAAATTACTTATTTAAGTAAAGACTCCATACTGCCAGGATCTAAGAATAAACAAATGTAAATGCGTGCAAATTTAATAAGCCAAAGGGACAGTCCAAGTGGGTGTCAGACCCTGAAAAGCTGGAATGTTCAAGAATACGAGGAAATGGATCTTTCACACGCCTAGAAAGCAAGTCATTGCAAGCCAACGTCCAAAAAAATATTATTTGAGAAATTATCTATCTCTTCAATGGTTAATTTTTCAAATAATACTATAAAAGGCTGAGGATTCAAATAGAGAAAGTATGATTGTATGTATGCGTATGAATGCAACTAAGACTCAAAAATGGAAAAGCCAAAAAGCATACAAACTTGTGTTGAATAGACAAAAATCAATATATCATCCTCAAGACTACATGTTACAAAATTCTAAATCCAACACTCACTGTGAAGGATAAAATAATTCACCAAGTTGAAGGGGAAACTGTCAAAAACTTTCAGGGGTCTACATTCCAAGGAAAGAACTGTAGGAAAGATTCAAGTTTGTTTGGAGGGCTGTGTGATCAAATCCGAAGACTTGAAGAAGTGAGCTGTAGTAGCAAGGCAGCCGCCTCGTGAAGAAGCTGAGTCGCAAGAGAAGCCAGCTGTGTGATCAAGGCATCTCGAGATCGAGTCGTAGGAGAAAGTCACCGTGTGTGATCAAGACATTCTCTGATCGATAACCACTTTGTAAACGATCATTACCCAGTGGATTCCTCTAGGAGTTGGAGAAGAGAGGAGTAGAAGAATTACCCTATTTTCGAACCTCTATAAAATCTATGTCTATTTATTTTCAGCATTTATCTTCTTGCATTATTATTTTGTAACTGCTGATTAAGTTAGATTTGCTATCCCAAGTAACAATAAGCATAGTGTTAACACAAGTGTTAAAATATATCTTTAATTTGTCAAGGGTGTCAAGTCTTCCTCTTCGTAAACCCAAATCAGCTGAGTAAATCTTTTAGAGTGTACAGCCGAGTTAAACTGACTACAATTCTCTTGAGTCTGTCAAACAGGAAACTCAGCTGAACAATCAACCTAGCTGTCCTCTCGGACTAAGCTGATTTGTGTCAACTCTGTTGCATTACTTTTAAAAGGATTTTGCAAAATTTGGTATGGTTTATTCAATCCTCCCCCCTTCTAAACCTTACTTTACACCCCTTGGGACCTACACTATGTTCATTGTTGAAGAATTTGATGATTGGAAAATTCGTATGATGGCATCTATCTGCGTTACATGATGAAATGTGGCTTGTGATAGAGGATGAGCCACTGCAAATACTCAAAGTGAACACGGTTGTACCAAAAGCAGTTGCAGCTAAAGGAGAAAAAGCTGCTGCTGAAGTAAGACCAGCTTTGGTTGAAAAACCAAGAACTGAATGGGCAAATGAAGACAGAAAGAGATATAACTTAGACAATGTGACCAATGGCATACTCTACAAGACATTGGACAAAGCAATGTTCAATAAAGTCAAATCTTGCAAATCTGCAAAAGAAATCTGGAATAAGCTGACTTTAATTTGTGAAGGATGGGAACAAATTAAAGAGAATAAATTATCAGTTGATGTTCAAAAATTTGAAAATTTCAATATATTTGTAGGTGAAACTCTGGATCAGCTGGATGCCAGATTTACTGAGATCACAAATGAGCTTTCAGCTCTTGGGAAATAATATACACAAAAGGAAATGTATATGAAGATCTTAAGAAGCCTTCCAGCTGAATGGGAAATGAAGGTTATGGCCCTGAGACACTCAATGGACCTCTCAAGAACATCTAACCATGAGCTATTCTCAGACCTCAAAGCCTATGAGTTTGTACCCAAGACAGCTGCATTGATGGCTAGTGATGGAAAGAGAGCTGAGCCAAAGGAAGCCATAGACCAGGAGGAAATTGCCCTGATGGTCAAAAGATTCAACAAGTTCTTCTATAAAAACTATAAAAAAAAATAAGGGTGAGACCTCCAGGAGACATTCAGCTCCTTCCAAATCAAGAGAAGACAGACCACCCAAGAAAGCTGAGCATCAAAGGGTTGATTATCAAAAAAATGATAATTAAAGAAATGACAGAGTTGATCAGAGAGCTGAGAACTTGTGCTGGAATTGCCCAAATCTGGGCTAGGCTTCCAGAGAATCGGGGCTAGGTGGCAGAAATCGGCCAAAAATCGGTAAAAATGAAAAAAATAAAAAAAATAAAAAAATAGAGTTGTTTCTAGGCGGCGCCCTAAGCACTAGGGACGCAACAGGGTGGGTTTGGCCAAACCTGAAACCCGCCCTGCCCCACTCCAAAACCCTTCGGGGCGAGTCTAGACCCGTTAAACCCGTCAATATTTTTTCTAATTACAATAACTTAATTTTTTTTTTGTATTTGTGGCCGAATTCTTAAAAACATACCAATAGGTCAAAAAATATATATGCAACTTATTATAAGTACATTTTACAACTATTTTGCTACTATATTAGGATTTTTGTTTTTAGAAAAAAAAAACTACTATTGAGATCTTACAATAGTACATAACTAATATTCAAAATACATATTCAAAGTACAATATTACAAGATGTTATAGTAGCTATAGTAAATTAATATCAATACAACACTCAAATATAAAATAAATAATGCAAAAATATATGTTTTATAAATATGTATTTGTAATGCAAAGATATATGTTATCCCAATTATTGATGTAGGAGTAAGACATATATTTGTGGTCCAATATCAAATCACGTGTGCCTGCTTTTGTTGATTGTGCCTGATACTTCTTTTTTTTTTTTCAACAAGCGTAACAATAAGTTGCGCTTCTTCATTGTTTTCCAAAAAACAATTAAAGAAAAACACTAAGCGCATTAGATAATTGCGCTTCATAATCCAATCAGCAAAAGAAATAAAAAAACATAAAAGGTGCAATAGGTTTTTACGCTTCATTTTAGGGCTCATTAGGTTCTTGCACCTACACTTAAATGTACAAGAGCTTCCAAATACACCACATTTTATCAATTAGAAATGAAATTGACAATATTTTTCAAAAAGCCCTGCAATTTGTACGGGGAAAAAAAAGTAAGCGCAACTTGTAATTGAGCCTTTTATAGAGGTTCAATTGTAATTTGTGCCTACACTTAAAAGTCAATTGGTTTCAAAAAGACTATATTTTGTCAATTTGAAATCAAATTGATAATATTTTGTCAAAAACCCAAAAATAGGGACAAAAATAAAATATGTCCAAACATATTCTCACATATATCATGATTTTCTACGTAAAAACAATGCTACAAAATACTCATCCAAACATAGTCATTTCCAAACCTAGACATACCGTTTTAATACTAATAACCAAACAAATTCTCATTTTTCACACGAATGTCAATAAATTTTCAAAATTCATTTTCTAGAAACTAGAAATGAACTCAAAACATAAACAAACAAGACCATAATAATCTAGTATAATGTTTATCTTACCAAAAACTGGTATAAACAGTCAACCTAGTCAGTGATCCAATATCGCTTCAAATACTTGCCATTGCTCAAATTGCATCTGCTTTTCCCGCTACGAAAATCTGTTGCCTTAGGAAGTGTTTACAGAATACTTCTTCTTGTAAAAGAAATGATTTATTGTAATAGAAGTTAAAAACAATGATAACCAAAAGTTGACAGTGTTTGCAAGAGTAAAAATTGATTAAGTTAATATTTTACATATTTCACCTGATCATAAGCGACTTTCGGATTTATGGAATATTCATACTGATTAGAAATTGATCATCCTTTCCAAATCTCTCAAAAAAAACTCTAATATGCTCTACCCTCTCTCCTCCTTGGTGATCGACGCCGGCCACCTCCTACGTTGAAGTTCGCCAGAATTTTTTCTTAGTCATGGACAAGTTGAACTCTTTCCATGGCCTTACCTCGAATTTTGCTCATCCACAAGAACTGAAGACACGACATATGATTATGCATGCTAAGCTTCTCGCACAAGCAACTGATTCCACACGCACGTTGACAACACATGGTTCCGACATTGTTTCTCCGATTGCCCTATATGGAGTTATGTCGTCAAGTTTCGTGCCTCATCGTCAGCAACCACACAAGGACTCATCATCGTGCATTAGATTGGGATTAATCCCCTCCTATGAATATTTGGAAAAATCGGTTGCTACTCCTTCCAAGACGCACACATGCCACCCTTTGTTCGTTGCTCCCCAGCCGCATGTTGATGGTGATGTGCAGGGGGCTACTCCCCCTTCCCCCATGGTACACGCTGACCCCCCTCCTTATGCTTCAAGGGGGTTGGCTCCTACTACCTCCTACATGGCCGCCCCCTCCCGGGGGGTGATGGCCCCTAGGCTCCTCCTTCTGGCATCCCTCAGCATGTGGTCCCCAAGCATGATTGCAACAGTTCTCCAGGGCAAGCAGGTGCTCCACCTCCTCCACCATGTGATTCCACCAGTGTTTTCCCATTGTTGAGTCATGTATCCAAAGTTGGTTATGGGGATTCTTAGTTTTTGGCCACTATGCCCAACTTCAGCACAAATTTGGCAAATTCATATTCTCCGCTAAATAATGGTAATGGCCCTACTCCAGATTCTTTCCATACACCAGCTCCAGGTAACCCTAAAACCTACTCTAATATAGTTAATGGTTTAGATAGCGCGATCTCTGAACCTGTTAAAAATGGTGACTATTACTCAGTTACTATTGATGAAAATCTATATAAACAAAGCATCTCTGAATTCGCTTTCTCTTTGATTGGTCGTGTTACTATGGGAAAAGGTAATAAGCATTAGGCTATTTTACCGCTTCAAAAACATCTTTCTGATTTATGGGGTATTAAAACTAATTGGAAGCTAATTCCCTTGGGTAAGGGTTATTTTTGTATCAAATTTGATAATATGCAGGATCGTCCTCGGGCTCAGTCTCGGGTTTTTTGGCCCCTTAATCCGGGCAATATCAGATTATCTCCGTGGGTGCCGGATTTCAATCCACACAAAGTCATGACCTCGATTGTCAGTGTTTGGAAATTGGAAGCCGCACTTCATTTTGGAAATTGCTAAGGCCGTTGGTAATCCCTTACAGATTGACAAGAGGTCTTTGGATGGTTCTCTGGGCCACTTTGTCCGGGTATTGGTGGAAGTAGATCTTGCTAAGCCTTTGCAAGATTATATTATGTTGGAATGTATGGGTCACTGTTCTTTTCTGTCGGTTAGCAATGAACGACTTCTGGATTTCTGTCCCAATTGTGGTATTACAGGACATACTGCAGTGTCCTGCCATCACATGGATAAGTCAAGTGAGAATAAAGAAGCTCCTGGATGCCCTACATCTCAACGGGGACGGTCTAAGGATCACAGAGCTTATCATCCTGTGTCCAAAACACAGGATAAAGGAAAAATCATGGTAAACTCAATGGGTGAAGCGGTTTCTTCGAGTCCTCAATCGTCGGTCTCACTTCATCTGGTTTTAGTGCCAGACGTTCATAATGCTCTGGCTCCCTCTAATGTTCATTTGGGAAACTCGTTTGCCGCTTTGGCGGAAGCGGATGATCTGGTCAATGATTCGCAATATTCGGATATTCCAGTTTCTGCCCCTGAGGATTCACAACATTTGCCTCTGGTTTATTTGCCACCTCAATCCGGGATACTAAAACCATCTAACGTTGTCCAATCCCCTTTGGAGAAGCCTATCAGACTTCTTAGTAGAGCCATACGGGATAGATCCTTGGATACAGACAGACAACGTTTGTAGAAAGACATCGAGCATGGGCCTTCACCCCCTATTCATCAGTTTGGTATTTCACAGGATTCTGATGGAGCTAAAAATCTTAACATTGTGGCAAAGAAAATAGGGCAGATTATGATGAGGAAGAGACTACACACGCTACCGAGACTCATACGTCAGTTGGGGACATGGGCCCTATGAATTTGCAGAATACGTCTGATGTGCCTACCTTCGTGTCATCAACACGGTCCTCTACCTCCAAAGTTATCTCATGATTGCTTGTTCTGGAACATCCAAGGAATAAGGAATACTGCTTCTCGCAATGTTCTGAAGGCCTTTTGTCAACGTCATCACCCATCCTTGGTTGCCATCTCGAAGCCCAAGGTGGAACTGGATGTCATTCATGATTCTTTTTGGGTCAGTCTGGGGGTACAGTTTGTGGTGCAAAACCTTCGATCTAATGGGAAGTCAGATATTTGGATTTATCGCCGCTCGGATGTCACAAGTCTTCAGCATATTCTCATTACTGATCAGTGTATTATTCTCAATGCTCTGTATGCTAGTTGTGAGGTTTGTTCATGCCCTTTGAAAGCATGTGGACCGTCGCTATCTCTGGGATAATATTATTGGCTTGGGTATTGATGACTTGGTCTTGATGGGGGTCTTTAATGCTATTCTGGGTAATCATGAGAAGAAGGGTCGGGGGATTGCTTCTCTTGCTTCTTGTCAAGACTTTCGCAATTTTATGGAAAGCTTTAGGATGGAGTCAATTCCTACCATGTATCACTTTTTTACATGGACTGCTACAAGGGGTCCGCAAAATCTCATTCAGGCTCGGTTGGATCGCTCCATAGCTACTTCTAATTTTATTTCCCTTTGGCAAAAAATGGATAACTACATTCTTCCTCGTATTTGTTCCGACCACCATCCCCTTTTACTCTCATGCTCGACGCAAGCTACGAGGGGTCCGGGTCCATTTTGTTTTCAGCGTATGTGGATTAAACATCCAGATTTTCAGTAGACGGTGGCTTTATGTTGGAATATTCCTACTGCATTATCTAATCATTTGATTAATTTGATGTGCAAACTCAAGCGGTTGTGTTCAATGCTTCGTACGTGGAATAAGGAGGTTTTCGGTGATATTAACCGAGTAGTGGATGATAAGCTGGAGAAGGTTAAGCAAATTCAATCGAATATTGAGTCTATTGGGTACACAGACAGCCTCAGGAGCAGGAATTTGATGCTCAACGTTCTCTCAACCATGTCTTATCGATGTAATCTGAGTTTCTTCGGCAAAAATCGCGGACAACCTGGCTCAGTGATGGTGACCGTAATACATCTTTTTTCCACCGTCGTTGTCAAACCAAGGCCTTTCGGTCTGGTATTCATGGTTTGATGATTGACGGCCGACTTACTACTAACCCTATCGCCATTTGTGGACATGTCATTCACTTCTTCGAGGATTTGTTTGCGGCTCCGATTGGCTCTCCGGTCGATTATTCTGCTATTGATCATCTTATTACATCGGCTTGTTCAAAGATTGACAATACCATCCTACAATCCTTGCCCTCAGAGACTGAGATTCGGGAGGCAGTCTTTGATCTTGGCGTCGACAGTTCCCCTGGTCCGGATGGTTACACTGGGGTGTTCTATCATCAGTGTTGGGACACTACTTCTATTGATGTCATTAATGCAGTGTAACACTTTTTTTCGTCTGGAGCTTTGCCAGCTGGACTCAATTCCAGCTTTATGGTCCTTATTCCTAAGTGCAAGGATGCCATCATTGTTGAAAACTTCAGGCCAATTGTTATGAGTAACTTCATCTTCATCTTTAAGACGATTATGAAGATCTTGGCCACCCTATTTGGAAAAATTGTTAGCAGGGTTCTTTCTCCAACCCAATTTAAATTTATTCCGCGTTGCCATATTCATGACTGTCTCACTTTGGTATCAGAAGGCTTAAATATATTTCATAATAGAGCGGACAAGAACATGATTTTAAAGATTGACATTCGTAAGGCCTTTGATACTTTGAGCTGGGATTTCTTGCTTTATGTATTGCAAAGATTTGGGTTTTCGACTATATTCATTGGTTGGATTTCGGTGATTCTGAATTCTGTCTGTATATCAGTCTTGATGAACGGATCATTTGTGGGTTTCTTCTCTTGTTCTCGCGGTGTGCCCCAAGGGGATCTCCTATCTCTCCTTCTTTTTGGCGTTGCAGAGGAAGTCTTGGGCAAAATCTTCGCAGACATTTGTTGCTCCTCGGAACATCCATTTTCTTGCTACGATGCTTTATGTTGATGACATCGTCATCCTCTGTGAGGCGATCATTGGCAATGCCCGTCTTGTTTTCAAGCAGTCATGGGGATTCAGATGGGCGAGTTTCCTACAAACTACCTTGGAGTCCCTATATTCAAAGGGGCCCCAAAGCAGAGGGCGCTACAGGCTACTTTTGACAAGGTGTTTCTCAAGTTCAAACGATAGAAGGGGTCTTCTCTCTCGTTTGTTGGCAGGATTTGTTTGGTGAACTCTGTGATCACGAGCTCTCTGGTGCACTTTATGCTCGTTTACAAATGGCCAATAGCTATGCTTAAGCAGATTGAGAAAGCTATACGTAATTTTATCTGGACTGGTGACATCTCCCAGAAAGGGAATCACACAGTTAACTGGGCTCGTTGTTGCACTCCTAAGTAGAAAGGGGTCTTGGGGTTCGTTCCATCATCACGGCTAATCAGGCTTATCTCATGAAATTGGGCTGGAAGATTAATACTTCGGATTTCATCGTGCTCGCCACTCTTCACAGGCGGTATCTTTTGGCGAATGGAGCGATCCGTACTTCTTTTTTACCTTCATCAATCTGGGATGGTATTCGTCCTCTCGTTTAGAATTGCTTAGCTGATTCGTGTTGGGTCCTGGGGGCGCAGTCATCTGTTGGATTCTGTAATGATAACTGGTTAGGTTATGTCATTGCGGATTGGATTGGCATCCCTAACGAATACATGGTTCATTTTCAGGACAAGATCTCGGACTTATATTATGATAGCACTTGTCATTTCACCATTTCTTTTGTGGAGGCTTACATGGATATAGTTCGTGACATTGTCCGTTGTCTGCTTCCCCCGCATTCCGAGGATAAGAGTTTGGATGCATTCTATGGATGGGGCGGTTTCTTCTAAAGAGGCATATTCATTTTTGCGGCCTGCTCTTTCGGTGGTCAGATGGGGTTTTTGGATTTGGTCTCACACATCAGGGATATATTGGGCCAATTTTTCATAGTCTTTGTCACTCTCAAACGGAATCGATTGACCATATTTCCGTTTCTTGTACTTTTGCAGGGCACCTATGGGGCTCGATGGCTGAAGTCTTTGCTGTTACTCTTCATCCAGCAAGTAGCTTTAATGAACTTTTGGTCCACGTCATGGGTTTCTACTTTGGTGATCAAGTGGCCTTCTTATGGAAGGTGGCTTTTATCTCCGGCGTTTGGCTACTTTAGCATATCCGGAATGACATTATTTTCAATGATGGCAAATGGTCCCCGGAGGCAGCATTGGTTCAACTCCGGGTGATGATTATGGAATCTGCTATTCTGGACAAGGGCTGTATGAATAGCACTCAAACTGATCTTCTATGTCTTCACCGTCTCAAGGTCCAGAGTCGTGCTCCCAGAGCCCCCATAATCATCCATGTTACTTGGCACCTTCCTCTCCTAGGATGGATTAAGGTTAATACTTATGGCAGTGCTACTAGCTCTCCGGGCTGCCTCGTGGCAGTCGGGGTTTACCGTACGGCTAGAGGTTTCTTCAGAGGTTGCTTTGTTGAGCAATGCGGATTTGGTTTTGCTTTTGAGGCAGAGTTAATTGCAGTTATTAAAGCAATCTCCTATGAATTTCATAAGGGGTGGATGCACCTTTGGGTGGAATCAGACTCGTCTTTCGTGGTTGATCTCTTTCGCACTCGCGATGGCTCCGTCCCGTGGCGTCTTCTTTGTCACTGGAATTACTCAATGCATTTGATCTCCCAAATGAATTTTGTAATTTCTCACATATATCGGGAGGGTAATCGTGTGGCAGATTGTCTCAGCAAGTTATTGGAGTCCAAGTGGTGGGACGCCCCTCCAGCGGATATCATTTCTCTTCTCAACGATGATTATGTCGGTCGTAGTTAGTATATATTTATCAGATAATTTGTGTATCGGTGTTCTCTATGTTTTTGTGGATTTCTTCTCACGGGGGTACTCTTTTCCTACTGGGGGTTTTTCTCACAAGGGTGGGTTTTACTCTGGTAGGTTTTTAACGAGGCTCCATACATTGCACTACTTGATCGGTTTGTGATCAGGGCTTTTTCTCTTCTTTTATATTATATTCGACCTTATTCAAAAAATATTTTTGACATATTTCAAAATGAATCCAAAAGCAGAATCAGAAGCACTCTTCCCCCTGCTTTTAGATTATAATTACATTATGGGATAATCACAAAAACCACCACAGAGTATAACCTAATTGCAAAAAACTCCAGTTATCCTTCAAAATTATAAATGCCCCTTGAGATTCATAATTACCTAATAAATAACCCCTATTAATAATGCTTGATGTTGCAATGTGGATGATTAAAACAAATGTCAAGGGTATTTCTAAAAGGAAATTAGGTTTTTATGTAATTATGCTAAACCTCATGTTAGTTTTTGTAATTAACTTTTAGATTATAAGAAATCAGATTATACATATATATAGGGAGGGGATTCTGTGAGACCATCCTCCTAGGTAAGACCATAGGACCAAATTTATACCATCAAAAAAATAAATCAATGGCCAAGATATAAACAAATCAATACAGCAATTCATATGAAAGTATACATTAGAGGGGGTAAAATAGGAATCCATGAAATTAAATATAGTAACTGCTTCCTAAAAATTAGGGATGTGATCTTGTATTGATCACGTCCCCATAATTAAGCGATTCACCTTTCCTTTCTCTCCCTTCCTATTCGAACCCGCATATTATTCAAAATATGGCAAAAGAATCATGCAACAATTAATGAAAAATATACAATTCCACTAAACTAACTATACATTAAAACATTACTAAGTATACATAAACAATTAACTAAGTATACAATTACACTAAACTATCTGTACATTAAAATATTATTAAGTATACAGAAACATTAAACTAAGTATACAATTACATTGAACTAACTATACATTAAAATATTACTAAGTATACAGAAACATTTAACTAAGTATACAATTACACTGAACTAAATACACAATTCCACTGAATTACTTATATAACTAAGTATACAATTCCATTGAACTAAGTATACAAATCCACAGAACTAAGTATATAAATTCACTAAACTACTTACTAAACTACTTATATAACTAAGAATAGGATTCCACTGAACCAAGTATACAAATCCACTGAATTAAATATACAATAAAACATGACTAAATATACAAGTCCACTGAACTAAGTATACAATAAAACGGTTGTTCACAAATATGGCGGAAAAAGTATCAATTTAAAAAAAAACGCATGAAGTTGATGATTTTTCCTCCCTAAAAATCGGGTAACTGAAAAGGTATGATTATGTTTCCTTAAAAATAGCTAATAACCGTCCAATTAACAAAATTGATTACATATAAAAGTACAATTATACCCTTATAAGCCTAAATTAACTAAAATGATCTACACCATCCAAAATTTTAAATCAAGAGTCCATAAGTGTTCTTATGGACTAACCTAAAGGGATTGATCTCATTTGAACCAATCCATATATATATATATATATATATATATATAGAGAGAGAGAGAGAGAGAGAGAGATTGGTTCAAATGGGACACCCCCTTATTTGAGACGATGGGGTTTTATCCAAGCCATTGGATTGATATTTTGTATGGCTCAGATTAATCCCTTTATTTTAGGTAAGTAGTTAATGCAGGATTTTTAGGGGGGTCAAATAGGTAATTTATATTATTTTCGGATTTTTAATTAGGGGCAAATCTGTCTTTTTATTTGAGTGTAGAAGGTAGGTTTTAATTTTTCTTTTTCGGTTCCCGAGTTTAAGGGGCTTCAAATCTTACCAAATCAAACCCAAAAAATCCAAAAAAAAAACGTCACTCCTCCTTCAAACATTTTTTCTCACCATTTTTTCTCACCTTGAAACACTCCATCTTCTCACCGTCTCACACTCGATCTTCTCACCGCCGCTGCTTATTACGCACGGATACCACCGTCCGATGCGCCAAAATCGCCGGAGCCACCACCATCCTCCACTGCCGAGACCCGCCATGAAGAAGACCATCACGACATTGAAGAGGACGGTGACGAAGGCCTGCAAAAAAACAGGTCCGCCATCATACCATCCTCTCCTCCATTGTTCGACTTCGCGACGGTCAGATATTGCCTTGCTTGAATTTTATTTTTTTTATTAATTTCTGGACCTGGGCAATTAAGACGATGACGATGGTGTAACACCGGGCGGTGGGTTATCATGGCAGACAATTAAGTTTCGCACATTTTGTTTAATTTCTTGGTATGTAATTTTAACCCACATCTTGAAAATATTTTTAGAAGTAGTTTGTGTAATTTATAGGGTTTTTATCTTTTGATTGTTGGGGATTTATTGTTATAGGGTTTAGTTGTGTTCGATTTTCTGGAGATTTCGATTTTCTAGTAATTCCATGGTTGGGTTTGTATTTTCGACTTCAACTTTTCTGGATATTATTCTACTGTATTCTTAGTTGAGTTTTAGTGGTTATTTAATAAAATTTTGATGTTTTACTGTAGTACATTTTTGTGTATGTCTTCAACATAGTTTAACTTCAATTGTAGTTGTATAATAAATTTTAATGTATTTGTCATCAAATGTTTGTGTAGTGTTAGAATAATTTCACTGTATTATGATTATATTTTCTTTGTCTTTTTAATTGCAGTTGCTAATTTGTGAAGATGGCTAGAGGACAACAAAAAAGGCAGCTTAATATTGGTGGTACGAGTAGTGGGGCGGGGGAAGCAAATGCTCAGCCTAAGAAAAGGAGAAGGGGCAGTCGTGTTGTCAAGAATTAGTGAATGATGTATAATTAGTGCAGTTTTACTGCGTATATAGTATTAGAATGTTGTATAATTAGTGCAGTTTTACTGCGTGCATAGTATTACAATGATGTATAATTAGTGCAGTTTTACTGTGTAATTAGTATTAGAATGTTGTATAATTAGTGCAGTTTTACTGCGTGTATAGTATTCCAAATAATATTGTTTATTCACTTTAACATTACTGTGTGGTTAAGAGCATTGTATTGTATAAATGTCGAAATTTTACTGTACTATATATTTATTTCACTGTGTATTGAAGTGCATTTATTTTATACAAAAAAATAAGAACGTGTTTAATCCTTCCAAATAATTTATGATGATATACAATATACATACTAAGTCGATAAGAACGTGTTTAATCCTTCCAAATAATATTGTTTATTCACTTTAATATTATTGTGCGGTTAGGGCATGTTCACTGTATAAAAATAGAAATTTCACTGTAATATATATTTATTTCACTGTGTATTGAATTGCATCCTACAATTTAGGAAACATTGACTACATGGGTTCGAAATTTTTAGTATTATCCGCCATTTTTTTGGGTTCTATTGGGTTTGATTTGGTAAGATTTTGTTGCCATTATTTTGTATTTATCACTTCCTACAATTTAGGAACGTTTGACTTGGTGGTTGGTTATTTTCTTAATTTGTCTATTATGCCCTTACTACTTATAATTAATAATTATTAATATAAATATTAGCCATTAAGTCCGGACCCTTAATTACAATATTTCAATGGCTTGGATAAATCCCCACTGTCTCATATAAGTGGGGTGTCCCATTTGAACCTTCCCCTATATATATATATATATATATATATATATATATATATATATATATAAACACACTAACAAATCAGTTTCTAAAAAGATTTTCCCGCCCATTTTCTATTTCTAAAAACGAAATTTGATGAAATTTAATTTATTAAAGGAAAAAAAGATGTGAATTGCTGGTCTTATCGTTTAAATTTTGTCATTAATATTATTCTCTTTTAGTTTGGTATGTATTGACCTTCCATTTAGGTATGATCATTCAGTAATAAATATTATCTTCCTTAATCCCGAAAGATATAATTAAGGTAAAAGAATTACTGCAGAATCATAGTTTTCAAATCTAAAAAATTGTAATTCCGTATTTTTAATAAATCTATTTTTTTTATCTTAGCATAATTTGAGTAAATTTGGATGATTAAGGTAAAAAATATTTTATAAGAACTGTACTTACTCAATTTTAAAAATTAAAACTTATTATTTCAGTAAATTAAATTTTTGTAGATTTTCGCAGGTTTATAATTTGTAGGATTTTAGACATAATCTAATTTCAATTTTTTTAAAATAAAAATCAGCATTTATTTGTTTGGTTTCTTAAAATTACAATTATTTCTAAACAAGTATAACCAAATATCGAAAATTCAAACAATATACTACACGGTCCAAATAATTCAGTACAATTCTGGAGAACAAAATTAAAATTTTCAAACAAACTTAAAAACATGAATCTATATTTATATATACAAAAAAGGTCTCTATAAGTAGTATCATAAAATTTTTCCCGCCTAAATTACATCATCTCTCTCTCTCTCTCTCTCTCTCTCTCTCTCTCTCTCTCTCTCTCATCTCAGAGAGAGAGAGAGAGAGAGAGAGAGAGACTATTCTTATAATATTAACTCATGATTTTTCCCGCCTATTTTCAATTTCTAAAAAAGTAATAAAATTTCATTTAAACAGAAGTAATAAAAATCTATGGAAAAAATAAGAAGTCATAAATATTTGTGATTTCATTATTTTTTGTAGTCAACTTTCTTTCAATAAATCACTTTTTAAAGTTATATAAAAAATAAAATTATTTAAATTAGATTTTTAAATCTGTATGTACTGCAATAATTATTTTATATATATATATATATATATATATAATTAACAACGTTTTTCGTTTTAGACCTATTTTTGACGTATAATATATATAATTAATCATATTTTTACGATCTTCGGTTTGACATCCATATTGCATATATACAATAAAAAAATATAATAAATAAAAATATATAAGATATATTTTCTCATTATTTTGTAATGTGCTTTAAAAAATTATGTATTCGGGCTATTGGACATCAATTTGTATATTCATGTATTTTGGTTATTTATGATATATGTATAGTTGTTAAATGAGATTATCCCATTTCTTCATAATTATATAGAATTGTATTTAAGTTGATTAAATTCAATCAAAAATATATTTATTTTAATTGATGAAATATCTCAAACTATGTGTCCATATTATATATATATATATTAAATAAATCCATACATATCATTTGTTATATTCATTTAAGAAGAAATTAAATTTTTTTTAATATAAAATTATATTCATAATGGTTTTTTATATATGAAAATTTTTTTTTATATTTTTTAACGTACTTTTCATGTTAATAGAAATTATTTTTTATATTTATTAGTGTATTTTGATATTCAAAATTTTAAAGTTGTACATTTGGACTATTAGATATAAATTTGTCTGTATGATATTTTTTTGATATATGTGTAAATAGTTTTTATTTTTTGAAATATTTTATTTTCCCATAAAATTATTTTGCTAAATATAAACATGATTTTTTTTCAATTTCTTAATAATTCTAACAAATGTTACTTTCTAAACCCTAAAAAGATATTGAAATTTTAAGTTATTCATTTTATTGAAAAACAATACATTAAATATTCAACATTGGTAAATTTTTTTTTCAAACATTAACTTTTTTATAGATAAACATGTTTAATATATAGATACAATTCATATTCACAAAATTTCTTATCGACTAAATATATTGTATTTAAAAAGTTTTTTCATAATTTATAATATTTTATGTTTATATTATTTAATCATATGATTGATAATTAAATTAATTATCTTTATATTCTGATTATTTAATGAAATTCTAAATTTTTTGTAGTCACTAAAAGTCTTAAAAATACAGTTTGTGCATCACATAATCTGAAAAATACCAAATATGAGAACCCGAATAGAACATAATAATTGAATATTCCAAATAATACATGCAAATCCCCATAATAAAATTTCAAAAGTTTAAATATTAACTTAACAATGTGAATAAATAAAATAAATGTTCCGCAAAAAACAAAAATATCCCCCAAAAAATAAATATAATAAAATCAGAAATATTACCAACTATGTTTTACTGTCTCATATATATTTCCTTAACTAATATACTTAGTTCTCCTACACATACGAGACGACATCGGAAAATAAATTTGCATATAAATTTTACTACTACAACCTTTGAAAAAAAGCATGACACATAGTTTCACATTTATTTGGAATCTAAACACTAAAATGAAATGGACTATGAAGGTGCACTTGTGCGATTTTATGAAAAATTAGTTTTCAAAGATTGAACACAAATACATATGATTGAATGCATTTTTTTATGATTTATTGGTATGATATTTTTTCATATTTGATTTTATCAAATAAAAAAATATTAAATACCTTTTTTTGTTTATTGCTTGATGCTATATTAAAATTATTACTATAAAATTCGTAGAACTATAGGAAAATGCACATATCACAGTACAAAATGGACGCTCCACAGATATAATCCGTGCATCGCACAGGCAAAAGACTAGTTGTAATAATATTATACTGAATGAGGAGAAAAAGTTGACATTTGAAAACATTAAATCATAATTGGTATACATGAATGGAATTAGACATGAATGGAATGAATTTAGGAATAGAATGACATGAAAGGAATGATATGATAATACCATTCATGTACTTGGTATGTAATTATGTAAAAGAAATGCTTAAAGGAATGAGATGACGCATTTTTACTTAATTTAAATCTCTTGATTTGTAGTTATTAATGAAGTGTAATGGAAGAAAAATAATATTAAACAACAAATTACTCTTAAGACATAATGTTTTTTGATAACATCATTTTAAATATACCATGCATAAGTGAATCTAAATTTATTTTGCGTACAATATATGTTTATATTATGATATCGGCAGCATTTATACAATATAGTTTTTATAAAATAAATTACAGAAAATCAACAAAAAAATTTATATCAAAGTTTTAAAGTTAATTTTTAAATCTTTATGGAAATCGACACGAATTTTTAAAATATCAAATAAATTAATATTTATAAATCATTATTTTTTTATTTATAAACTACTTTTAAAAAATCTAGATTATATCCAACAACTAGAAAAACACACGTGTGTTAAATGAGATTTGTGCTAATTTTATTAAATTTGAGCTATTTTTTTAATTTTTTTGTATGTTGGCTTGTCAAAATAATGCAATATAATTTTTAATTCGTAATTACATTATTACAATCGTTTCGCATTAATTTTCCATAAATTAATTGTATATTGGAATGATTTATATTTAATTTTTTGGCATTGAAAAAATCACTTAGTTATTTGTGCTAATTTTATTAATCAAAAGTATCCAATAAATATATCTTTCATTTTTTAGAGTAGTTTACTTTTTTAGATTACATAGACCAATTGTTTAGATATATTTTATAGATAGGAGCTTTAATTTTGAATTATTATTTACCTTTTAGATTATAATAAACTGTATAGATAGAATTTTTGATTTAAGGAAAAAAAATTGTATAGATACAATCTTTGGTTTTTGGATTAGTTGTTATTTATTAGATTATATGTGGAAAATATATAAAATATATGGATGTCACATAGATAAATATGAAACCACCATGTAAAATTAGGAGAATAAAAAATTGACACATATCTTAAAATAATGAAGTAATGACATGTGCCATATTTATTTTTTTATTTAGTATATAGGGTTGATTTCATTAAAAACAAAATTAGAGTCCTTATTGATTAACTAAACCCATGTGAGAGGAGATGACGAAATGTGAGTGAACCAAGGAATACCCATTTTATTTTCACTTCATTCCCACGTAACAATCATGTCATAGAACTACTTTTTTCAGCCAAAAGCTAGCAATCACTTATTTTAAGTGTTTGCAAACACTCCCTTAAATTTGACGCAAATCAGTGCACCAATGCCAATCAAATTGACAAACAAATAATATATTACATTCTTTCTGTAAGCAGGGACGAGGGGACTAGGGGGCCAAGGGGGGCACTGGGCCCCCCTGGGATTTTTAAAAAAATAAGGGTATATATGTAATTTCAGTTTATATCTTTAATAAAATAAAAATAAAAAAAGAAAATAGAGCTATTAGATTTGTATCCTCTTGATACAGCCCGTTAGTCAGCCTATTCCCCAAATCCTAAAAAACCCATCTTCACAGCAGCGGGAGAACAACAACGGGAGAGAAAAACACAAAAGCCCTAATCTTTGGTGAAGAAAATTGCACCACAAGGTCAAGGAGGAAGGGTGGATTCAACTCAATCACTAGGTTTGTATTAAATCTAACTCTTTTACCTTATTGTCATTAGATTTAAGTTGATGAGAATGAATTATATTTTGGGTTTATGTTATCAAAGTGTATATGTATTAATTAATTTTTAGGGCTTGATGTTTATTCTCTATTATTTAATTTTTTTGTTGTATCATTGATTATTATATGAATTATTAGGGCAAACTTTTAGTAATTTATTATAATTTGTGGTTCATGTATAATTGTTTGCTTAAGCTATATTAATTTTTGAATTTTTTTCCGTATTTTCTTAGATAATGGAACGATTCTTTAAAAGAGTACCACCTATTATCGAGGAATCATCATCATCAGTAAATGCACCAATTGTTCAACCTCAAGCACCAACAAACCAAGATAAAGTATTATCAAGTCAAGATGCTCTTGAGGTTAATTTGAAAAATCTTCCAAGTGATCCTGGACTACGGCCTAACATAATGAGCTATCCATCTGACTTAATTGAACAGGTGCGTAGAGCTTACTTATTAAAAGGTCCATGTCAGCCACGTGAACATAATTTTCCTCAAAAAAAAGATGGGAATCGAAAACGTAAATTTGTTACATCGTGGTTTGATGAATTCAAGGATTGGTTAGAGTATAGCATTACAAAAGATGCAACATTTTGCTTATATTGTTATCTTTTTTCTACTGGGCGTAGTGAAAGAGGTCACAATGTTTTTGTATCCGAAGGATTTAATGCTTGGCGTAAGAAAGAAAGATTGAGAGATCATGTTGGAGACCATAACAGTGATCATAATAAATGTAGATTGGCTTGTCAGGATTTGATGAATCAAGCTCAACATATTGAAGTGTCTTTATCTAAAATATCAAAACAATCGAAGATTGATTATCGTTGCAGACTAAATGCATCAGTTGTTTGCTTGCTATCTCATTATGCAAAGATTAGCATTTCGAGGCAATGACGAGTCAGAAGGATCCTTAAATGAAGGAAATTTTATTGAACTTTTGAAAGTTATTGCTTCATGTAATGAGGAAATCAATAATATTGTATTGAATAATGCTCCTAGAAACCATAAACCCGTATCTTCTGATATTAAAAAAGATATTATAAACGCAACTGCAATTGAGACTACAAATGCTATTATTGAGGATCTTGAAAATGACTTTTTCTCTATTTTAGTTGATGTGTGTCGGGATGTATCAGTCAAAGAGCAAACGGGGGTTGTTATACGTTATGTGAATAAAAGCGGATGTGTTATTGAGCGTTTTCTTGGTCTTGTACATGTTAGTGATACAATTGCAGCATCACTTGAGAAAGGTATTCATTCTTTGTTCTCTACCTATGGCTTGAGCATTAATAGTTTGAGAGGACAAGGTTATGATGGAGCCAAGAATATGAGAGGTGAATTCAATGGATTAAAAAGTCTGATACTAAAGAAAAATCCTATCACTTATGTCCATTGTTTTGCTCATCAACTCCAAACTTACACTTGTTTCTGTTGCTAAAAAGCATATAACCATTGGTTCTTTTTTCAATACTGTTACGCGTTTATGTAATATTATTGGAGGTTCTTGTAAGCGTAGAGATATGCTTCGAGAAAAGCAAATGGAGAAAGTCATTGAAGGAATTGCAAATGGTGAGGTCAAAACAGGAAGAGGATTAAATCAAGAAATGGCATTGAAGCGACCAGGAGATACCCGATGGAGTTCACATTATGGTACTCTCATTAACTTGACACATTTATTTGCTTCTGTTATTGATGTTCTTAAATATGTTTGGGAGAATGGTAATGATGATACACAAAGAGCAGAAGCCATTGATTTGCTAGAGATTGTGAATCGGTTTGAGTTTGTATTTGTTTTACATCTCATGAGAAAAATTTTGGGAATGAAAGAATTAGAGCATCTCCAGCAGTGCTGGAGAATAGCGCTGTGCGCTATTTGTACACTCCAAAGATCGCCACTTTTTTTCACAGTATTGTAGCGTTTGCTACAAAATCAACGCTTACAAATAATAGCGCCGCATCAGAAAGCAACAGCCTTACTTACTCTTTTTTTTTTTATGGGTTTGTTTTAACTTTAAATATTATTATTAATTTTACATTTCAATTAATTTAATATAAACAAATACTAAAATTAACTCAATCATATGTGATGACTTTAAAAATAATATAATATATGATTTTATGAATTGTTATTTTAATTTTGTATTAATTTCATTAAATTTAAATTTTTTGAGAATTTGTTTAATTTTAAAAATAAAATATTTGATAAATATTATATTAAATAAAATTACTTATGTAAGATTTTTATCAATTATAATGTAATAAAAATTAATATTTAACGAATAAAAGAAGGAATTTTATAAAATACCTTTTTAGTGCAAAAAGTAGTGCAAACTGCTGGAGATGAAATGCAGATTTTGCACTAAAATAGTGCAAACTTTGCAGCAAAGTAGTGCAAACTACTGGAGATGGTCTTATAGCACGGATATTTACCAAAAGTTTTGCAGAGTAAAGATGTGATTGCAGATGTGGTCACATTCACAATCACATGCAGCGGAATTTTGGAAACAATAAAGAGACACACGAAGTAAAAATTGTCTACAAGCCAACAAGCTTGTAGACGTGCCTGTAGGTCCCAAGGGGTGTAAGTGTAAGGTTTAGAAGGGGGGGTTGAATAAACCTTACCAAATTTTCGATTTAGTCTTTTCAAATCTACAGAGTTGATTCTACACAAATTTTGTCCTTGATGGACAATCGAATTAGTCACTCAAGAGTTAATCTCTCAACAGACTCAAATGAGTTGTTGATGGAGTAACTCAAATTGCTGGCTATAATTTAACTCAACCGTGGTTTTATTTTCAAATGAAGACTTAACACCCTTAAGTTTGATTAAGCAAGATTTTAGAGCTTGATTTAGTACTTATAAATTATCAAATGGATAGCAAATTTATCAATGATATAAGCGATTAAAAGTGCGAATTTAAATGCTTTGAAATGTAAATGACACAAGAAAGTTTTTATAGAGGTTCAAGATGGGGTAATTCTTCTACTCCTCTCTTCTCCAACTCCCGGAGGAATCCACTAAGTAATGATCGCTTTTACAAAGTGGTAACCCGATACAAGTCTTGATCACAACAACCGACTTGATCCTTAGGGACTCGATGAGAGACGCCTTGATCACTCACCAAGCTTCTCGACGACTCGCTTCTTCACAGGGGCACCGCCTTGTTACTACAAAATTTCACTTGCTCAAACTCTTTGGATTTGATCACGAAGCCCTCCAAAAGCTTAAGACTTGGTTCAACCTTGAACCTTTCTACAATCCTTCCGGAATGTAGACCCCTTGTTTTCAAAAGTTTCCTCTTCAACTGATAGAAGTTCTCTTTCCTTCACAGTGAGTGTTGGATTGATGTACTTCGTAATGTAGGCTTGAGGATTGAGAATGTTTCGATTTTTCTCGATGTGCTTGTATATCTCACGTGTGTGTCATCCTTCTATCTCAAACAAACTCCTCGGCCTTTTATAGTGAACTTTCAAAAATTTGCCCGTTGAAGAGATAGGCTTATTTTTGAAAATCACTTTGCGATCATTGGCTTGCGCTTCTTGGAATTGCCGTTTCCTCGTATGAATTGTTCTTTCACCTTTTTCGTAGTTCGACACGGTGTAGTGCTTCCCATTGTTCATTCCTTTTGCACGCTTCCTGGGACCGAGCACTCCAAGAAAGGTGGTATGGAGATATTACTTGTTTAAGTAAATCTCTTGATTTCTCGGCAACGGTCCTTTTACGCTTATCTCGACTTGACCGCATTTCCTTGCTTTCCCAGGTGACTTAGAGTCGCTTCCAATCATTGGATGACTCTTCCGTCACTTTAACTTGAGACTTGCTTTTCTTGAGTTGACTTGATCGATGCTCCACTCACCAGCATCTCGATTGCTTCTTCAAAGTTTCCCGTCTACTCTTCTTTGTCATACTCACTGTCTCGCAGCAGAAGTTTTCCTTCCATCTTGATTGTCTTCTTGCATGTTAGGGCGTAGTGACTTAACTCACTTGGCCACTCTATTTATTACAATGCATTATACAACAAGAATTGGGGTGCCAACTTTCTATTCTAAGTTTTACATGGCATTCATCAAAATCTAAACAATAAAATTCCTAACAATTTCCCCCTTTTTGATGATGCCAAAACTTAAACCATACAAATATGCAAATAACAAAGATACATACGATAGTGTATTGACATAGAATGTATGCGCAGAATCAATCTTTTTATTGATCATATCATTCTTGTACTTAACACAATCAAGTTTACAAGGTGTGTATCGAGTATATAATTGTCTTCAAAGAAAATTTATAACTTTATTATAGAAGACTTACATTGTATGTATTTACATAATAAAATACACGAAGGGTTGACAAAAGAACACTTCATCTCCTTCGCCGTCTCCTTCTTTCATCTTGATCAAAGATCTTCTTCACTTCTTCTCTTTTTTTCGTCGTCACCGCCTTCTTTTTTTCTTCTCATATGCTTTCCTGGCAGCCTTCATCTTTTCTTAATCTTTCATGTCTCTCCCGCCATAGCCGAGTTTGTCTCTTGTTTTCTTCTTCTAATCTCTTTGCATACTCGGCGTTAGATTTAGCCACTTTTAAATTTGCCACTTGGTCAAGCCCACCCAAGAGATCCCTCCTTTCTTCCCCCGGATCTACGTGATTCAATATTCTTGGGCGGAGGCCTGGGTCCAAGCTTCTTCCTCCACTCATCGCTTCTTCCTCTACCTCGGGCGTATCTTCTTTGGGGTCTTCTTCTTCCCAAAGAGAGTGACCAGCAGAGCGATCGCCGGAAGTCTGCCGCCGCTCTGTCGCCTTCTTCACATAACGTGAGACCCTTTTCCCAAGAAGTCCCAAGCTTGAGCCATGGACATATTTGCAAAATATCCTTCGATTCGAGCGTTTTGAATTCGTCAACCGATCGTGGCTCATCCGACATCCGAGATGGCATAAGTGTCTCTGTCACAACCGGAATGCCTCCATGTTCTTTTAAGATGTTCATCACCCTGCATCCATTCTTCCTTCCACTTCCTTCATCCCCGCTTCAATTGCTTTTCTCTTCTCGGCCATAGATACAGTGTTGGAGTGGCAGAGTCACGGGAGTTTGCGGCTTATAATGCCACCGGACAGACCTTGTTGGGGGTTTGTGCAATCATTAATGTCACATCTGCGATCCTTCCCCCCTCAACAAGCTTTCCTTTCTTCTCGCTTCAAGACTTCCTCACCGATTTTCCTTTCTCACCGCTCCTTTCTTTTCAAATTGATTTTGTTTGCTTTAAGGTATTCCTCTTCCCCTTTTTGGCATCATCAAAGGATAGAGGAACCCCAGAACATCTTTGGCAAGCATGAAGTCGAGTCTTCGATGGTTGAGTTCGCTTCAAGTCTGATCGTTGTATGCGACGGAATTCGGATCTAGTAGCGTTGGATTCTCAAATCAATCTTCATCTCACCATGAGGAGGCTGAATTTTCTAGTCATGTGTTCTTCCAAACGTTGTATATCATTTGTATTTTGCTCACGCAGCTGAGCCTTGATTTCGGCAGTGAGCTTCATGCATATGCTCAATGTGTTCTCTCTCGGCTCGTTTTTGCATCAACATTTTCACTCTCCACACCAGCTGACTTGTTGAACAAAGTTCAAGTATCTCACTTGTTCCACACGCATTGATTCTTTGTTGTTGCCACCATTCCCTTATCCCGACCGTGATGCCTCTCAAGTCACCGTAAGGTTGGCATCTCTGTTGTCCATCCGCATGTCCAAAGAGGCCTCGATGCCTCTCCATCCGTTCAACCTCGGCAAAAGAGTGCTTTGAACACTTCTCGAACTTCACCGATTCTTCACATTGCGGATGGCCATACAACGTCGAAATCAAAATCGGCCGGAACAATGGTGCCCGAGTGAAAAACAGGAGGTGGTCCGTGATAGCGTGCTTGTTCGTTTTCGACTCTTCGTGGAGTTCCTGGTATTTCCGGTGAGAAAGGGAAAGATTCTACAAAAAGATTCATCACCGCCGACGAATCGTTCGATGATGAGTGGTGCGCGGGCGGTTCTTTTGGGAATCGATCCTGCTGCAGCTTGAGGAGCTGTGCGGTGGTCTCTTGTTGAGTGGGTCTTGTTGTGAAGCGGACCCACTTTTGCCGAGCCTCACTTGTCTTAGCAGCCTTCGTTGGTCTCACCGATTTTTCCATTTCATGGATCGTCCTCGGCCTTATCGAGCGTCATTGGACGATGATGAGATTTCCGGTGGTGGCTCATCATCAAAGTTAAAAGTTTGACGAGTAGTCTTGGGATCGACTTGCTCGTGCTTGGAACACCCGCGAATCGAGTCTTTTGATTTGCACGGGATGACTCGCTTTCTTCTTCGCCTTCGATCCCGAAAACGTGACATCGTGGTTGTCCGGGAATCATGAAGTGCGCCGATCTCCTTCTCGGATGGGTCGATGATGGCGGGAGGGATGTTCTCTACTTGACTTTTTTACCCCGGAAGTCTCAACCTCCCGTGGGCCTTCATTTCCTCCAAAGAGTCTCTCTTCTGCCGCGAGGCCTGATCCTCCCTTTCGACAAAGGTGTCAGCCTTGTCTTAGGGTCTTCTGATGGCATCCATTGAGTCTCAACCCCATGGATTGCACTTTCATCGCCAGTGTTAACTCCCGTGGTCTGTTCCTTCATGTGCCTCGATTGCGCATCGCCAGCGTCATTAGCCTTCGTAGAGCGATTGGCACCTCACCGGGACGATCTCAACTCGTCTCGAGCTTCGTTGATGGCGACTTGTTGTTCTTCTTGTGATTGTAATTTCTCTTCTTCGCCTCCTTGATTCGTTGTGGAGTCATCTGCAATCCTCCGACCTTGCTGCAGTGGAGGGAGTTTCCCCTCACCGGGCGCACCACCGAGTAACTTGAATGGGGTCACTCGTCTCCAAACTCCCGGCTTTTCGATTGATTGTTCAGCCGTTGGGGCAGGTGGTAGCACACCTTCAATAGGGGTTGGCTCGACCGGGTCCCCATTGTTCCAGTTTCATCGCCACTCCCTTATTGCCTTCTTCGAGTGGTGTCAAAGTGGTAGCGGAACATCGGTGGCTATTTGCTTTGAACCACTCCCATTGGATCGATTTCTAGCCGTGTTCGGAGGACTCTCCTGGTCCCTCCATCGCCTTTGCTCGTGAAGAATTCTTGACTCGTGCAATGCTTGCTTTGCATTTGCAACTCTTCTCACGGGCGTGACATTTTCCTCGGTTCCTCGTCACCGCCGGAGAAGACATCAAGGAGAGGATGTGTGTGGTCCGTCGTGGTGCCGAGATAGGGCGGATGCTTGCCTTCTCACGTGCTTCGGCTTCTTCACTTGCTTTTCTCTCTCCCTGTCCTTGTAGATCCGCAAGATGTCCGTGCGATTGTCTTTATCCGGAGCGAGCACGAGAGTTAATCCAAGGAAATTTAGCAGTTCCTCTTCTTCTTCTATGAACTCAAAGGCCGTTGGAACTGTTCCCTTGACTTGCTCAACTTCCATTTCCTCCACTCACGCAGACGATTTTGGATGTCCGGGTAAGGTGGAGATAGGATCATTACATCACTATCTGTTTTTTATAGTTCTTCTTGTGCTTCACCGTGAGCTACACTGTGTCTTGAGTTGCCTTTGCTGATCGCCTTCAAAGAGACTTTGGTCAAGTTTATCAACTACATCCGGAGACTCTACTTCTCCGGTAGTCTCCTAGATTTGTGCTAGCCGAGTAATCGACTCACTGGTTTCTCTTGTTCGACTGCTTGACGAGTCTTCTTCGTCTCTGGTTTGTACCAGGGAATTTCAGTTGAGCGGTGTCCTCTCGAGTCTTGGGCGGCGGGGGCCGTCTTTGGTGTTTGTTTCGAGGAGCCGTCTTGGCTTGTCGGGCTTCTCCTCCTTTTTGACGATCGGAGAAGGTATTTGTGAGTCCTTCTCGACCGGCCGCCGCATGGGCGAGACACGGCTTTGGGCGGTGACTCGCTACGAGGGCGGAGCATGTTTGGTTTTCTTTCTTTGCGGGGCAAGTTCTTCTTAGCAACAGGGCACTCTCTTCTTGGTGGAGAGAAAGCAAAGTATCTTCGGGTCACCGATTCCCCTCATCGGTGTCGCTCTCTTGGCGTAAGCTCGCTTCGAGCGCCCGAGAGAGGTTAGCTCAACATCCTATTGTTAACATGGAATGCTTTCCCATGTCTAAGAGGGACTCCTTTCACCTCCAATAGCCGGCCAATCACTAGGCCATATCCTGGGATCCTCCAAATGAGCCATCTTCTTGGAAGGACTTGTTCCCACGTTCGGGCGTAGTCTGCTGTGAGACAAACTCAGCCCAAGTTGATCTTCTTTTTCTTCGATGATTGCAGCCATTACAATCGGCTTTGCCTTTTTGATTGGTCAAAGTCCAAATTTGATGTCGATACATTTGGCAACTATGTCCAACAACTTGTGATAATCCTCCTTCGATCTCTTGTTTGTCTTTGTGTATATTATTTTATCAAAAAGTCGGACTTGGCTATTTCTTTCCATGTGTCGGCCAAGTTTACATCAGCTTCTTTGATCTCGGATGCTCCTTCCTGTTTGGTAGTAAGCAATATTAAGCCAAATCCTTGGTAGTGATAGTCACCGCTTTCCGTGAACATATGACTTGATTCCTTCATCGTGAATTTCAAAGATTCGTAGAATTGTGCGACTTCCTCCACATAGGTCATCGGATATTCTAGTGTTAGAAACGGTTTTAGCCCGGATGTTTCCAACTTCTCGGCGATTTTCTTCACCAGGGTGTCGTCGGACCCTGCTTCACCATTCCGTCAAAATCCACCGTCGAACCGGTGTGGATTTGCTTTCCTAACTTGGTAAAGTCATAAGTTGGTGCCATTTCTCAGATTATATCAAGGAAAACTCAAAATTGATTTGAAAGTTGATAGGGTTTCGAGAGTATTTTTGCCTTTGCTTTTGAGAGAAAGTGATGAACAGCTTTAGAAGTGTGAGAGAAACTACGGACGAAAATGGTTTAAATATGGTTTATGAAAGGGCGTGCGGTTTTTTTGAATTGTGATCCAAATCAACGGCTTGGATTTCGCACGCGCCTATTGAGCATTTCACGTCTCGTATTTAATGCGGCAAAGATTTATATCCAATCATAAGCTTGGTGTGCGCTTTTATGTCCGTACACATCATCATTATCTTGACGTGTTCCTTAAAACATTCCCGCTAAGTCAAAACGATCGTTTTTGTCACTTTGCTCATAAGTTGTTCAAATTATCTCTTAGCCGATTTAACTCTACTCCTCACAGTTCTCTTAGCGACTCAAATGCTATCACCGACTCGGTGTAGTCTTTTTCCGACTGGTGATTCTTGAAATGATTTACTTTTTCCTTTTCCCCCTTTTCTGTTCCATTTCTCTTTTTTTAATTCGTCTGAGTGTCAGCTCAGTTCAATTAATCCCAACTCATGTTTGAGTTCTTCAAATCTTGACTCACATAATGGTTTTGTGAAGATATCGCTTAGTTGTTTATCGGTTGAGATATATTCCAGGATGATGTCCTTCTTTTCAACATGGTCTCTTATGAAGTGATATTTGACATCAATATGTTTTGTTCTTGAGTGCAACACGGGATTTTGAGTGATAGCTATTGCACTTGTGTTATCACACATGATGGGAATTTCTTTTCTTCCACTTCATAGTCTCTCACCGTGTCTCATCCATAGGACTTGGGCACAACAAATGCCGCCACTATGTATTCGCCTCACCAGTAGAGGTGGCTATTGAGTTTTGCTTCTTGCTAAACCAGAAATCAGCCTGTTCCTAGCATTTGACATGTGCCTGAAGTGCTCTTCCCACAACTCGCATCCAAAGATAGTCGAACTGAGTAGCCAATTAGCTTGAATCCACCTTCCTTTGGATACCATAGGCCTACTTCGTGGCTTCCTTTCAAGTATCTCGATATTCTCTTAGTTTCAATCATGTGGCTCTCTTTTGGAGCGATTGAAATCTTGCACATACACCTACAAAGAAAGGTGATGTCCGCTCGCTTCTTTGTGAGATAGAGCGTGATCCAATAAGTGCTCTCGTATCTTGTTTGATCTACTGGTTTGCCATCCGCATCCATGTCCATTTTGATGATGTGTTCATTGGTATTTTTACTGAAGATTTCTCTTCCATACCAAATTTCTTCATTAAATCTCTCGGTATATTTTGTTTGACTTATGAAGGTTCCATCCTTCAAATTGTTTCACTTGAGTCCAAGGAAGAATGTCGACTCTCCCATCATGCTCATTTCAAACTTACTTTGCATGAGGTTTGAAAATTTTTCACACAGACTCTTTGTTAGTGGATCCAAAAATGATGTCATCCACATATATTTGAACAAGCAAGATACTCTTCTTGTCTTGAATTACTGAAAAGTGTTCGATCTACTTTTCCTTTTGTGAATCCATTTTCGATTAGGAATTGTGACAGGTGTCATACCATGCTCTGGGTGCCTGTTTCAATCCATACAGGGCTTTCTTGAGTTTGTATACCTTATCTCCAAGAGTCTTCTGCTCAAATCCTGGAGGTTGTTCAACATATACTTCTTCTTCCAATAAACCATTTAGGAATGCACTTTTTACATCCATCCGATATACAATGAAATTCTTATGAGCCGCATAGCCAAGAAACATCCTTATAGCTTCCAATCTTGCTACGAGGGCAAATGTTTCATCAAAATCTATTCCTTCTTCTTGGCAATATCCTTTGGCTACTAGTCTTGCTTTGTTTCTTACCACGAACATTCCTCGTTCATCTTATTTCGAACACCCATTTGGTTCCAATAACATTTTGATGTATGGGTCTTTGCACTAATTCCCATACTTTATTTCTCTCAAACCGATTCGACTCTTCTTGCATAGCTTGAATCCAATGTGTGTCGTCCAATGCTTGTGACACATCTTTGGGCTCTATTTATAGATGAAGCATGTGAACATAGCTTCTTGTTGAGTTCTCGGATCTTGTTTTGACACCTTCTCTTATATCTCCAATGACAAGTTCGGTGGATGATCTCTCGGCCATCTTACATCGAGTTGGAGTAAGTTAGCCGGATTCGATTGACTTGCGGTGTGTTGGTGTGGTCGACTCTCTCGTTATCACTTAGCCGCAAATTTTCCAACTGTTTTTGAGATTCACTATCTCATCTTCTTCAATTGATAATTCCGGCTTGACTTCAAAGATAGGGACTCTTCACGTATGGTTGGATGATTCACTTATCACCGACTCTTCAATGTCTTCTCCATTTACATTTGGCTCATCGAATACTACATGAATGGATTCCTCTGTAACCATAGTTCTTTTGTTGAGTATTCTCAGAGGCTTTGCTTTCACCGAGTATCCTAAGAAGATACCTTAATCGACTTTAGCATCAAAGGCCTTTAGGTTGTCTTTGCCATTGTTGTGGATGAAGCATTTACATCCAAATATTCTCAAATATGCAACACTTGGTTTTCTTCCATCCGGATCTCATAGGAGTCCTTGTCACCGTCTATTTATCATACATCTGTTTTGGGTGTAGCAAGTCGTGTTGATTGCTTCACCAAAATCTTTTTGGTAACCCCCGCTTGACCTAACATGGTCCTTGCCGCTTCTTTGAGGGTTCTGTTTCCTTCTTTCTCGCAACTCCATTCTCCGTGTGGAGTCCTTTGCTGTGATAGTTCATGACCAATACCATTCTCAATACAATCTTTGAGTTATTATTCCATTGACAAACTCGGTTCCTCTATCCGATCTTATTTTGATAATGGTTTGACTCTTCTCATTTTGAATCCTTTTCATCACCGTGTGTAGTAGTTTTGTAGAGTTTCTTTCTTCTTGCACATGAATATTGTCCATGTATATCTTGAGTAGTCATCTACTACCACCAAGGTGTATTTCTTTTCCGCTTATCTTTGGTCGGTTCCATCGGGCGAAATAGATCCATATGAAGTAGATGCAATATTCTTGTTGAGGATGGGCATGTCTTTTCTTTGAATGATGACTTGATTTGCTTTCCCTTCCGACATGCATCACATATACTCTCCTTCTTGTATATCTTGAAATCCGAAGTCCTTCTACAAGATGACTTCTTGCCAGCTTGTTAATTGTTTTGAAATTCGGGTGACTCGGCCAGTGCCCACAAACCAACTTGATTCAAACTCTTTGCTAGTAGACAAGTCTTTGGGTGTTGCGATTGACTAATCCACTACATATATATTTTTCTGTCTACATCCTTGCAGCAAAGACCACTTCATTTGATTCAATTTCTTTGATTTGGCATATACCCATGTTGAATCCAACATTGTAGCCCTTGTCACGAGCCGATCGATACTCGATAAGTTGAAGTTGAGTCCTTCAACGTATGCAACATCTCTGTGATTTCTAATCCATTCCTCTTGATGGATCCAATGCCTCTTATTTCACCAGAGCTTCATTTCCCCCAAATACGACTTTTGCTCCTTTGACTTCCTTGAATTTTGACATTTCTCTTATTTCTGTCATATGTCCTGGGAATGTACCACTATCCATGTACCAGGTTCCTTGGCACTCACTGCTCCTTGAACCTGCAATCAAGGAAATTAAGTTTTAGGTACCCATGCTTGTCCGGGTCCTAAGGGGGTTAGAATTGTAAGATGATCCAACCAACCTATAGCCAAATGATTTGACTCTAAGAGGTTGCCATCTATCGCTGCCATAATCATAATTAATCCTGGCAAATTGCTTGGGGATTCTAGGTTCATACAAATTGTCTCTTTTGTCTGTATGCCTGCATATATGTGTTTTAGCAATTGCCTTCCTTGGGTAATTGTGGTGTCTTTGAGTGTAGTGCTTAGGTGCATATGTGTGTGGCTTTGATGAAAGCTCTTATGCTTTTGGAATGGCCTTTCTTTGAGTTCTGTGCCTTTGCCATTTGGGCTTATATTCCATAAGTCTGTCCGATAGTTCACATTATTAAAATCACTTGGCTTGGATATTTTCTACCATCCCCATCATATGTATTTCTTTTATGGGTTTTCTTCGGGATTTTTGGTAGCTCGCTTCTTCTTTACTGAGTATTTTCTGTTTGAGTTTGCTTTGAGGACTCAGTGAACCTCTTCTCACTGTCCTTTCAAAGACACTCAACTCGGTCGCTTTTCCTTTTCCTTTGTAACCAAGGCCAGTTTGCTTAGTATTGTGCTTTGGAGTGAATGTGTGTGCACCATTTAGAGTTTTGGATTTTTCAGACTCTTCATTACTTGAAGATCCTTTTTCCAAAATTACTCTTGAGGTTTGACATGGCACAGAGGAATTAAATCCTAAGCCTGTCTTGTCTCCACATTCTCTTTGACTCATAATAAGATCATCCAATGATTTAGATGCCTTAGTGAATGAGGCAATAACATTTTTGAGGTCATTCTCCCTCTTTTCTATAGCAGCAATTTCTGCTATTAATTTAGCATTTTCAGCCTTTAAACTTTCATTTTCAACAGCTATTTGACTTAGAGTTCTCAACTCCTTAGTCACCTTTGAGTTTTGACTTTTGAGTAGGCTGTTTTCCTCATTCAATAGTGTGTGTGAGGATTTAATGTGTTCAAAATCTTTCATCATTTTGCTTAATGAATCATAAAGATCAGTAGGTGATGAAGTGTGTGTGTCACGATCACCGTCACTAGTGTCCGAGTTTGTTGAGTTAGATTGTACCTCATCTTCTTGATCTTGTTCTTTGGCCATCAAGCGGATCGGGGCTTCTTCTTCGTAGTCACTTGAGTAGTCAAAACTTCACTTTGCTCTCAATCACTGTCTCTCTTGACTTAGCTGTTTCAGATCTCTCGCAACCATCATTGCCTTTTTCTTTTCTTGTCTTCTTTCTCTCAAGACCTTTCTTTCTTCTTCATCCCCCGTACTTGTTGACTACAGGATATGAGCAAATCAATGGCATAGTGACCTGGTTGTCTACGATTCAACATAGATATTCAGCTTTTGATCACTCTTTCCACTCTTGAGTTGTCACCCTTTGATACTCAACTTTTTGATGATCTGTTCTCTTGGTTGGCCTATCTTCCCTTGATTTGGAGGAGCCGAGTGTCTTCCTCGGAAGATTCACCCTTTCCTCTCTTGTAGTTCTTGTTAAAGAACTTGTTAAATCTTTTAACCATCGTGGCTATTTTTCTTCGGGTCAATTGCCTCTTTGACCTCGCTCTCTTCCCATCTTTGACAATTAGAGCAAATGTTTTGGGTACAGATTGTCTCTTCCTGGTCTTTTCTTCTTAGTTCAAACTCGTAGGCTTTGAGGTCCGAGAATAACTCATGATTGGATGTCTTTGATAGGTCCATGGAGTGTCTCGAAAGCCATGACCTTCATTTCCCATTCACCGAAGACTTTTTAGGATCTTCATACACATTTCCTTCTCGTGTATATTCCTTTCCAAGTGTAGACAACTCATTTGTGATTTCAAACCGAGCGTCTAGTTGATCCAGATTTTCTCCCGAGATCATTTTGAAGTTTTCAAATTTTTGTTGTACAGCCACGATAATTTGTTTTCTTTGATTTGCTCTGAGCCTTCACAAATCAATGTCACTTGTCCCATTTCTTTAGCCGTTTTGCATGATTTGACTTTGTTGAACATGGCTTTGTCCAAGGTTTTGTAGAGGATGTCCTTGGCTACATTGTCCAGGTTGTATCTTTTTTCTGTCATCATTTGTCCACTCGCTTCTTGGTTTTTCAACCATGACTCGTCCGGGAGCAACATCTTCTTCTCCTTCACCGCAACTCTTCGCATTGTGTTCACCTTTAATATTTGCAGGCCCATCTTCTATCACTATCCACATCTCATCATGTAAAGTCGATAGATGAGCACCGCATACGAATTTTCCAATCATCAAATTCTTCAATAGTGAACATAGGGATGCGTGTCAAATTTGCTTCCATGATAATGACTTTTAATAAAAAGAGTTTTGAAGGTTTAAGTACTAAAGCGGACTTTGAAAAGTTTGGAGATCTAGTTCAAGAACTAACCATGCGGAGGGTTCAATGAACCAACCGCTCCGATACCACTTGTAGGTCCCAAGGGGTGTAAGTGTAAGGTTTAGAAGGGGGTTGAATAAACCTTACCAAATTTTCGATTTAGTCTTTTTAAATCTACGAGTTGATTCTACACAAATGTGTCCTTGATGGACAATCGAATTAGTCACTCAAGAGTTAATCTCTCAAATCATTTCAAAGTGAAATTTGATGGAGTAACTCACTTTGTTGGCTATAATTTAACTCAACTGTGGTTTTATTTTTTGTGGAAAGACTTAACACCCTTAAGTTTGATTAAGCAAGATTTTAGAGCTTGATTTAGTACTTATAAATTATCAAATGGATAGCAAATTTATCACAGATATAAGCGATTAAAAGTGCGAGAATTTAAATGTTTGAAATGTAAATGACACAAGAAAGTTTTTATAGAGGTTCGAAGATGGGGTAATTCTTCTACTCCTCTCTTCTCCAACTCCCGGAGGAATCCACTAAGTAATGATCGGTTTACAAAGTGGTAACAGTCCGGATACAAGTCTTGATCACAACAAATGACTTGATCCTTAGGGACTCGATCACCGAGACGCCTTGATCACTCACCGGCTTCTCGTGCGACTCGCCTTCTTCACAGGCAGTGCGCTTTGTTACTACTGACTCACTTGCTCAAGCTCTTTGGATTTGATCACGAAGCCCTCCAAAAGCTTAAGACTTGGTTCAACCTTGAACCTTTCTACAATCCTTCCGGAATGTAGACCCCTTGTTTTCAAAAATTTCCTCTTCAACGCGATAGAAGTTCTCTTTCCTTCACGGTGAGTGTTGGATTGATGTACTTAGTAATGTAGGCTTGAGGATTGAGAATGTTTCGGTTTTTCGATGTGCTTGTATATCTCACGTGTGTGTCATCCTTCTATCTCAAACAAACTCCTCGGCCTTTTATAGTGAACTTTCAAAAATTTGCCCGTTGAAGAGATAGGCTTATTTTTGAAAATCACTTTGCGTCGTTAACTTGCGATTATTGGAATTGCCGTTTCCTCGTATGAATTGTTCTTTCACCTTTTCGTAGTTCGACACGGTGTAGTGCTTCCCATTGGTTCATTCCTTTTGCACGCTTCTCGGGGATGAGCACTCCAAGAAAGGTGGTATGGAGATATTACTTGTTTAAGTAAATCTCTTGATTTCTCGTGCAACGGTCCTTTTACTGATTATCTCGACTTGACCGCATTTCCTTGCTTTCCCCGGGTGACTTAAGTCACTTCCAATCATTGGATGACTCTTCTCCGTCACTTTAACTTGAGACTTGGCTTTTCTTGAGTTGACTTGATCGATGCTCCACTCACCGCATCTCACCGCTTCTTCAATAGAGTTCCCGTCTACTCTTCTTTGTCATACTCGGTTGTCTCAAGCAGTGAAGTTTTCCTTCCGATCTTGATTGTCTTCTTGCATGTTAGGGCGTAGGCGACTTAACTCGGCTTGGCCACTCTATTTATTACAATGCATTTTACAACAAGAATTGGGGTGCCAACTTTCTATTCTAAGTTTTACATGGCATTCATCAAAATCTAAACAATAAAATTCCTAACAGTGTCAATATGGCGAAACTTTCCACTAGTACAAATCGATTGATTCCGTATACAGAAATACTAAAACCAACTAGTAGAAACTCAACGAAAAACTCCTATCTAGAGTATGTCAGATCTGTGTAATTCAACTCATCCAACAATAGACATGTGTGGACTTCGTTAATCACAATACAAAAAAAACAATGGATGAAAAACCTAACAAACACAACTGCAGGGCTGAATGTGATCTCAGATGTAGTCACATTCGAGATCACATCCAGGGCAGCGAGACTCCTTGTGCTTGTATGACTCTTAACTCTCTCAAGACTCTTGTCTCTCTGTTATATTTCTTGTGTATCCATTATGAACGTCCTCTTCTCTTTATATAGGCGTCCAAACCCTTCAAGAGTCCTAATAAACATGGAAAGAAGATATATACAAATATATGACAAGTATATCACTTATGTTAGGAAACAAGATAAATATCAAAGAGTCCTAATATATCTATACCATATCAATATGAAATCTTTCCTAATCTATTTACAACTCAATCTTACCATAAGTCTAGAAAGGCAAAACAAACCAAAATCCAATCTTTTATTTTAGGAAATTACTTGGGCGAAAATTAACGCCCTAACAGGGAATCACACATGAATTATCTCAAGTTCTACAAAGAAAGGATCAAGATATTGTTAATGCAATGAGTCTTGTTAAAGTATCAAAAACTCGTTTGCAAGCAATGAGAGATGGTGGTTGGGAGGATTTATTAGTTGAAGTTTCCAAGTTTTGTGACAAATATGAGATAGTTGTGCTGGATATGGAAGATGTATATGCACCTCGAGGAAGATCAAGGCGTAGAGTTGAAAGGATGACTAATATTCATCATTATCGAGTTGAGCTATTTTATTCTGTGATTGACTTGCAAGCTCAGGAACTAAATCATCGTTTTGATGAAGTGAACACAGAATTGCTTTTATTTTTGATCCAAATGATTCATTTTCTACATTTGACAAAGATAAGCTACTTAACCTTGCAAAATTTTATCCAGGTGAATTTTCTGGAGTTACTCTATATGAACTCGAAAGTCAACTTGAAAACTTTATTTTTGATGTTCGTTTAGATGAAAGCTTCTCTAAATTAGCAGGTATAGGAGGTCTTGCTCAGAAGATTGTTGCTACAAGAAAACATATAGTTTTTCCATTGGTTTATTTGTTGGTTAAGTTGTCATTGATCTTACCAGTTGCCACTGCCACGGTGGAAAGAGCATTTTCGGCAATGAATATCATCAAGAGTTCATTACGTAATCGAATGGGAGATGGGCTACTGAATGATTGTTTGGTAACATACATTGAAAAGGATATCTTTCGAAATATTAGTAATGAAGCTATTATGCAACGATTTCAGAATATGAATAATAGAAGAAAAATGTTATGATATATTAATGTACTTATATTCTGTTATTTATTTTTGAATATTAAAATGTAATTGAATTTATACATTGACTTTATAAAAATTAGCGATTATTTATAATGTTAATTTTATAGCTGATGTATTATTTTTTATCTTTATACAAATGTTAGTTGGACTCCCCTATCTAGAATTCCTGGCTTCGTCACTGTCTGTAAGTACATGTTTTTTCCAGATACATAATCAAAAAGGAATGTGAGATTCAAAGAACAATAATTTACAGACAGAACAACAGAATTGAGTAATTCATCTGGCAACAGCATGTTTCCATCAAAATCTCAAAGGAAGAAACCGTTAAGGCACGCTGAAACAACTTGGATATATCAAACAGGATCACTAAGCCAAACCTCAACAGATCATTTTGAGCGACAAGATTGTAAAGTGATGGCCCTGTGAAGCACAAAAGGTAGAGTTTAAAAGCCATGAATCAAAGAGCCTAATGTAATTTTGAAAGATAACTGTTTTTTTTTTTTTTTTGGTAAAGTTTTTTGTAATTATCCCCATATGTTAATAAAAAATCATGTAATAGCCGGCAGAACAGGGGGCTGGGGACAAGCGAGAGACCCTTCAACGACTGAGAATACCTTGATGCGGGAGTGTTTGCAAAAACTTCTACTTTTAGAAGAAGTGAATTATTATAGTACAAATAAAAGCAATTGAGAATTAAAAATTGGTAGCGTTTGTAAATATAATCAAAAGTTTCAGAAGTTACGAATCAGAAGTAAAGAATATCAGAAGTTGTAAAAGTCCTTATATGGTTGTAAATATCAAACCAAAAGCACAACCATAAATCTAAAGCACATATTTCCCACCTTTTCACTTCTGATTAACCAATAAGAATCAGAAGTATAAACTGACATTTACAAAGACTAAAAAATGATATACAGCTAACCACTTGCAGTACTGAGCTACAGATGATGGCGACTACTAAGCTACCCGGATGATTAATTTCGAGAAAATTAAAGATGACGTGTAATACCATAAAAGAGAGGAAAAGCATATAGTTGTTTTAAAACAACTCGAAAACAGTTACAAACTTGTGGCAGATGAACAAACCAAAGAAAGTTTGTAATAGAGAAAAGACCATGAGGTAGTAGGAGGAGGAATGGTGGATTACTTTTCTTCCCATCTATGCTAGTTAAGCCCAAAATAAGAAAAGTCCATGTCCATGTTGACTTTGTGCGAGAGGTTGCGATTTGCAATAGAGAAATAAAAGTTGAATAAAAATAACTGACCAAAACCAAAAGGGCCTGTGCAGGGAAGAGTTCAAACATACACCTCCACAGTGGTATAAAATCAAGAAAGTTTTATGTCGGCCCGAGTGTAATTGTTCTTTATCTGTGATTCTCAAAGTAAGGTGCATTGAAAAGTGGTTCCTGTTGGGTAAAATATGTCTGCAGGTTTCTATTTGGAAGAAAATGGATAAGTGTTTAGGATTAGTCGAGGCCTGATTTAGAATCAGTCTCCGCAAGATGAAAACGCCCCGTATACTAGTGCTTACGGTTCCCGCCGCTAAGATACAACGATTTTCTGATCCGGTTAGCGTAAGACAAAGACAAATGCGAACAACAACGAACAACAAAATGTTTGACAACTTTCAAGCTTTCAAGGAGGAAGTGGGCAATATGCAAAATGCAATGCTCGATTTTTGTTATCTGATTATTTCGTGTCTCAATTCATCAGTAGGGACGTTAATAATATAGGCAAGCAAGTGTCCGTACGGAAAATCGCGTCTGTAAGCTCGAAAAGGCACATTTTCAGTGAACAGACGCACATGTTCAGGAGCGCACGACCCGGAGCACGGGCCGTGCGCCTGCCCGCGCGCTGGGGCGCAATGTCTCGGCAGGGAGCACGACCCGACGCACGGGTCGTGCTCCATCCCGTGCTCCACTTCGAACCTTTGCGGCAGGGAGCACGACCCGACCGCACGCACTGTCCGCCGTCGCTGGGGCCGAAAAACTTTCCTGATTGAAATCTGATTTAATTAATTACAAAAAGTAATTAAATCCATTTAATTTAATTAATTACAAAAATTAATTAATTAATTATTTTTAAAGGTTTTTGGTCCAAAAAGAATAAGGGCCTTGAAGGGGGCGAGCGGCGGCGGCGGCGCGCGCGCGTGTGCGCTTTGAACCAAACCCACAAGCATGTAGGTCCTCACCCCTTTAAAAACTTGGGTGCCCCCAAGGGCCCAAATCTATATGTCCAACTTGGGATAAATAAAGTGTGCAACTTTGCCTCCTTTTTCCTATGTGGGATGGAGCATCTCTCCTCCCACACATTATCCATTTTCCATACCATTTATTTGTATTAAGTGGCTAACTTCTAGCATTAATTTCTCATTCACCCGGAATCGGTTTTGAGAAATTCCAAATGCTATTCTCATCTACTCTCTTAGTAGAATATTTACAAATAATTTAATTCCATTTTCCACTAATGGAAACCACTTAATTATTTGGTCAAAATCGGGTCAACACCCAATTTATCAAGAACCAAATTCCAACAATTCCAACAACTGTCTGAGCGAGATAAAATTAAGTGCATGATGTTGATGCCCACACATTTGTGTCTAAAAGATGGGCAAGAGAAACATATTTGAAAAAGTGCTCGTGGTGTTGCACCAAATTTCCCTATAAGACCAAATTGGATTTAGATTTAGATAGGGATTTATAAGCCATATTTTAGTTTAGTGATCTCTAAACTTTACAATAGAATGCTATCTTCTTACAAGATATATATTTTTTTTCGAAACGATAGAAATATATTCATTACTCAAAAAAAACTTACATTGACAACTGACAAAATGGCCACCTTGAGCATACATACATTGATACATGTCAAGGGGAAAATTCCGTACGAGAGGTATAACCACCATAATTCGAGGGAGCAAAACAAGAAACAACTAAAAAAAAACACAAAACAAATGAAAACTAAGTACTCAATAGGAGACTAAACCACCTCCGAAAGGAGGACTAAGGCACTCCTCTAGGGAGACTATCAACTCGAACAAATCCGGGCACGAGCTACATCACGCACTGCAAGACAGAAATTACTGACCGCCTACGAGTTTCGCAAATCAACCGGTAAAATAAAGGCTCAAAAAAAAATACAAAAAAAAGAAAAAGAAAAGAAAAAGAAAAAAAAAGCCTCTCCCTCACCCGATCTACAACCGCAGCCCATCACCTACACGACTCCAATTCTCCTCTATGTAGCTCCGACCTCCGACTTGCCTCCACTCTTGATCGGAATTTCCGATCACCTCCGGATAACATAAGAGGTATGCTTTCATTGGCCCATCATGAAGCATGGTTGGGGAGGGGAGGGGAGGGGATAAGGGGAGGAGGAGGAGAGGGGAGGGGAGGGGGTTGGCGGCTGAGAAGGGGGAGGGAGGGGAAGGATTTATGATTTAGGGTTTGTAGTGAGAAGGAGGAGAAAAAAAATTTAGAGAGAGAGGATGAAATATGTGTAAGAAAAGCTTTTTCTTCTTACAAGATATAAAACTCAAATAATGCTATTTTTTTAGCTTTAACACAATTAACAAACTATATAAAAGAATGCTATCTTCTTACAAGATATAAAACTCAAATAATGCTCAATCCTGTCCCCTCTCTCGAGTATCTTGTCAATGTTATCCACCATTATTGTAGGAAAATGATTGGAAATAGCCTAATTTTAAACCACATATACATAAATGGCCTTACTTATTCAAAAGTTTCAAAAATGGCCTTCTTATTTGATAAAACCCCAAAATACCCCTTATATTGAATTAAAGGTAAACTAATGGTTTTTAAAGGTTTTAAGGGCCGAAAAAATGGTATCAGAGCCTAGGTTTATTAAGAACTTTTAGTTAAATTTATTATATTTATGTAATTAACAATTGGTGAGGAGAAATTACTCCGAGATTATGGATCCGGACCGATGTCCGAGATGTACCCTTTACAGACATATCACAAATATTGACGATGTATGCACAAGAACACCTTGACCAGTTTCATATTGGGAATACCAACATGAAGAAAAAGAGCGGCAGGAGCCGACGGGAAACCTTAAGGCAATGCAAAATGCGAGCGGAATATTATAGGTAGTTCGGATGCTTAACTGACCTATATATTCACTTGATGAACCTTCAAGAAACGGTTCATGAAAATTCCCATCGAAACAATGATTCCCGATGGTGGACCGGAGTGGAACGAGATACTTCAGATAAATCTAAGATCTCCGAAGATCTTAGAGAAATCGAGAAGACGGTGCAGAATTATGGCAACCGCCATATTCATCTACCAATACAAGTTCATCGGATCCAGAACCGGATGGAGACGATGGTGAAATATCGAAGAAACTCTTGAACTCCTTCATGATATTCAAACGAGTCAAGAACCTGGAGGACAGGCCGAGTTCATCCGGAGGAAGAAAACGTATTGATTTTGGGGCGGTACCTATTTACACCAAAAAGGAAACCAACCGGTTATACGAAAGATGACAGATGAGGAAAAGCTCATTGCTCTAATCAAAGGAAAATCCATCAAAAATTAAAAAGATGGATATTGAAAAGATGAATCTTAAAGATCTACATGACTGGCGTAATCCTTTGCGGGATTAGGTATTGTAGATTTAAAGATGAACGCAGTGAGAATCGGCTTTGGTTACCTATGACCCACGGGTAGACCAATTCCACCACCACCGCCACCGCTAATCCTAACGTCGAAGAAAGTACAGGTTCGCATCATGGAACTCGGGACGAGAGGATGCCACACGCCGGGATTTTACGACGGAAGTGATCCACTTTCGGGGGCAGGAGGTCGAAACCTCTTGCGGGAACTGCATAACCTACCTAAGGCCGAATGTTTATCGACGCCTTATGGAAGATCGCACCTCGACCCAATACATCCGTATGGGTTGATGTTAAATCGGACATCCTGATTTTAAAAACAGAGAAGTTCTCATTGATGAATGGGCTTGACTATGAGAATTTCAGCAGAACCCTCGATCTTACAAAGGATTCATTCATTTTACTCCTTGAAATGAGTCTTGAAGGATCGGTGAAGATTGCTCGATATGACCGATGCTAGTACGAAAAGTTCGGTCACATCGGGAATCACTTAAAGGAATTGTCGATGGTATGGCAAAACTATTCAAAATCCAATTCATCGGCACAAAGTTATTTCGAGGGATTAGAGGATGAAAAAGAAAGAAATATAAGCAAGCCCTCTATAGCCTTGAAGTTCTTGGATATTTGTCATATTGACGAATATATCAAGTTGTTCACCGAATACGGTGGAAATCCAAGATTGAGGAAAAAGAAGGCATACCTATTCTTTGCCAAGATTCCAAGTCCCTGGAGAGAAATGCTTATCAGGGAATACAAGGGTGGAGCTGAAGCCAAGTTATCGAATGGTGTTACCAAGCCAAGCTCTATACAAGAATTACAAAAGATTAAGAAGAATTAACAAATCGGTTCCTCTATGTTGTGTGGATAATGATATCCCAACAGTTGTGGGAGGTCAACCAAGGCGGCATAAAAGGAAGAAGGAGCGAAGCCATCCATACCGCCAAGGAAGTAGCAGCAAAAGAAGTAGGTCTTCATGGAGACCTAGAAGGTTTTGGTCAAAACAAAAAGCCCGGTTATAAGTCGGGGCAAAGACCGATACAAGCAGAGTAGAGCCTCATCATCGGGTTCTAATCAAGCAAGTACCAAATAAAATCCAGGAAGAAGAACTTTCGGACGGGCTCACACTAGAGCAAATGAAAGTTTCAAAGATCAGTAATTCTTTGGACATGCGAGCAAGGGGACATATCTCAACCGATTGTCCGAGAAAACCGAAACGAGGAGTCGACAGTTCGAAGCTACACCGAAATCGAAGAAGCTGTCTATTATCAAGATCTTATACAGTGTATCAATTTGAGGATATTCCCCGGATGAAAGCATCTATGAAGAAGAAATCTATTCGACGATGGAAGTGACTCCGGCTCGAGAATCGGAGTGAAGAAGAAATTCTTCAATGCATACCGAGAGAGGATATGTCGATTCCTCTCACACTTACGCTTTCTCATAAGACTCTTATGAGAATCATGAAGGAAGATCCAAAGCTTCAAGTCTATGATGGATTTACGATCGGAGCTATGGAAAAAGCATTGGATAAAATTGGGTTTCGTAATAGAAAACACCAAATTATCCACAGGGTAACAACCGAAGAATTGGCCATTCCGATGGAGTTTACCGGGAACCTGATCGAGATGCGCTTGGTCCCTATTAGAGAAATACAAGAGATCAAAAGCAAAGTTAAAAGAGAAGTTGCAAATACACTCTCATGGATTCATATCGGAGCCATAAGAGTAATTATTAAAGCAACATTCAAAGAAGGAATAGATTCGCCTCTCAATCTTGCTATTTTTGACAAGCGAATCTCGCATCTCAAGGATTCATGCCTTGGAGCGGTTCTGAGAAATTTGTATGCGGGAAATTGGCATTTAATGTCTATCCTAGAATTGCATACAATTTGGGAGATCGAGACTTCAGTAGAGTCCTAACCCTTCATCAAGATTTCAAAAGAGTCGATTTGATGAAAGAAGGAAACAGGCCTTACTCGATCACATACAAGATTTCCTATGCTCTCTCGAATACTCATCATTCAAGTATTCTTGAGAAAGGAATTTATTGAAGTCCCAAGAATCTTTGAGGACTTTGCCAGGGTGGTGTTACCAGAAATCATTGAATCTCCAACTATTAAGGAGATTGATATGATAATTCAAGATCAACCAGTCTTCAACAAAAGTCGGAGTCTCGAGTTGAACCTGAAGGATGTCTTTCCAAGAAGAGAATGGTGAGTAGCAAAGGTTGGGAAGAAAGGAGACCAAAATGCCAGTTCAAATGCATCCACGATGTTTTTAAAACAAAGCAGAGAGCTGAAATGTCCGTAAGTATGGCGAGAGGTTGAAGTAATATTCGACATCACTCAAAAGGATAACGTTTTTCCTTGTGATGTTCTATATTATCTCCAACAACCAATCGTTGGAAGGTATCAAGGAAGTCCAAGATAGGAGAAATTGAGCTTACTATCACAACAATTTGCGAAAGATCCCGAACAATTAATACTGGGAATTGAATTTCTTGAGGAGCATAAACCTTGGGAAAGATTACAAGACGGAATGGAGTTCACAGCGTGGCTAATAAAAGATACGAATCAAATGACCACTAGTCCATTCTCCATATACATTTCTATTGGAATGTTATATCTTTGAATACAAGGCCGAGTATTTCGCCGCCTATATTGATTCAGTGCGAATATGTACTTGCAAAGCCGAATGTTTTTCCTAAAGAAATTGGAGAAGATTTGCCACTATTGCGGGAAGACATTTCTCTAAAAGGATTCTTATCCTTAACAGGGGAATTAAACAAGCGAAAATAATGATCGGAGGCGCGGGCGTGCCCGTGGTACAAAGTAAAGACGCCACCAATCTATTTCCATGATACACAGTGCGAGATATTTTGCTAGGAAATAATTTCCTACAAACATTCAAGCGATTCACACAAGAGAACGAGACGAGAAGACTTATTTTCACAACCTTATGTGATCATAAGATTATTGTCCGTAGATCGGGGAAGCATTTTACAGAAAAATGCCTATTAATTTTCGCAGCAAGCGTGGTGATGAAGCCAAACTTCGCAATCCAAAAATGGCGGATCGAAGAAAATTTGGTGAAGCATTATTATCCTATAGACAATTTGGTTCGATTCAAAAGGATCAAAAAATATGGGATAACAACTTGTATTCATTAGTACAAGGTGAAGAACGAGTTACTCGAAGCCATTGCGGGAATTATGGATGAGTCTTATGGAGAGTCCACAGTGATGTAACCATTGAGGAACAAATAACACTCGAGGATATCAAGAAGAAGATCCAAAGGAATTATAATGAAGATCCTTTGGCATGGTGGGACAAGAACGAGCTCAAAGCATCCTTGAAGGTTAAGCTAGGAAAGGAGTACGAGTTCGTAAGATTCAAACCAATCCTTATGAACCAGGAGGATCGTGAGGATATGCAGAAGATACTTAAGGAACATCTTGACCTTAAGTTAATTTCACCAGAGTTTCTTCATACAAAGATCCGGGGTTCTTAGTCGAAACCATGGAGAAATCAAAAGAGGAAAGCGAAGACTTGTTATTAATTACAAGAGAATTAATAACATTTTGGAGTTCGACGGATACTATATCCCAAGCAGAGAACATCTAGTTAACTGTATCAAAGGTGCCAAGATATTCTCAAAATTCGATTGCAAATCTGGATTCTACCAGATTAAGATGGATGAAGAAAGCAAGAAGTTCACGACTTTCTCTACACCGCAAGGATACTATATTTGGAACGTAATGCCTATGGGATTGGCTAACGCACCCCAGATATATCAAAGTAAGATGGATAATCTCTTCAAAGATTATTTTAGTTTCATTTTCGTGTATATCGATGACATTCTAATCGCATCAAAGAACATGAAGGAGCATCTCAAACATTTGGAAATATTTTCGATGTTTGTCACAAGAAAGGATTAGTGCTTTCGAGAAGAAGAAGCGATGATTGAAACAAGACAGATTGAATTCCTAGGAATTGAGATCGACGAATCGGAATAATCCTACAAAGTCATATTGTAGAAAAGATACAGGGATTTCCGGATACATTGAAAGACAAGAAGCGACTTGAGTTTTCTTGGAGTTGTCAATTTTGTTGGAATGTTCATAAACAATCTAGCACATTACGGGAAGGTGTTTAGCCCATTGCTTAAAAAAAGATGCAGATTCAAATGGGAGAATGAACATCAAGAAGGAATCAAGCAACTTAAGGAGGTTTGCAAAAATCTTTCGAAACTTGCAATTCCACAGATGAAGATGAACTGGTTCTTTATACGGATGCCGGTGATTATTGGTGGGCGGCCGGTACTTACAAAAGCTACACCAAATGGAGAAGTGCCATGCAGATCTGCGATGGTTTATTCACACCTAGTGAATCGACTCTGGCATATCAACGAGAAAGAATTCTTTGCAATCGAAAGGCTTTTAAAAAATGGCCTTTATTTTTACGGCTAAAAGTTTATCTTAAAAATTGATAATTCAAGTGTCAAAGCTTTTAAAAAACAAAATTGAATCAAAACCAGAAAAAGCTAGGATACTTAGATGGCAAGTCAATGTCAATATTATGATTATGATATTGTCATTATAAAATCTCATGAAAATATTCTTGCAGATTTTCTAACAAGAGATGGAGGGAATTGAAGTGATTCCATCCTCACAAAGATCAAGACATCTTGGAGACCACCGGAAATGCTACTCCGAGAATTTGATACCCTGGTCATCAATGCTTTGATTTGGCCGAAATTATAAAGGAATGATCGGGACAAAGTAGCCGATCGTATACGAGCATGTGTCCGGTCTCACTCTCGATTGAGAACGGCATTTCAAGGGCCACTCCTCCGGCCGCTAATAAGCAAACGGAGCGTTTAGAGCGCAGGGGCTCCCCAACCTGCGCAGCGAGGATTCAAGTACCTCTAGCACAAGTCCTAAGTCGGCGTAAATGTTGGCCCAAGGAAAAATCGATACTCGGAGTCAAATCCCGAGTTATCACATCAACCCAAAGACGTCCGGGGTAAAGGACGAAGAGATTAATCTTAGGCCTATGATGGGCACTTCTAAGGTTGATATTAACGAGATTAAAGTTTCTTCTTCTTGGCGGGAATACCAGGCAAATTGGGAGAAACTAATTACCAGCATGGGATATCTCCGAAAAAATAAAGATTGATGTTTCGAAAATATCCAAGGGTTTGATGCTACCAAATTCGACCCTCAAGAAGTAAAGAGGTGGTACGAGTTTGGGGCTTTGGCCTCGATCTATACTACTTCACCAGGATTCCCGGAGATCACAAAATTACTGAAGTGGATCCGGAAGTCACATTTTCTTTGAGTCTTTGGTCCAACAATGACAACCTAAGACGAGGGGATACATTGGTCAGATTATTTCATAAGTGCGGCAGACAGAGCCCGCTCGGAAAAGTGGACATGAAGCCTTCCATTACATTAGGCTTCAAGACCGGATGAAAGAGCCCGGAAATATCAAGGAGGCAAGTTCGGAAGAAGTACAATTGGCCATGACCTTCACTTAAGATCGATCACTACAAGAAGGGCATGGGGATTGTGGGTCCATCTCACAGAGATGGACAAAGTCAAGTTTCCGTTCAAGTTCTACCAGAATTCCTGTGAACGGGTCATTCCTGTTGAATACCATGACAGGAAAAACTACAAAGTTCGCAGAGAAGACCCGTTCGAAAAGAAAAGAAATCTTCTATGGGAAAATAAGGCTGCACGGGAGTAAAGAAACTCACGAAATATTGTAACATGGCTCATATCGGCCATTGGGAACTTCGGTCTGTCCCGAATGTCAAAACCGAAGAACCGGAATTTGGCAAAGGATTCGCCAAAAGTCGATCGGAGAAGACCGGCGACGGAGAAGAAAAGTCACGTAAGTATCCAAAGTTTCGGGGACCACCAAAAAGTAGATTCCCCAACAAAGCTAGTGGAGACATGTGACTCTAGACAGGTAACAACCCACATAGAAAAAGACGGAAAGTGGGTCCATGAAAGATGCCGTCCAAAGTATTACAAGACAAAGGACGAGTCAGCAGGATTTGGAAGTTTGCATAAAGAACTTCGGATACCAGACAAGATGGGGCCAGTCCATGTGAAGAAAGGGAAAGGCCAACTAATTGCTGCAAGTGGAAGCAAGCAATAATTCAAGAGTATGATATAAGCAGTGACGTCTTACATTTCAATTAGGGTTGAAGTCCGAAATTGAAATCCGAACTTACATCTATTTAAACCAGAGTTTGAAGGAGGCTGAGGACATCGAAAATTATCCTAAGTCTTCTACAATAAAAATTCTTCTGTAATAGTGAGTGTTTAGAATTTCAGAGTGTTTTCAGTTTAGTTTTTTAAATTTTATGTACAAGAGTGTAATAGCCTTTGTGAGAGGCTAAACAGGTTTTCTCCTCCCAAAAGGAGATTACTGATGTAATAAATTTTTCTTTAAGTTCTTAATAAAATAAAGGCTGTTTGTTCAACATGTGTTCATAATGTACTATTGATTCATCCCTTTGAAGAATTACTTTTACGCCTTGGAGTAGGAAACGAACCAAGGTTGTGCTGAGCGGTTTCTGAAGGAGTCGGATAACTTGCAGATCATCTTCCCTGAGGGTGAGGTTGAACAGTGAGGAGTTATTTGTCAAACGATCCGGGGCGAATTTTCCGATCGTGGTGGCGTTGCGAACCACTTAACCCGGTGCTGTTTTCGTTCAAAAGAGTTTTGAATTTTAAGGATTTATTAAATTTTCCGAAGCATGTTGGGGCTGGTTATGGTCGTAATGGCCTATTTCAATTTTCACCGTAAACCTTAGTTTGGAACTGATAACATAGAATCGAACATCTTTTAAAATTCTATGACCAATTAAGTTTATCTGCTGAAACCTCGACATGATCTTTTTAAAACCTCTCGTATGGAGACTGGATCTAAGTAGGTGTAACAATGCCACGAATGAAACAGAAATAGAAACTGAAAGAGTCGGATAACAAGGTCGTCTTTGGCGGTTTAAAGGAGTCGGATAACTTGCAGACCATCTTCCCCGAGGGTGAGGTTGAACAGTGAGGAGGAGCCGTTTGTCAAACGATCCAGGGGGCGTAATTTTCCGATCGGTGGCGTTGCGAACCACTTAACCCTTTGTCTTTTTCGGTCAAAAGAGGTATGAATTTTAAGGGATTTATTAATTTTACGGAAGCATGTTGGGCCTGATATGGTCGTAATGGACTATTTCCATTTTCACCTGTAAACCTTAGTTTGGAACTGATAACATAGAATCGAACATCTTTTAAAATTTTATGACCTGTTAAGTTTATCTGCTGGAAACCTGACATGATCTTTTTAAAACCTCTGTATGGAGACTGGATCTAAGTAGGTGTAACAATGCCACGAATGAAACAGGAAATAGAAACTGAAAGAGTCGGATAACAAGGTTGTGCTGAGCGGTTTCTGAAGGAGTCGGATAACTTGCAGATCATCTTCCCTGAGGGTGAGGTTGAACAGTGAGGAGATGTTTGTCAAACGATCCGGGGCGAAATTTTCCGATCGGGTGGCGTTGCGAACCACTTAACCCTTGTCTTTTTTTGGTCAAAAGAGGTATGAATTTTAAGGGATTTATTAATTTTACGGAAGCATGTTGGGCCTCGATATGGTCGTAATGGACTATTTCCATTTTCACCGTAAACCTTAGTTTGAATCGATAACATAGAATCGAACATCTTTTAAAATTCTATGACCTGTTAAGTTTATCGGCTGGAAACCTGACATGATCTTTTTAAAACCTCCGTATGGAGATTGGATCTAAGTAGGTGTAACAATGCCACGAATGAAACAGGAAATAGAAACTGAAAAGTGTTCGTATTCTGTGAAATCTGGTACGAATTAATCATATTTCCTTATTCTATTATAAAGGGTATAATGGGATCTTCAGTGCATATTTGAATCCTTTTAATAAGGATGGCCATAGTTGTAAATCAAACTTGAAATAAGGCCGTTTCCGAACATACCCCATTATTGTACGTACCTGCACCATGTTAGTAGTCATTCTCATAAAAGTGCACAAGGTGATGACAAAGATTGATATATAGAAGGCTCTCCGGATTCATATATTACTCCAAGATCAAAACTATATTGAAAATTTCCATAAAAAAAAAAACTATATTGAAAATCAAGATTCGTCTATAACGAGACATTTGCAGATACAAGAAAAAAGGTTTGTGGGATGCACATGTACAAATTTGTCCTATATATATTGAAGATCATTAATGTAGATATTTTTATCTTCCAAAAACTTTTAGACTTTAATAAGTAATAAGTACCCTAGCTTTTCTTCTTTTAATCTCTAATTAATAACACAAATCACCTTTATATTAGTTATTGCTAAATGACCTTTAGTGTGCATTTAGATGGGGGATTTGGGAGGGGACTTGGGAGGAGGAATTTGAAATCATTAGCTAAATCCATACCCCTGTTTGGCATATAAATCCAATAAATCCAAATCAATGGATTTCAAATCCATCTTTAAGTTTAGTTCATTTCAAATGATTTCAATTCCCTACGAAAACCTAGTCATTTGAAACCCATTCTTTTTTTTTTCCTTTATGCTCACTTACATATTTACACACACATACACGTTGTGCACACATTTACACACACTGCATACATTTACACACATTTACACACACTACACACATTACACATATTTACACACACTGCACACACATCTACACACATTTACATATATTTCACACTTTTACACACACTGCACACAATGTACACATTTACACATATTACACACACTGCACACATATTTACACACACACTGCACACACGCTGCACACATTACACACTGCACACATTTACACACATATACACACACTCACACTCACACATACTCTCCTCACATATGCACACGCATTATCATCACACACATATTCAAATATAATAAAAATTATATATTTCATATTTTTATTAGTGTATAAATGTAACGTCCCGATTTTACAAAATCAAAATAGTCTGACTTTTATGGAAAACGTTATTATAAAACACGAGTTTTAACAAAATAACTTAATAAAAGTTAAAAATTTAACTATAGATAAAAATTTACGTTCCTGTGTTGAAATATATTGCATTGAAGACATGAATTATTAATTACTCGGAAAAATAAAAGGAATTAAGTCCCACCAAGTACCAACCACCAGTATTATATACCACATTGAAGATTGTAAATACATTGAAGACAATAATTGTTAATTAATGAAAAAAATACATAAAATTTTACTAATTAATTATACGAAAAAAGTCGAATATTTCTACATTTGGTAATAGCATTTTGGCGGGAACTTTCCTAAATTAGAGACTATCTTGTTTTTATATATTATATAGATATATAGAGATTCAAACACCGCGGGTATGGGGAAATAAATTAACGGCTGATATCAATTGGAAAATCACATGCAATTGTGCTAATAGACTCTCAATTACTTGAGGACTACGGTTTGCTTCATGTTGATTTTGAGGTTTTATTAGACGGCAAAAACTTGTGTAAGACGGTCGCACGATGCAACAAATGATACTTTTAGTGTAAAATGTGATACTGTTTGTGTAAAAAGTGATACCTTGTCTGAATATATTAAAATTAAATGTATTAAGACAGAGTACCAGTTTTTACACTAAAAGTATTGTTTTTTACACTAAAAATATCGGTTTTTACATTAAAAGTGCAATCCGTCGCATTGTGCGACCATCTTAAACAGACCAGCTGTTATTAGACGTACAAGTAAATTCCTTAGTTGGAACTTGGGACTAACTTTTGTAATTTATTGTAGGTGAATTGTGGGACTTCAATTGAGGTTTTGATTGGGAAAAAAATTGTGCCAATCATTTTGAAGTGGGTGAAAATCAAATAATTTTCTCAAATGAGTTTCCTTTAGTTCATACTTGATCTTGAAACTAATGGAATAATTATGCAGTTAAATGTGTGATTATGTGCTTATTGTGATGGGTTTTTTTTTATTGTGATGGTTTGATAAATTGATTGTTGGGTTATTGATTGTTGGTAATTTAATTGGAATTTTATTAAGCTTGGAGGAAGGGCCGGGGGCAAGTAAATACCTAAACTATGGGCTACTTTTGAAATTATATTTATTTAGAAAAATTAACCCCACTTCTCTATACTATTGGAATTATATTTTTTTTTTAGATCCAATAATAGATTTAATTTTTTTTTTGACAAAATTAGAGTTAAGTAAAATACAAGATCAAATCAATTAAACTTTATTTTTAAACAGAAGACAAACTAAGGAATTTAACATTACGTTCAAGGGCATTTGGTTCTTCGATACAATTTTTGTTGGTTTAGGGGGTATATAAAGGTTCTAATTGTAGATTGAGGAATTTGATACAATATAAATAATACAATAGGGTTTTGCCTTAAAAGGAACAAAACATCCTGAACGAAATTTCTTGTTCTTGTATTTCAACATAATTCTAGAAATCTCACGTTACCCCTTTGTACTCTTGTTGTATATCATTTTGCACCTTGCACTTTCAATTGTCTCGTTTTATTCCATCATATTCTTATCTTGTATCATTTTACCACTTATACTCTCGTTGCCTCACTTCACCCTTGTACTTCTATTCTATCCTACTTTACCCCTTGTAATCTAATTCTAAAATAAGTATATTTGTCTTTTACATGTTTTCCAGGCTAATTTAACAAAGTATTGCCATTTAAAAATCAAATTAACAAAATACCGCAAAAAAAAGATAATTTCAAAAACGGGTGAAAAATAATGATCTCACCAAATGATACGATCATTTGTTTTATGGGTTTTCCTGAAAAACAATGCTCGTTAAATCCGTTGTTTTCTCTTTTTTTTAAAAAAAAAATCCTTTAGAAAACAGAGATTCAAACTCTGTTTTCTAATAAACATAATTTTTTTTTAAAATTTTAATTTAGAAAACAGAGGTTGAATCTCTATTTTCAGTTTTTTTATTTTTTTTATTTTCGGATTTAGAAAACAGAGATTGTGTAATCTGTTTTCAGTTTATTTTTTATTTTCGGATATTTTTTGTAAAAATTACTAAAATGCATACACCACTTTTCGAAATATAAAATAACAAATTCATTACAACCCGGTTACATAATAAACCCTAGAAGCCGATTACACAATTTAAAAACATAAGTAAATGACATAATTTAAAAACAACTAAAAATCACACAATTTAAAATCGTACAACAACTGGAATATTAAACAGCAGTCATGGCGTGAATAACTTTCTTGCTCAAAATTATCTCCAAACTTAGGTTTTGGTGGCAAGTAGCGCGGAGGGTGAGCCGGAAAATTGCTTGGGCATTGTGTCTCTGGCTCTGGTTTCTTGAAAAGTGTTTCCAGTTTGTCAAATAAAGGTTCTCCCTCTAACATATAAGTATCTGGAGTAACGATTTCATCAACCTAGAAAAACAAAAAAATATGAGTCGCTAAATTTACGTAGAACAAAGACTGAATATTATACAGTAGAGTAACATAAGAATATTTAATTTACTGCGTGCCACGAAACCCAGTCTTTTGCAGCTGCGTGCACAAAATTCAGCTTGCGATCCCAGTATACAACCGGTGTGCTCAACATTTTGGCAAACAAGGTGTAACGAGCTTGAAGATGTTTCACTCGTTGACTTACTTCTGCATACTTAAAGTTGCAATCAAATGTTCCTTTTAGAATAGCTCTAGCCATTATTATCGAAACACTGTTATTTTCTTCACCAACAACCCAGTTCCCCTTGCTCATCTCGCTTAGGAGAGAATCGACAAGGATGATGTCCATCGGCAGCGTCCATTTTGTTTTTTTTTTCATTATATAATGTCTGCAATAACTGAGAATTTGGTTTTCCTGGGGGTGGTATAGGAGACCAATTGAATACATCCATTTGAATATGTATCTGATATGAATGTAAGAAAATTTATGTGAATGTGGTAGATGAGAATAGTTTCAGAAGCAATGTATATTTTGTGGTAAGTTTGAGCATGTATTTATAGACCATTTGTAAATCTGATAAAACAATTTTGACAAGACATATCATCGCAAAGTCGATAAGTTAAATCGCATACAAAGACTAGACAACTGCATAAAGCCGATAAGGTACAAGCGACAAGACTAAACAACTCGCATAAAGTGACATTTGATAAAGAGTTGATGACAAGACATATCACTGCAAAGCTGATAAGACTATATCTGATAAAACTAATAAAAATAAATTACTTAATTTCATACAACCCTTAATCATTGTCCAAAAAATATTTAATTATCTAATTTCCAACCCTTTGTTCTAATGAAAATAAGTATCATAATGTCCTCCAGTGCCACAAGTACGTCTATTCCTCTCTCGCCTGCTCCGTCTTCTACTCGGTGGTGGTGGAGTAACATGCTCCTCATCTGGAGTCACGGAGTCTGAACGTCTATCATCATGCATAGATAAAAATGACGGATACGGAATGGGTGATGTATCATATGCACGTCGATCGGTGGCATGTCTAGAAGGCTCGGATATGGTATGGTGTCTTGATGTCCCAAATCCAAACCAAGAAAATCAGAATGATTGTGTAAATGGTACCGACCTACATCCTGTAAATCGGATAGGTCCTTGCGTATGTACTGGCTCAGGGACATAATAACCACCTGTGTCAACTGAAAATCGATGCATAGAACTAGACGGACCTGCACCGTCATGCACAGTACCTGTGAATCGACGTGCAGAAGTGGATGGACCCGTATCATCACGAGTAGGAGCTGTGAATCGCAGAGCAGAAGTGGATGGACCCGTATCATCACGAGTAGGAGTTGTGAATCGAAGAGCAGAAGTGGATGGACCCACATCATCATGCGTAGTAGTTGTGAATCGACGTGCAGAAGTAGATGGACCCGTATCAACTGAACGTCTACGCGATGTAAAGACGCGTGAATCGCCCGCTCCCTACATGTGTCGGGAGAGATCGCTTCACGCACTTTGTGGATTAGAGACAATAGTTGCACTTTTGCGCCTATGACACAAATGAGTGAGATCTGCTAAAGTCGATGAACAGAGATCACGAATTGCAAGTAATGAATCATGATCATCGCCAGACTCCTCGGTACTAAGCCTTAAGCTTTCTATTGTATCGGCCTGAAATGAAATTATAGCTGTATGAAGATAAAACAGAAAAATACAGAATATGCTAATTATTACAAAGAAAAAATATTTACCATATAGTCAATAACAGCTGTGTCTGACGGCTGGTACCCCTCCTGCACTTGTACCCTGGACCAGTCGTGTCACGGCCACTGATCATAGGAGCAGAAAAATATAATGATGTCGCTCATCCCACAGCCTGACATAATTGTTATGTTTGAGGGCCCAATCCGTTACTCCATGTCCTCTGCGGTCTATATCATGCAATTTTCGTTGTTAATCATTTGGTAGGGCAGGAATTAATTGAGTCATACCAAACTGCCTGGACACCTGCTTTGGACGATGCATCTCGACTACATCATAATTAATAAGTGGACATGATGATCTCCATGTAGGTGTGATACATGCCATAGGGAACTGGGTAATCTCGGGCCAATTCATATCATATGGCTGCCAAATAAACTGAAAACGAAAAAACTACACCCAATTAAAATTAAGTGAATGATGAAAATAAAATTTAACTTGCATAAATACTAAATTACCTGATTCTCAATTAATCTGTCAAACATATCCCTGAAGATGCGCACCGAATGACTCACCGTGTGTGTATGGTTATAATACTGAGTCCATCTATAAAATATATTGTGTGAATTATTTCTAAACATGAATTATTATATTCATTTATTAGAATGCACAAGTGGACATAATACCTCGCGCCATATGTGGGAAGTGGCGGATCAACATTTAAATCGATTTGACTAATCCTACTTGATCCCCCTCGACTATATTTTTAATCCGCGACCATGCCCATATCTATTAAATATAGAAATATTTCAACATATTTGTACACATTTGAAAAAATTAAAATACATGACAATAGTTTACTCAGAATAAATTGCATTGGTCAACCAATAATCTTGGCGTCTCGTTGTGATGCACTGCATAACTCATGATATAGCCTAGCTAGAACTGCACTCCCCCAACTAAATGATGAAACCACATGAAGATCCTCCAAGTGCCTCAAATATATAGTAGGGACTGCAACCCCGTTGGAACCTGGCATCATCACACCTCCTATCAAGGTCAATGCACATGCGCGTGCATATCTCACAACAAAATCTTCGTTTGTGTCATCATGCACCTCAATATTATTCAAAAACCTCCCAATTGTTGATATTGACAACTTTGCACCCCTGAACTCAATAGCGGCTGGCCTAAAACCAAGTAATTGGTAACAATAATCTTGTAATTCTTTGTCTTTCAGGTCAGGATCCAATCCTGTAACAGGATATCCATCTATAGGAAGACCCCATATGCATGCCACATCCTGTAATGTAATAGTAGCCTCCCCAAACGAAAAATGGATTGTGTGTGTCTCGGGACGCCATCTCTCCACAAGTGTCGTAATCAAATGGTTGTCAATCTCCATAGATCGACAACTATAAACACCGTGTAGACCCATCACATGTAAATAATACACTACTCGAGGGTGCAATCCTCTTGTCTGAACTAATTTCTAAAACGCGCCTGCACCACTCTTTTTTGACAATGTCACGTCCACACGTCCTGCTAACACATCCTCTCGAACAATGCGTGATGGCGAGTCAAAACATCTCTCCTGCGAGGACCGTAAACACGAATAGTAGGATCCATCCTGGTACAAAAAAATACGTATTAATAATGGCATTACAAGACATGAACAACAAGAAAAAAGTAAACATTTTAGATAATGCTAACATTAAGAAAAGCATACATAATATACATCACAGTTATAAAAAATACCATTAAGAAAGATTGGTTCTATAACATATCAATACCATTAAGAAAGTTCTAGACTATTACATAACAATACCAATCTAGACTTTTACATTACAAGGCTATTAAGAAAGTTCTAAACTATTACATAACAATACCATTAAGAAAGTTCTAGACTATTACATAAACATACCATTAAGAAAGTTCTAGACTTTTACATTACAATACCATTAAGAAAGTTCTAGACTATTACATAACATACAAAGACACTTGTCTAGCTCGTGCGTGCTGACTAGCCCGTTCTTGTGGCATATCCATCTCACCATGAATTCTACTAGTAACTTCATGACCACGTCTACGAGGCGTCTTTTCTCGTACTATGTGTGATCTCAAAAGATGGAGAATCCTGGTAATCTTCATCCCAAGAATGGTTCAAATTTACCATTATATGTTGCGATGTAAGATGCCATGCTGTAATATGGATTAACAAAACCAGATGCTTGACTCGATAATGCCTGCACACCTGCATCACGTGCGCACATGGTATACCATACTCCCTCTATTTTCCACAGCTGCACTCCTGGGTACTCAATTTAACAACGTTGACTCGATGTCTCCCACCAACTAAATGGCGTGTTGTAACCTGTGTAGATTGTTCACCTCTATCAAACGTTTTGACCACCAAATCAATTGACTATCTCTGTGCCTTTTCATATTGCCTGGCTATGTGATCTGGCCATAATTGGTTTTTACCCAACATTCTGTAACCCGATGCTTGCATATCCATAAAATATTTGACCATTCTATGAAATGTGATCTCAACTATAGCTGTGATAGGTAGACGAGACGTGCACCTTTTAGCATTCCATTGATGCACTCAGAAAAATTAGTAGTCATTATACCACATCGCATTCCCCCATCGTGTGCAAGTGTCCATTTAGTTGGATCATGTCTGTAGGTCCCAAGGGGTGTAAGTGTAAGGTTTAGAAGGGGGGGTTGAATAAACCTTACCAAATTTTCGATTTAGTCCTTTTAAATCTATCTTGAGTTGATACTACATAGTGTCCTTGATGGACAAATCAACTTAGTCACTCAAGTAGAGTTAATCACTCAACAAACTCAACCGAGCTTGATGGAGTAACTCATTTATTAGTTCTAAATTAACTCGATCGTGGTTTTGTTTTCACGGAAGACTTAACACCCTTAAGTTTGATTAAGTAAGAGTTTAGTGCTTGGTTTCGTACTTATAATTTATCAAGTGGATAGCAAATTTATCAAAGAGATATAAGCGGTTAGAATTGCAAGAATTAAAGTCTTTGAAATGTAAATGACACAATGAAATTTTTATAGAGGTTCGAAGATGGGGTAATTCTTCTACTCCTCTCTTCTCCAACTCCCCGGAGGAATCCACTATGTAATGATCGGTTTACAAAGTGGTAATGCAATCCGATACAAGTCTTGATCACAACAAACCGACTTGATCCTTAAGGACTCGATCCGAGACGCCTTGATCACTCGGTTGGCTTCTCGTGCGACTCGGCTTCTTCTTCACAGGCAAATTTTGCTTTGTCACATGACTCACTTGCTCAAGCTCTTTGGATTTGATCACGAAGCCCTCCAAAAGCATAAGACTTGGCTAAACTCTTGAACCTTCCTACAATCCTTCCCGGAATGTAGACCCCTTGTTTTCGATAATTTCCTCTTCAACTGATTGAAGTTATCTTTCCTTCACAGTGAGTGTTGGATTGATGTTCTTCGTAATGTAGGCTTGAGGATTGAGAATATTTCAGTTTTTCTAATATGCTTGTATATCTCACATATGTGTCATCTGTGTATATCCTTCTCAAACAAACTCCTCAGCCTTTTATAGTGAACTTTCAAAAATTTGCCCGTTGAAGAGATAGGCTTATTTTTGAAAGTCACTTGCGATCGTTGGCTTGTCTTGTTGCAGTTCTTGGAATTGCCGTTTCCTCGTATGAATTGTTCTTTCACCTTTTCGTAGTTCGACACGGTGTAGTGCTTCCCATTGGTTCATTCCTTTTGCACGCTTCCGGGGGATCGAGCACTCCAAGAAAGGTGGTATGGAGATATTACTTGTTTAAGTAAATCTCTTGATTTACGTACCGGTTCTTTTATTATCTCGACTTGATCGCTTTTCCTTGCTTTCCCAGGTGACTTAGAGTCGCTTCCAATCATTGGATGACTCTTCCGTCACTTCAACTTGAGACTTGGCTTTTCTTAAGTTGACTTGATCGATGCTCCACTCACCGCATCTCACCGCTTCTTCAAAGAGAGTTCCCATCTACTCTTCTTTGCCATACTCAAATTGTTTCGCAATGAGTCTTCCTTCAAGTCTTCGATTGTCTTCTTGCATGTTAGGGCGTGGTGACTTAACTCGGCTTGGCCACTCTATTCATTACAATGCATTTTACAACAAGAATTGGGGTGCCAACTTTCTATTCTAAGTTTTACATGGCATTCATCAAAATCTAAACAATAAAATTCCTAACAATTTCCCCCTTTTTGATGATGCCAAAACTTAAACCATACAAAAATGCAAATAACAAAGATACATACAGATAGTGTATTGACATAGAATGTATGCGCAGAATCAATCTTTTTATTGATCATATCATTCTTGTACTTAACACAATCACAAAGGTGTATCGAGTATATAATTGTCTTCACAAAAAAATAAAGAATTTATAGCTTCATTACGTAACTTACATTGTATGTATTTACATAATAAAATACACGAAGGGTTGACAAAGAACACTTCATCTCCTTCATTGTCTCCTTCTTTTCTTTTCATATGCCTTCCTCGGCAGCTTCATCTTTTCTTAATCTTTCCTGTCTCTCCCGCCATAGCCGAGTTTGTCTCTTGTTTTCTTCTTCTATCCTTTTTGCATACTCGGCGTTAGTTTTAGCCACTTTCAAATTTGCCACTTGGCCAAGCCCACCAAGATCCCTCCTTTCTTTCCTTGATCTACGTATTCAATATTCTTGGCGGAGGCCCAGTCCAAGCTTCTTCCTCCACTCGCTTCTTCCTCTACCTCGGGCGTATCTCGATCTTTGGGGTCTTCTTCTTTCCAAATGAGTGACTAGCGAGTGACCAAGAGAGCGATCGCGAAGTCTCGTTTTTGTCGCTTCTTCACATAACGTGAGACCCTTTTCCCAAGATAAGTCCCAAGCTTGAGCCATGGACATATTTGCAAAATATCCTTGATTCAAGCGTTTTGAATTCGTCAACGATCGTGGCTCGGCTCCGACATCCGAAATGGCATAAGTGTCTCGCTCACGGAATGCCTCCGTGTTCTTTCAAGATGTTCATGACCCGGGCATCCATTCTTCCTTCCACTTCCTTCATCCCTGCTTCAATTGTTTTTCTCTTTTCACCATAGATACAACAGAGTGTTGGAGTGGCAGAGTCACGGGGAGTTTGTCGCTTATAATGTCACCGTGATAGGACCCCGTTGAGGGGTTTGTGCAATCATCAAGGTCATATCTTTTGATCCTTCCCCTCGCAGATTTTCCTTTCTTTTGTTTCAAAATTTCCTCACCGATTTTCCTTCTCAAATGCTCCTTCTCACCGCTTCCTTTCTTTTCAAATTCAGATTTTGTTTGCTTTAAGGTATTCCTCTTCCCCTTTTTGGCATCATCAAAGGATAGAGGAACCCCAGGGGAACATGCTTTGGCAAGCATGAAATCGAGCCTCATGGATAGTCGAAGTTCTGCTTCAAGTCTGCTGCGTTGTAAGCAAAGACGGAATTGGATCGAGTAGCGTTGGACTCACTGAAATCGCTTCATCTCACCATGAGAAGGCTGAATTTTCTAGTCATGTGTTCTTCCAAACGCTGTATATCATTTGTATTTCGCTCACGCAGAGCTTTATCTCGGCAAGATGAGCTTCATGCATGTGCTCAATATGTTCTCTCGCTTCATTTTTGCATCGGATTTTCACTCTCTCCACACCAAAGCTTGTTGAACAGTGTCCTCAAGAATCGACTTGTTCCACGCGTATTGTTTGTCAGCCGTTGCCACCATTCCCCGATTCGATCGGTTGCCTCTCAAGTCGGTACCGTAGGTTGGCATCTCTCGTTGTCCAATCGCATGTCCAAAGAGGCCCGATGCCTCTCCATCCGTTCAACCTCAAAAAGAGTGCCTTTGAAAACTTCTCGAACTTCAAACATTCTTCATTGCGGTGATGGCCATACAAAGATCAAAGTCATAAGCGGCTCGAACAATGGTATCTCAAGAGAAAACGGAGCTGTCCGTGATAGCGTACGCATTCATTCTCTCGACTCTTCAAGGATTTCGGTACCTCCGGGGAAAATGGAAAAGATTCTACAAAAGATTCATCACCGCCAACCGGGATCTGTTCAATGATGAGCGGTGCGCGTGAAGTTCTTTTTGGGAATCGATCCTCGCTGCGCCTTGAGGAACCCTTTCTCGGTGGATCTTTGGTTCACCGGGTTTTGTTGTGAAGTAGTCCCGGTTTTGCTTGAGCCTCACTGCCTCTCAACCCGTTGGTCTCGGTTCTTGAGCCTCACTGCCTTAATTTGTCTTAATGACCGTTGGTCTCAAATGATTTTTCCAATTGCGTAGATCGGTCCTCGGCCTTATCGCATAGGCGTCATCGGACGATGATGAGATTTCCATTGGTGGCTCATCATCAAAGTTAAAGGTTTGACGAGTAGTCTTGGGATCGACTTACTCGTGCTTGGAACACCCGCACTCAGTTGAGTCTTTTGGATTTGCACGGGGATGACTCGCTTGTTCTTCGCCTTCGATCCCGGAAAGGATACATCGATTATCCTGGGAATCATGAAGTGCGCTTATCTCCTTCTCGATGGGTCGATTATAGCAGAGGGATGTTCTCTACTTCAGCTTTCTTTACCCCGGAAGTCTCAACCTCCCGTGGGCCTTCATTACCTCCGGCAGTCTTCTACTACAAATGGGAGGCTTTGGTCCTCCCTTTCGATGTCGGTCACTGCCTTAGGGTCTTCTCGGTGGCATCCATTGGAGTCTCAACCCCATGGATTGCGCTTTCATCGCCTGCAGTGTTAACTCCCCGGGCCGTTCCATCTCGTGCCTCGATCGCATCGCCAGCCGGCGTCGTTAGCCTTCTCGAGCGGTTGGCACCTCACCGAGACAGCCTCAACTCGCCTCGAGCTTCGTTGATGGCAACTTGTTGTTCTTCTTGTGTTTGTATTTTCTCTACTTCGCCTCCTTGATTCGTTGTGGAGTCATCTGCAAAGATCCTCCGACCTTGCCGCAGGTGGAGGGAGTTTCCCCTCGGGGCGCACCACCGAGTGACTTGGAATGGGTCACTCGTCTCCAAGCTCCCTACTGCTTCGATTGATTGTTCAGCCATTGGGGCGGTGGTAACACACCTTCAATAGGGGTTGGCTCGACCGGGGTCCCCATTGTCCCGGTTTCATCGCCAGCCCTTATTGCCTTCTTCCGAGTGAGTGGGAAGTGGTAGCAAAGAACAACATTGGCGATTTGTCAACCACTCCCATTGGATCAATTTCACCGTGTTCGAGGACTCTCCTGGTCCCTCCATCGCCTTTGCTCGTGAAGGATTCTCGATTCCCGCAATGCTTGCCGCATTTGCAACTCTTTCGTGGGCAAAGATCATTCTCTTGATCCTCATCATCGTCCTGAAGACATCAAGGAGATGATGTGTGTGTTACGTGGGTGCCGAGATAGGCGATGCTTGCCTTCTCACGTGCTTCTCGCTTCTTCACTTGCTTTTCTCTCTCCTTGTCCTTGTAGATCCGCAAGATGTCCGTGCGGTTGTCTTCATCCGTAGAGCCGGGAGCACATAGTTAATCCAAGGAAATTTAGCAGCTTCCTCTTCTTCTTCTATGAACTCAAAGCCGTTGGAACTGTTCCTTGACTTACTCAACTTCCATTTCTCCACTCACGCAGACGATTTTGGATGTCCGGGTAAGGTGGAGATAGGATCATTACATCACTATCTCGCTTCTAGCAGTTCTTTCTTGTGCTTCACCGTGAGCTAGCTGTTGTGTCTTGGGTTGCCTCTCGCTGACGCCTTCAAAGCAGACTTGGTTGTTTCATCAACTACATCCGGAGACTCTACTTCTCCAAAGAGTCTCCGATATTTGTGCTAGCCGAGTAGCCGACTCACCGGTTTCTCCGATTCGGACCGCTTGACGATTCTTCTTCGTCTCCTGGTTTGTACTGGGGAATTTCTGTTCGAGATGTTGTCTTCTCGAGTCTTGTGCGGCCGGGCCGTCTTTGGTGTCTTTTTTCTCGAGGAGCGGGCCGTCGTGGCTTCTCGCTTCTCCTCTTCTTGACGATCGGAGAAGGTATTTGTGAGTCCTTCTCGACCGCCGCCGCAGGGGCAGGAGACACGGCCGGCCGGGGCGGTGACTCGCTGCAGGGGCGAGGAGCATGTTTGGTTTTCTTTGTCGCAGGGGCAAAGGCTTCTTCTTAGCACCGCAGGGCAGCTTTCTTTTGGCCGGGAGAGGAAATACCAGATCTATCTTGGTCACCGATTCCCCTCACCGTGTCGCTCTCTTGGCGTAAGCTCTCTTCTCGCCGAGAGGTTTGCTCAACATCCTCTTGTTAACATGGAATGCCTTCCCATGTCTAAGAGGGACTCCTTTCACCTCCAATAGTCGGCCAATCACCGTGCCATATCCTAGGGATCCTCCAAATGAACCATCTTCTTTGAAGGACTTGTTCCCCACGCTCGCAGAGTCTCACTGTAGACAAACTCAGCCCAGCTTTATCTTCTTTTCTTCGATGATTGCAAATGCATTACAATCGGCTTTGCCTTTTGATGATTGGTCAAAGCCGCCAAATTTGATGTCGATACATTTGGCAACTATGTCCAACAACTTGTGATAATCCTCCTTCAGCAGTCTCTTTGTTTGTTGTGTATATTATTTTATCAAAGAAAGTCGGACTTGGCTATTTCTTTCCATGCGTCGGCCCAAGTTTACATCGCTTTAATCTCGTGCTCCTTCACGGGTAGTGAGCAATGTTCACCAAATCCTTGCGAGAGATAGTCACCGCTTTCCGTGTCAGATGACTTGATTCCTTCATCGTGAATCTCAAAGATTCACGAGAATTGTGCGACTTCCTCCACATATGTCATCGGGTATTCTAACGCTTAAACGGTTTCGAGACGGACGCTTCTAACTTTTCAGCGATTTTCTTCACTAGGGTGTCGTCGGACCCCTGTTTCATCATTCGTCGAAAATCCACCGTAGAGCCGTGTGGATTTGCTTTCCTAACTTGGTAAAGTCATAAGTTGGTGCCATTTCTCGGGATTATTTCAAAGAAAACTCGAAAAATGATTTGAAGATTGATAGGTTTCGAGAGTAATTTGCCTTTGCTTTTGAGAGAAAGAGATGAACAGTTTTTAGAAGTGTGAGAGAGAAACGGACGAAAATGGTTTAAATATGGTTTATGAAAGGACGCGTGCGGGTGGTTTTTGAATTGTGATCGAAATCAACGGCTTGGATTTCGCACGCCTATTGAGCATTTCATGTCTCGTATTTAATGCGGCAGATTTATATCCAATCATAAGCTTGGTGTGCGGCTTTATGTCCGTACACATCATCATTATCTTTGACGTATTCCTTAAAACATTCCCGCTTAGTCAAAACGACAGCGTTTTTGTCACTTTGCTCATAAGTTATTCAGCTTATCCCTTAGCCGATTTAACTCTACTCTTCACATTCTCTTAGTGACTCACTATCACCGACTCGTAATCGTTCTTCCGACACACCGATTCTTGAGCCGATTTACATTTCACTCTTTTTCACCCCTTTTCTGCTCCATTTCTCTTCTTTGATTCGCCTGAGTGTCACCACCAATTAACCCCAACTCATGTTTGAGTTCTTCAAATATTGACTCACATAATGGTTTTGTGAAGATGTCGGCTAGTTGTTTATCGGTTGAGATATATTCCAGATGATGTCCTTATTTTCAACATGATCTCTTATGAAGTGATATCGACATCAATGTGCTTTGTTCTTGAATGCAACACGATTTTGAGTAATTGCAATTGCACTTGTGTTATCACACATGATTGGAATTTCTTTTTCTTCAATTTCATAGTCTCTCTCACTTTGTCTCATCCATAGGACTTGGGCACAACAATTTGCCCCGCAGCCTATGTATTCTCGCCTCACCAGAGGTGGCTATTGAGTTTTGCTTCTTGCTAAACCAGAAATTAGTCTGTTTCTAGCATTTGACATGTGCCTCAAGTGCTCTTCCCGTCCACTCGCATCCAAAGATAGTCGAATCAATAGCCAATTAGCTTGAATCCACCTTCCTTTGGATACCATAGGCCTACTTCTTGGCTTCCTTTCAAGTATCTCAATATTCTTTTTGTTGTTTGTCATGGCTCTCTTTTGGAGCAGATTGAAATCTTGCACATACACCTACAAAGAAAGGTGATGTCCGTCCGCTTTGTGAGATAGAGCAATGATCCAATAAGTGCTCAGATCTTGTTTGATCTACAGCTTGCCATCCGCATCCATATCCATTTTGATGATGTGTTCATTGGTATTTTCACGAAGACTTCTCTTCCATTCCAAATTTTTTCATTAAATCTCCGTGTATTTTGTCCGACTTATGAAGGTTCCATCCTTCACTTTTTTCACTTGGAGTCCAAGGAAGAATGTCGCTCTCCCATCATGCTCATTTCAAATTTACTTCGCATGAGGTTTGAAAACTTTTCACACAAACTCTTTGTTTGTGGATCCAAAGATGATGTCATCAACATATATTTGAACAAGTAGAATACTCTTCTTGTCTTGAATTCTGAAAAGTGTTCTATCTACTTTTCCTTTTGTGAATCCATTTTCGATTAGGAATTGTGACAAGGTATCATACCATACTCTGGGTGCCTGCTTCAATCCATACGAGCTTTCTTGAGTTTGTATACCTTATCTCCAAGAGTCTTCTGCTCAAATCCTGGAGGTTGTTCAACATACACTTCTTCTTCCAATAAACCATTTAGGAATGCACTTTTTACATCCATCGATATACAATGAAATTCTTGTGAGTCGCATAGGCAAGAAACATCCTTATAGCTTCCAATCTTGCTACAGGGGCAAATGTTTCATCAAAATCTATCCCTTCTTCTTGGCAATATCCTTTGGCTACTAGTCTTGCTTTGTTTCTTACCACAGAGCCTTCCTCGTTCATTTTATTTCGAATACCCATTTGGTGCCAATAACATTTTGATGCATGGGTCTTTGCACTAATTCCCACACTTTATTTCTCTCAAACCGATTCACTCTTCTTGCATAGCTTGAATCCAATGTGTGTCATCCAATGCTTGTGACACATCTTTTGGCTCTATTTAGATGAAGCATGTGAACATAGCTTCTTGTTGAGTTCGGATCTTGTTTTGACACCTTCTCTTATATCTCCAATGACAAGTTCGTGGATGGTCTATCACCATCTTACATCAAAGTTGGAGTAAGTTAGCCGGATTCATCGATTTGCAATTGTGTTGCGTGGTCGGCTCTCTCATAATCACTTAGCCGCAAATTTTCCAAATGTTTTTGAGATTCAAACTATCTCATCTTCTTCTCGAATTGATAATTCCAAATTCACTTGAAAGATAGGGACTCTTCTCGTATGGTTGGATGATTCACTTATCACCGACTCTACAATGTCTTCTCCATTTACATTTGGCTCATCGAATACTACATGAATGGATTCTTCCAGTAACCATAGTTCTTTTGTTGAGTATTCTCAGTAGGCTTTGCTTTCACCGAGTATCCTAAGAAGATACCTTCATCGCTTTAGCATCAAAGGCCTTTAGGTTGTCTTTGCCATTGTTGTGGATGAAGCATTTACATCCAAATATTCTCAAATATGCAACACTTGGTTTTCTTCCACCCCAGATCTCATAGGAGTCTTTGTCATTGTCTATTTATCATACATCCGTTTTGGGTGTAGCAAGTCGTGTTGATTGCTTCAGCCAAAATCTTTTTGTAACCCCGCTCAGCTAGCATGGTCCTTGCTGCTTCTTTGAGGGTTCTGTTCCTTCTTTCTCGCAACTCCATTCTCGTCGTGGAGTCCTTGTGCTGATAGTTCATGACCAATACCATTCTCAATACAATATCGAGTTATTATTCCATTGACAAACTCGGTTCCTCTATCGATCTTATTTTGATAATGGTTTGACTCTTCTCATTTTGAATCCTCTTCATCACCGTGGGTAGTTTTTGTAGAGTTTCTTTCTTCTTGCACATGAATATTGTCCATGTATATCTTGAGTAGTCATCTACTACCACCAAGGTGTATTTCTTTCCACTTATCTTTGGTTGGTTCAATCACAAATAGATCCATATGAAGTAGATGCAATATTCTTGTTGAAGATGGGCATGTCTTTTCTTTGAATGACGACTTGATTTGCTTTCCCTTCGACATGCATCACATATACTCTCCTTCTTGATATCGAGTCCGGAAGTCCTTCTACAAGTTGACTTCTTGCTAGCTTGTTAATTGTTTTGAAATTCGGTGATTCACTTTTTGTGCCACAACCCTAACTTGATTCAAATTTGTGCTCTTTTGCTAGTAGATTGTCTTTGGGTGTTGCAATTGACCAATCCACTACATACATATTTTTCTCGTCTACATCCTTGCAAAGACAACTTCATTTGATTCAATATCTTTGATTTGGCATATACCCATGTTGAATCCAACATTGTAGCCCTTGTCACGGCCGATCGATACTCGATAAGTTGAAGTTGAGTCCTTCAACATATGCAACATCTGTGATTTCTAATCCATTCCTCTTGATGGATCCAATGCCTCTTATTTCACCAGGGGCTTCATTTCCTCCAAATATGACTTTTGCTCCTTTGACTTCCTTGAATTTTGACAGATTTTTCTTGTTTCTGTCATGTGTCCGAATGCGACCACTATCCATGTACCAGGTTCCTTGGCACTCACTGCTCCTTGAACCGCAATCAAGGAAATTAAGTTTTAGGTACCCATACTTGTCCGGGTCCCGAGGGGTTAGAATTGTAAGATGATCCAACCAACTTATAGCCAAATGATTTGACTCTCTAAGGGGTTGCCATCTATCGCCATAATCATAATTAATCCTGGCAAATTGCTTGGGGATTCTAGTTCATACAAATTGTCTCTTTTGTCTCAGTATGCCCGCATATGTGTTTTAGCAATTGCCTTCCTTGGGTAATTGTGGTGTTTTTGAGTGTAGTGCCTAGTGCATATGTGTGTTGATGAAAGCTCTTATGCTTTTGGAATGGCCTTTGGCCGAGAGTTCTAGGCCTTTGCCATTTGGGCTTATATTCCATAAGTCTGTCTTTATAGTTCACATTATTCCAATCGGCTTGGCTTGGATATTTTCTACCATTCCCATCATATGTATTTCTTTTATGGATTTTCTGGGATTTTTGGTAGCTCGCTTCCTTTTTACAGAGTATTTTCTTTAGGAGTTTGCTTTGAGGACTCCGGCCGAATCTCTTCTCACTGCCCTTTTCAAAGACACTCAACTCGGCTCGTTTTCCTTTTCCTTTGTAACCAAGGCCGTTTGCTTGTTATTGTGCTTTGGAGTGAATGTGTGTGCAACATTTAGAGTTTTGGATTTTTCGGACTCTTCATGACTTGAAGATCCTTTTTCCAAAATTACTTTTGAGGTTTGATATAGCACAGAGGAATTAAATCCTAAGCCTCTTGTCTCCACATTCTCTTTGACTCATGATAAGATCATCCAATGATTTAGATGCCTTAGTGAATGAGGCAATAACATTCTTGAGGTCATTCTCCTCTTTTCTATAGCAGCAATTTTTGCTACTAATTTAGCATTTTCAAACCTTTAAACTTTCATTTTCAACAAATGACTATTTGACTTAGAGTACTCGGCTCCTTAGTCGCTTTGAGTTTGACTTTTGAGTAGGCATTTTCCTCATTCAATAGTGTGTGTGAGGATTTAATGTGTTCAAAATCTTTCATCATTTTGCCTAATGAATCATAAAGATCAAAGTGGGTGATGAAGTGTGTGTGTCACAAATACTATCACTAGTGTCCGAGTTTGTTGAGTTAGATTGTACCTCATCTTCTTGATCTTGTTCTTTGGCCATCAAGCGGTCAAGCTGAATTTTCATTCAAATGAGTGTCTCCACAAGTTAAATATAACTAGTCAACCATCCTCTCGTTTAGCGAGGATGCAACCTTACAAGCTTCAAGCATGATATTTATATCACAAAGAAATTCATAAGGATAATGTCAAAAGCAGCAGAAATTAAATCAATCTTAGTGAAAACCAAGACTTGTCTTATGAGCAACTCACTATTAAAATCCCATTTTCATACTTGAGTGCATTCAAGAGAATCTAGTGAACACTTGTGCTTATGATGTCTATCCGTGATTTATTAATCAGTTATCAAAATTCTGTCATGGTATCTCAAGATAGATAGAATATCATGCATCAATTTGCATTAGCTACCCATGAGGATAATTATCACCACTAGTGGATCTCATTGAGAATCTATTCTACTAACAGAATCATGAAATTTTCTGGCATCATATTATTCTACAAATTTGCACCGATCCTAGTATGGATTCATGTAGAATAATACATGAGACTACATCAACAAATAATTATGCACATAATTCTCAAGTAGCACAATCAAGGCAATCAGAATTAGAGGTTAGAGAGAGAAATAACCCCTCACTTGGAGAATCGCATCTTCAATCCTTATGCTTTTTCAACAGATTTTATGATATTTTTTGTTTGATAAATGGTTTTATCATGATTTTGATGATTTTATTTTTATACCAAAATAATATTTTTAAAGGTTGTCCAAATACTCCTAAATGATTTAAAATGGTTTTAAATATTTTCCGGAGTATTTCTTCAAGTCTATTTTCGACAAAATTGGACAACGCTTTTATATGATTTTGTGTCAAGTATTTTTACATCAAAACAATGTCCCTGAATGTTGTCCTAATACTCCCGATTGGTCTAAAGTGTTTTTACTAATTTTCGGAGTATTTCTTGAAGTTTATTTTCGATATAAAATTGAACAACACTTATGTTTCACGCTCGACCGGTCGCCCTATAGGGCCACCCGTACCTGTGTTGAGTTTTGGAACAGAAAAAGGGACGGAGGAAAACTTGAGGGGATCGACCGGTCGACCCTAGGGCGACCGGTGCCTAGGAAGCCCCCTCAAGGTGCTGTCTTCTCTGTTTCATGTTTTAACTACCCCCAACCGGCCCAACATGAGGGCGACCGGTCGCACCCCCCTCCGACCGGTCCCCCTGTGTAAAAATTGCAGAGTTTTCAATTTCAACTTATCTCTACGCGACCGGTCGAACCCCTCGTTTGACAGCAAACTATCCGTTGAGTTTGCAAACAACTTTTCTTTAATTTGAGGGGTTGATTTCTAACAGCTCTTTTCTTCAATTGTCTTGGTATTTTTTACAGAATTCATGTCCCCAAGATGAGCCTATCATGTACAAGACATCTTCTATAAATAGAGGAAGAATTGAAGCAACACATCAAGAGAGAAAACTACAACTCAAACAACAAGATACACTCAAGAATACACTTGTTCTTACATTGTCTTATTTGTTGTTGTAATTTGCCTAGCTTATCACTTTCACATCCTTGAGGTCTAGGCTATTCTTGATTACACTTGCACTCAATTGTATTATTCATTATCGAGTTGTAATCTTGAATTTTTTGGTTATCATTCAACACAAGATATCCTTGTGAGTGTTCTTGTGGTAAGAACACACTTGGGTGATCTAGGTGTTAGGTGTAAGAAGATTGTGGTAATCTTCTTGTCGAGGTGTTGAAGAGTGTGGTACTCTTCAAGGTTGAAGATTGTGGTAATCTTCACAAGGTGCCGTTGGAGATTGTGGTAATCTTCAAGAAGAGGTTGTGATAATCTCAAAGGTCGTGTTGAAGAAGAGTGTGGTGCTCTTCAAGGTGTTGTTGTAAGTTGGTATTTTTGGTAATTAATAATATCTTTTTTTCTTTTTGAAATCCATCCCGGATATACTAGGGTGGTAGAGGATTAGGCCCTAGGTGGGTTGAACCTCTATAATCGTCGTGTGTTGTTTATATTCTGCACCTTTATTATTGTCTTTGAGCATTCGGTTCGAAAAAGAGGGTAAAATCGAAAAGATGGAGATAATCTATTCACCCCCCCTCTAGATTTTCGTAGCCGCTTGGACTTACAAGTGGTATCAGAGCCAAACTCTTTGGCAAGCTCATTTCACATCGCGAGTGAAGAGGAATGATCGTCGGCTACGAACGAAGCTCAACTTACCGACACCTCCACCACCAAGCCACCACTATTTAATTCCAAAAATCTTATATTTTAGAAAGAAAGAATGGAATATTATCTACAAGGTTGCGGGTTCGATATTTGGAACATCGTCATCAATGGAGAATACATTCCGATGAAAAATACACCATACACCTCCAAAGCTCTCAAGGAGCTCAATGATGAAGAAAAGAAAATCATCTCCTTAAATGGTAAGGCTCTCAATATTTTATATTGTTCACTTACTAATTTGGAATTTAATTATATTGTAGGTATTCGATCGGCACATGAAGTATGGCAAAAATTAGAAGCCATCTATGAAGTATATGCAAATGAAAGGAGCAACTCAAAAGCATCTACTTCTCAAGTAGGTACAAAATCAAATACAAGGGACAAGTCTCTTACAACTTCCAAATGTGAAGAAGTTGAACATTGTCTTATGGGCTTCGAAGAAAACGAGGTAAGTTCTAAACCCTCTACTTCTTATGACAATAAATTGCATAATGATTATAGTGACTTGCTTAATGATTTTGATGACCTTCAAAATGAATTCCAAAATTTACTTGTTAAGTACAAAAATTTAAAAAAAGAATTCAATGTTTTGAAAAATGAAAAGGATAGTTTATCTACTTCCTATGAATCACTATCATGTGCTCACACCACCACACTTAACAAGGTTAGAAACCTTGAAAAAGAAAATAGTACTCTTGTTGAGGATATTAATTGTATGAAAAAGGATTTATCAAAATCCAACTTGAGTACCGATAAAATGACCAAGATTATTGATATTCATAATTGTGATAAAGGACTTGATCATAAGCCTAGTGTTGTTAATTATGTAAAAAGAAATCAAGTCCCTATGCATGTTGGTCATTATGCTCCAAAAATTATTACTTGCTTTTATTGTGGTAAGAAGGGTCATACGGTAAATACTTGTCGGGTTGAAACTATAAAATCATATTTACTGATATTCCTTTGTATGCCATGGGAGATGTCAGCCCTTTCATATATGTGATGCAGACGGAAACGTAACAAGAACAACAAAGAACACAAATACTACCGTTGATTCTCAAGAATACCGGAAGTATTGAACAAAGCAATATAATTCTCAAAAGAACATGTATTGCAAAGAGAATAAATCTCAAAATTAATAATAATTCAACCTCCCTAAAAATAATAAACTAGCAAGTATTTATAGGAATAAATAAAACTCCTAACTCGACTAGGAAACATTAAAGATAAACTAAAATAGAAGAATCCTAAACAAATAAATCACTTCCTAAAATATAAGATATTGTAAAATCCTAAAAGATAATAAAATATGATATCGTATCTTTATCAATATCTCCATCATTCTCTCCGGGGTCGAAACGATTCGTCCTCGAATCGGAAGGGAGATTTTCAATAGAAGAATTGTCAAACCATGGAGGGGCGCGAGGAGGACGAGATGGAAAAACAAGGGGAATATCAAAAGGTATTTGATTTGGATCATAAACAAAAAGATCCGGGTTGAACTCTAGAAAACCATCTGCACTTGGCCAAATCAATTGCATAATGCGAGTGCATCCTTTGGACCAATTCTCAGCAAATTCTGAATTTTTCGGACTGTCTCTCAAGGCAAATCCATTCGATCGAACTAAATAAACTTTAGGATCCATAAATACGTACTCATCCGAGTCGACTCCACACGAAAGGCCTGATTTTTATGGTAGTGGTGAGAAAGAAGCATCCATTTGCTTGAAATATATCCATTTACTTTCTGAACTCCCACCATCTCCAAACTTTGTGTTCGGTAATTGAGGGACAAACTCACAATTTGATAATAGGATTGTTAGCATCCTCTTCTTAATTGGAGCCTCTGAAAATTACCAAAATCATCACCAACGTTGTCATCTTCATTGCCATATGCATAATTACTTATTCTCTGAATATCAATCCCCCCATCATAATCATCATAGTCATCATCATCGATATCTTCTTTGTTATCATATTCTTTATCAAAAATAGGTGGTCCATTATAACCACCAATCTCATCGTCATAGTTTAGAGGTTCTTCGTAGTCAACCTCCGTTATAGTATCGGCGGTTTCTTCATCAAAAATCGGGGTCCATCATAACCACCATTCTCCACGCTTGATGAAATATGGGTCCTGGATAAAAATTGAAACCACATCCACCGCGATAGTTCCGACCATCGCTCTTTGCCTACCTCGCGCGCTCGATCTCGGTCAGCCGTGAACTGGGCAGTGACAACGTCGAAAAAATCCTGTTGTTGGATGCGTAATGTGATTATCCGTTGTCAATAAGTCGATCTGTTGACGGATCTGTGCGATGTCGTTCATGCGTTGTGGATCCTGTCTAGACAACATGGTTCAGGGAGCGTAGACTGGTCTCTGAATACCAACTGATGCAGGCAGAAACCACGAATAAACAAACAACGAACAAAAGCAATACGAAACTTCGCGAAGAAACGTTATCAAAATTCAACCTCCCTAAAAATAATAAACTAGCAAGTATTTATAGGATTAAATAAAACTCGTAACTCGACTAGGAAACATTAAAGATAAACTAAAATAGAAGAATCCTAAACAAATAACTCACTTCCTAAAATATAAGATATTGTGAAATTCTAAAAGATAATAAAATATGATATCGTATCTTTATCAATATCTCCATCAATATGTCATTGAACATAATGAGGAATTTAAACTATACAAAGTAAATGTATTCATTTAGAGATATAAGCTCAAGAGGTATGTGCTATTTGAGTTTAAATGCCGTAAATATTTGTTTAAATATATTGTTGTTTTTATAGCATCATGCACAAAAACAAAATAAAGAGAGGAACGGGTCTTTACTGTACTCGGGTTAACCCACTCTTCTACTGGTCGAGCACACAAGTTCTCTATGATAAGCTTCCAAACCCTATAATCTCCATTTAGAACAGGATCACTCACAACCTATGCGTAAATCGGCTAACCCGAATCTTGTTGGGGGTGGAGCAGAGCTGTTGTGGGTGATGTTGTTGGTGAGTATGTGAGTGTTTCCCATACATTTGGCAAGGATGAATCTTATTTCATTGTATTTTGAACATTCAAGATGATGCGTAAAAGGTGTTTGATAAAATGCTTAATAGAAAAATGATGATTGCAGCATGTTTTCAAATTTGAGAAATGCATACTAGAAAATTGTCATATTAACTATGTCACATTGAACACACATGCCTCATTATGATTTGAACTATTCCCACATTTCTTGAGTTTGCAACTTAACTCCATAGTTGAATAAAAACAGCATTGAATAGATTGCAGCCATGCAGCAGGGTCTCAAATTTAGGATGTGGTCTTCTCTCTTGAGGTACAAATATTAACTTCAAGATTCTTAGAAAATATGCTTCCAATAGTTTAAAATTGAACAACACTATTTTTTACCTCACAATCAATGAAGGTAGCTCACGTGTAAAATTTCTTAGCTTTTCTCCATTCTTAGACCTCATGCTCCTTGATTCTTGAAATGCATACTCATCATAAAGATGTCAGGACTTGAGTGTATATGATTGAATCATTTTGATGAGTTTTCTTTTAGGTATGATTAAAGAAATAATCAATATAATGCTACTTTGGTTTCAATGTACGCGATAAATGAATGAATATTTTGTGCCTTATTGAAGATGGTGTTTCTAGTAGTAAGAAATGAGGAAAAGTAAACTGGAAAGGTGTTGTATCAGAGGCAACAAATAAAGATGATAATTGATGTAACCCTTTTTATACTTTCAGACATGCAAGGCATTTTGATTCTTAATTCAATGGGATTTGATTGATTACATAACGCTTAATTGACCACATCCTTAATTTTATGAATTATTTCCAAAGTAATTACGTAGCAGATATGAAGAGAGCTAGAGCATCTGTTTATTGTCGGAGATCAGTTGCCACCATTCGGCATCTACACCGTCGTTCGGGGGCCCATGTGTATAATAAATAGACAATATTGCATTTGATTTCTCCATCATTGTGGGACTGGAGATCATTGAAGTTGCAGACATGGAGAAAAATTTACTGGATTACTATGCCTCAACCATCTTGAACGTGTTATATGGAATCTGTAATGATGTTTAGTCATCCAATCAAATTGGACAAGGTAACTTTGATTATGCCCAAGCTTAAATCATCCATTGCTACCATTGTTACTATTATTATTAATAATTTTCATGTTGTCATTATAATCTGGAGTTGGGAATGATTTGATTGCATTTCTAAAAAGAACTGATGTGCATCGTTCTGACTTTGAAGATTAATTGCAAATGTTGCACTTTCTTACTTTGATATGTTTTATATGATCATAAGTACTTTAATATTACTTTAATGAGTTACCAGATGCTAATGAGTTACCAGATGTTGATGTTTAGAAAGTGAAAGAAATATTATATCTTTACTTTTGAATTTCATATGAGAAGGAGACTGCATATGAATCATTTAATTATGAATGGGTTTCTTTCCTTTATCTCAATTTCTGCAATGATGTTAAATAGTGGAATCACCACTACTGTATCTGATTACACCATCCGGCAAAGCGGTCTAGAAGATATTTGATAAAGTTAATTCTCTTTTCGGCTCAATATACTATTTATGAGCATATTAGAGATGAAATGGATTTCTTGATGAGCTCGTTGATCACGTTAGATTTCTTGACACATTCATGATTGAAGCAAATATCACTTATTAATTTGATAATGATTTGGATTTCTTAAGTCTATTTTGAGAAGACATTATTTATGAGCTTATGGAGATGAATGAGTAATTAATGAACACGATCGATATTTATAATCCTATGGATTTCTTGAAGAACATGTTGATTATGAGCAGATGTCATTTCTTAACACCATATGGATTTCTTGGTTTATTAGCCTGATTATGACATGGATTTCTTGAATCTTATAATAGACAAGTTTGTTGAGTTTCTTTATACATTTATAATCACTAGTAAGAAACACGTGCGTCGCACGTGATCCATATGACTTCACTAAACCAATTACATTATTTAATAATTTTATTAATGCATATTAAAATATTAAAAAGTGTTTTGCAAATAGTGAACACTCATTCAATACTCAAATTATTTAAATTGGAATAATTCAAAGTATTATAACATATATTTTTTTCCCTGCAAGTATAGATCAATAATGAATGGTCAAAAAAATATTTTAAGAATGCAACCCAATATAATTTTAATTTTATACAAAAAAAATACAAATTCTTATATGAGTGTAAGATCATCTTAATGCTAGTAATATTTTTTCTTAATTGATTTTAGAATTCGTTTAGCATTATATGTTTAAAGATTGATAAATAAATTATCACATTAATGAAAATAATTAAAATTAATTAAATAACGTCTTTACAAAAATCAAGCATAACATCAAATATTATTTGAAATTTCTATTTTAAATTGAAATTCTACTTAAATATTAATATTATACTTGAACTTCTTATTCTTATTTTTTCCATTCTTTGATCGCTTCTTTGATTAAAGAAATGTATGAGAACAAATTTACAATATAAAGAATATGTAAAAAATACTTTTAATTATTATTTAAATTTTAATGAAAGTTACATATTTTTTCATGACATTTAAACTCATAGGTATTGCATTCCACTGCTTTGAGTGTCATATTTGAACATAATAAATCTTAATCAAATATATATGAAAATTAATCCACTATTGTCATCAAGAGTCAATTCTGAAATAAAACTATAAAAATGTGATAAGTCGAGATCTAAGTTTTGAAACTCTATTCAATTGCCCCCAATATATCTTAATGCATAATAAAACCAGATGTAGTCTTAAGAAAGCAATAAAAAGTTAGCACTTTTTATATGAAGGAACTCTTCAATAATTAAATACAATAGCACTAATTAACCTCTATATTTGAAAATTACTTTTAAAATTTTTTGCTTTTCATAATATTTAAAATAAAAATTTAGAAGTAATCAAGTCGAGCATTAAATTTGGGGTATGTAAAATTCAAAAGGTTAATGCTTTGTAATGAACAAAAGGTATATAGCAATTTAATCTTTATTTTAATTTTCAATGAATTTTTGATCAAATAAGAAATGAAACCCTAACGATTATTTTTGAATTCTCATCTCTTTAACTTCACATATAACTATTAATTTTTTCAATATTTTTTATATTAGTTTTCACTTTATATTATTGTGTTTATTTATTTTCCCATTAATGTCATATTAGTATTTGGATTAATATTTAATTTAAGTAATGCATTACTTTCTTAGCAAATGTTAAATTTTTTCTTATTAAATGAGTTACTAAGTTTTTATTTTTCGTCCATATCTGATCTTTTACACTCAATCCAATTTTAGCTCTTGTTTCACTCTTTTATATTATTTTATATAATTAAATTACTTTGGATCCTAAGTTTTAATATTAATGTCATGATGATATTTTAATTTATGGATCTTTAAGGGTGTACGTTTCCAGCAATATTTGTGTTTTTAAAATTATTTTTTCCAAATTGTCGTCTATATAATTTACAATCGCATAGATTCTATTTTCAACTATCTATTTTTACACGTAATTATTATTTTAATTTATATATCTTTTGTATTTTGTTAAGTTAATTTTATATACTAATAACACAGATTCAAGACTTCTAACAATATATCTTCATGTAAGTAAGAAATAATTGAGAGATTGAATCATATTACAGTCTAAAAAAGAGTGAATTAGACACTAACACTTATAATGTTAGTTGTAGAAAGTTTTGTGAAAGTTATATCGACACATAATTATAGAAAATTTAAAGGTTATATTGCAGCAAAAAGAATTTAGATTCTCTTTTTTCATTATTCTTATTCATTTTACTATCTACTTTTTACCATCGATATGAGAGTAAATTAGAAACTAAAACTTATAATGTTAGTTATAGAAAGTTTTATAAAAGTCATATTCACACATAGTTATAGAAAGTTTAAAAGGCTATATTTTTGTGTGCAACAAACTTTTTCCATATTCTCTTTTTTCATCTTATTCTTATTCATTTTACTGTATATTTTTTTACTATCGATATGACCTATTAAAATTAAAAAAGCATGAACTGCAACAAAAATAAAATAATTATATCTTGCTTTCCATATCATATTTAACTACCATCAATAAAATAATTTTTAAAAATGCATATTATTAATCGAGGGAGAAGTTTGATTCCATATGTAAAGATTTGGAAAATATTAATTTACCTCTATTTCTTTTAAGCATCAAAACCTCTAAAATATTTTAGTTTTCTCTTATGAACTTAAATGGTTGAATTTCTCCTTATATATGATTCATACATATGATTAGAAAACAATATAAATATAGTTCAATATGACATTAATTTTATTTGTATATTCAAAATATTTGAAGATTTATAATATTCAGAAGAAATATTTTGAATTGCAGAATATAAAAGGTCATTTATCTTATACCTAAATAGATAAAAGATAAATAAATATCAAATTACTTAGTTTTCCTTAAAATTAACTATGTCAAAAGTTAATTTCACTTTAATTTTAAGTTTAATATTTTAAGAAATATTCATGTTTGATTGTAATTTAATTTAATTTTAATTATTTTCGATTGTAATTTTTGTATTGATAAAATAGATTTAAGGTTGATAATATAATTCCATATATATATATATATATATATATATATAAGAAATTAAAAGTCATAATATGTTATGGATCAAAATTGAATATTTAATATTAAAAACTTATTAGCTACCATATAAATATTTCACGTGAAAAACAAAGCTAATTATATTTTAAATTTAAAAGCGACTTTAACACAAAATATGCCAATAAAATACTCTAACAAATAAAGTAATCATGTCTATTCTTTTTCTTAAATTTTTGTATTAAAAAATATGTTTTTTTTAATCACATTAGGTAAAAAAAATATAGATTTCATATATTTTATTTTAATTGATATAACATATACATATTTTTTTTTGTTATTAATTAGAACTTATATTGTCATAATTATTTTTTATTTGATTAAAAGAATATATTATAAAAATAATAAAATTGATGACCTAATCTAATTTAGGACGTAAAAGGTCAAATGGTATATCCATTGTAAATAAATAATAGATAAAGATTAATACAAAACTTAGATATTTTATGTTATGATTTTTAGTTCTTTTAAATTAAATAATTACTATTTATTACAATCAAAGCATTTAGAGTTAATTTGTTTTTGTTTTTATTTTTTATTTCTACTTCAAGTTAATCTTATTATTTTCTCAAAACTACAACAGAAATATATCATTTGTTCATAAAGTATTATAAATCACTTTACATTATGTATTGTATTAATATTTGAAGGGCTATAATTTTCTCATGAAAATTTCATATATATGCTTATGATATATGTTTGGAAGCTATAAAACCCTATTTTAATATGAATTTAATTTTGTTTAAAAATCCTTACTACTCAAAAAGTTATGACATAAAAAATAGATTTTTAGTATTTGAAAAAGAATTTGGTATATGAATGGACACTTGAAATTATATTTGTTTTATATTATTAAAGACAAGTTCAATTATACCCCCTTCTCACACTATTTAATACTTGGTCATTAGGGTTATAATAGGTATATCAAAAGTTTCAAGAAACTTTTAAGTGATTCACACTTTATAGATAGCATAGATGAATGAGATTATCAATAAGTTCATTGAACATTTCTTGGACTTCTTTACACGGGCATGGTCATATATCACATGTGTGTCTATGGATTTCTTGAAGGACTCGTCTGGTTTGAACGACTTCGAAGATGGGCCAAACGAGTCATTTCCTGGTTTGAATAGCTTTTGAGCTGGGCTAAATGAACTTATTTATGGGCGATGGAACTATCCCGAACTCGTCTGGTTTGAACGGCTTCGAAGAAGCTGGGCCAGACAAGTCATTTTTTGGTTTTAACACCTTTCGAGCCGGCCCTGATAATTTATTTACGGGGTTGTCCCAAACTCGTTTGGTTTGAACGGCTTCGAAGTTGGTCTAGATGAGCCATTTTCTGGTTTGAACAGCTTTCCAAGCTGAGCCAGATAAACTTATATACGTGCGATGGAACTGTCCTAAACTCGTCGGGCTAGATAAACTTATCTATGGGCGATGGAACTGTCCTGAACTCGTCTGGTTTGAACGACTTCGAAGTTGGGCCAGACGAGCTATTTTCTGGTTCGAACAGCTTCCGAGCTGAGCCCAGATGAACTTTGATGGGTGGCTGCCCCAGACGAGAAGTACTCGACTCAAGTCGACCTTCAAACATTGAGGGACGGATTCCCTTGATTCATTACACGAGCGGCTACCCTTGACGAGAAGTGCTCAGCTCAGGCCAGCCTTCAAACATGATGGGCGAATGCCCTTGATTCATTTTATGGGCAACTGCCCTTGACGAATATGATGATAGATGATTGCTTATTAATCAACCCTTCAATGTTAGGAACTTCAATCGAGATAGGTCATGATTCGATAAAGATGAGAATGACTCTACTCTTATTCATGACATGACGAACTACAAGAGTGGGGGGGACTAATTGATACGGCCTAGATTTGTCATATTAAATCGGATCAATATAATTTGGGTCTCAATATTAGAAATGGACCCAAATATGAATATGAACTCTATTAGGGTCATAATTGATAATATTTTATATTAAAGAATAGATGATAAATACACCAAATATATCTAACTAGATGAAAAAATTATGTTTATCCACAAGATGAGGTGGAATTCTTATCTTAATTACTACTCTTCTTATAAAGATGGCTTCCCATGAAAATGAAGTATTCTATTCTCATCTCTTCTACATTACCTCTTCACACGAATTACTTCAATTATTCTCTGATAGATTTCTGACTTGAGCGCCGGAGAGGGTACGCCAGAAAAAACCCTCCAGCCCCCTTCTCACTAATGTTTAGCAGGCATCAAAGTGGAATGAACATTGGAGATCGAGTTTTCTTGGTGGTATAAATTCCTCGCTCCAACACACGCCGAACACCTTCATCATCCCATGTTATGAGGCATTAAACCATGAGATTAACTATTATCTTGCACGATCCATTTGAATTAAAGAATTAGGACATTACTTGCTATTAAAGAATTATCTTGCTCTTTCTCAAAAAAAAAAAAAGAATTATCTTGCTCAACCATTACTTGCTAACTATTCTGTAATTAAACAAAGGGATAATTACAAAAACATCCCTGAAGTTTTGGCTAATTACAAAAAAAACCAAAGATGTTTCACAATTACAAAACAAACCATCAGATTTGATTGTCTAAAATTTAAGGGGGTAGTTGTAATATTTTTATAAATGTCAAGGGGGGTTTTTTGTTTATTAAAGGAAAAATGTAAGATGAAATCAAACCTCAAGTAGTTTTTTGTTTTTTGCAATATTCAAAAATATCTGGATTTCTTGTAATTAGCACGAACCTTAGGGGTGTTTTTCTAATTATCCCTTAAACAAATAACTTGCCCGATTATTTGGTAATTAAAAAAGTTCACATTTTATGACGTCTAATAAATATTCTTATATATTGAGTAATTTTGATTATTCTATATTAGTGCCCCCATCATAATCTGACAACTGATTAAGGGCGGCCTAGGGATTAGGTTGTCCATATAAGCTATTTTTTGAGTTATTTTGGAGGATTTCAAATTCATCTAAGTCAGAGTCATTTGAAATCGTTTCCTCAAATCACCTCCCCAAATCCAAATCATTCCATCCAAATGCAACATTAGTGCTTTTCAAACAATTAAAATCACACCAAACATACCCCCGCACACCTATTACCAAAATTCTAATGTAATTATTTCACATATTTCCGTGCATGTTTGGCATGTGCTCCCCGACATAGATTCAACTAAATTTTGTAAAAGGAGAATCGGATAGCGGTTCAGTGATTAATTAGTACTCTTCTAATATATCAAGAGTACTTACAATTTTTAAGTTAATCATTGTGTTGCTTCACTTGCTTCAACTTGCTTATTTAAATGAAAAAAAACATATAAAATGTTTGTGTCATCGGGATTCCTGGGAATAGGATAAGACCCGTTCTGATTTACTTGGTTATTACCACTTCAAAAACATATAAAACGAATATTTTTAACTTCCATATGATTTTAGTTAGACTGAGTATTTTTAATTTCCAAATGATTTGGGAATTGAAACCAAATGGGATTTCTCCCCAGCACCTTTCTATTTCATCTAATAACATTGAGCTGAGCTTCACAGATCAGATGAAAAAACATTTAAGATATTGATATTACTCTTTTTTGTCTTTATGAGTTCCACTGGTGATTTTCTAATTCATGGAAATATAAAATTCTAGAACAGTGTTTATCTGAACCAAACTGGTATAAACAGCCAACCTGGACACACTTGTCATTGCTCAAAGTGCAACTGCTTTCCCAGCTACGAAAATCTGCTGCCTTAGTAAGTGCTTACAAAAATTTCTGGCTTTAAAAGAAGTGAGTATTGTAATAGAAGTGAAAAACAATTGACAACCAGAAATTGACAGTCTGCAATAGTAGAAATTAATTAAGTTAATAGACAGTGTGGTCAATAAGAGGTAAAAGTGCTTTTACATATTTCAAAATGAATCCAAAAGCAAATAAGAAAGCACACTTCCCCTACTTTTAGATTATAGGTAAATTATGGGATAATTACAAAAACTACCACAGAGTGTAGCCTAATTGCAAAAAACTCCAGTTATGTTTCAAGGTTACAAATACCCATTGAGGTTTGTATTTACCTAATTCGAAAGATACAACAAATGTTAAGGGGGCATTTAATTTGGAAAAGGTAACTGGATTTTTATATAATTAGGCTGAACCTCGGGTTTAGTTTTTTGTAATTAACCCATAAATTATACAGAAGAAAAAATTGACATTTGAAAACATTAAAAACTACTTTTTCAGCCAAAAGCTGACCGTCATTTTCTTAAGTGTTGGCACACACTCCCTCAAATTTGAAGCAAATGAGTCCAACAATGCCAATCATACTGACAAACAAGTAATAAACCTTTATTATATTCTTTCTTTGAGTACATGTTTCCAGATACAGAATCAAAAAGGATCGTGACATTTGAAGAGAACAGCCAACCAAAGAAAACTTGCTATCATTATACGATATACATAGAAAAAGTAAGAGAACTGCAACAACAATATATTAAACGTTTCATGCTTTTCAAATCACACTAATTTACAGACAGAACAACAGAATTGAGTAATTCATCTGGCAACAGCATGTTTCCATCGAAATCTCAAAGGAAGAAAACGTTAAGGCACGTTAAAACAATGTGGATACATCAAACGGGATCAGCTGAGGCATACCTCAACTGTTTATTTTGATCGACAAGATGGTAAAGTGATGCCTCCACATGCAGCCGCAATTATGAAATATAAGAGTAGAACAATAAAACACGTCAGCATGGCCCTGTAAAGCACAAAAAATAGAGTTTAAAAGCCATGAATCAAAGAGCCTAACGTAATTTTGAAAGATAACTGGATCTTTTTGAAAGTAGGCTAAACCTTAGGGGTAGTTTTTGCAATTATCCCCATATGTTAGTATGAAATCAAGTAATATAAAGTTAACCACTTGCAGTACTAAGCTATGGAGAATTGTGATTACTAAGCCACCCGGATGATTAATTTCGAGAAAAGTTCATGAGTAATTATGGGTGGCAATTTTTGATACGACACGATAGCACGAGACAAAATCGATACGAAAATAAGTGTTTTAGTCTTACTGTGTTCGTGTCCTTATCGTGTCAACACGAAAAGTTCGTGTTGTGTTCGTGTAAACACGATAAAAAAACAATAGATAGAACGTTAACTTGCTAACGTCCTGCTAATCTGTTAGTGACACGGTAATGGCACCATAATAACACGTTTACCTGTTAGTAACAAGATAACCCAATATTTTGTATGTTTTTATTGGACACTTTATAGCTTGTATCGTGTAATTTGCTATCGTGTATCAACGTGCAAATCAATTTTTTTTAACATATCGTGTCAAATCGTGTTGTGTCGTGTCGACATGAAAAACTTTGTGTTTGTGTAGGTATAGTCCCTCATCGTGTCGTGTTCATGTTTGAGCTTGTCGTGTCGTTATCCTGTCGACACGAAACACGACATGATTACGCGATTTGCCACCCCTGTAATATCATAAAAGAGAGGAAAAGAACATATTTACTTCAAAACAACTCAAAAACGATTTACAAACTTGTGGCGTATGAACAAACCAAAGGAAGTTTGTAATCGGGAAAAGACCATGAGGTAGGAAGAGGAATGATGGATTCCTTTTCCTCCCATGTATGGTATTTAAACCTAAAATATAAAAAGTCCATGTCGACTTTGTGCAAGAGGTTGGGATTCGCAATAGAGGTAAAAAGAAGTTGAATAAAAACAACTATCCAAAAGGGCCTATGCAAAGAAGAGTTCAAACATACACATCCACAGTGGTATAAAATCAAGAAAGTTCGATGTCGGCCCGAGTGCCATAGTTCTTTTATCTATCATTCTCAAAGTAAGGTGCATTGCAATTTCTAATGTGGTTCCAACAACTGCCTCAGCAAGATAAAATTAAGTGCATGGTGTTGATGCCCACACATCTGTCTAAGATAAGCAAGAGAAACAAATTTGAAAGAGTGCTCCTGGTGTTGCACCAAATTTCCCTATAAGCCGCCCCCATTATAAGCCATTTTTTGGTTTAGTGATGTTTAAAGTTAACAAAAAAATTATATCTTACACGATATAAAACTCAAATAATGCTTTGTTTTGCTTTGAGGAAATTAACAATCTTTATAAAAGAGTGCTGCCTTTTTTTGAGATATAAATTTGACTTGATAAATATACATTACAACACTTACAATAGCTTGGCATTTTTCATCCATAGAGCTCGACGAAGGCGCTTTGATTGTTTTCTGAAGTGAAATGCACTATCTTGCATGGTCGCTGTTTTGTCAACAAGAAGCTCAATCCTGTCACCTCTCTCGAGTATCTTGTCAATGTTATCCACCATTATTGTACGTACCTGCTCCATGTTTCAGGTGTCATGATAAAAAAGCAGTAAGGCAATGAGGAAGATTGATATATTGAAAGCGCTCTGGATTCATATATTACTCCAACATCAAAAAGTATGGAAAATCAAGATTCTTCCATAACCAAGACATTCGTAGATACTAGAAAAAAGGTGTGTGGGATGCACATGTACAAAATTGTCTTATATATATTGAAGATCATTAATGTTAATATTTTCATCTTCCGAAAATTTTTAGAGAAACTTTTAATTTAATAAATACCCTTCTCTTATTTCCATTTTCTAATTTAAATATTAGTTATTGCTTAATTACTTTTAGAATTATGGATGCTGTGATTTTGAAAACAAACATGTAAACATTTTCCCTGTAATTAATTTATATGACAAGCTTATGTTTACAATATAAGAACACTTACAGTTAAAATAAAGTTAAAAATGATATTACTATGATTTACATTGTAATGCTAACCTAGCAAAACCGCAGCAGCCTCTCAATTACTGACTTACTGTGCCAAACTTCCTTTTCTATACGGCTGTTTCTTTCATCTATCTAAGCAACTTAGATGATCTCTTACTATGTGAACTTTAATTGCAAGCCATGAAATACATATGCATGTCACTCTTTTTGTATTTGTGTAATTCTTGTATGTATCAAATGATACATGACATAAACAATTATTAACTTTTGTGATTCAAACATTTGTTATGTTTCATCATTTTCTCAACTCATAACAATTATTAACTTTTGTGATTCAAACATTTGTTATTTTCATCATTTTATCATACTTATTGACCTAACCATTAGGTTCGGTAGTCATCTCATAGTCTCGCCGTCAATTTTTCTCTCTATCTACTCAATGTGAATTGGGAGAGACAACTCCATAAATTTCTCCCTTTACACATATATTAACACATATATATGTATATACATTACATCTCTACACATAGACACAAAGTCTTGGGTCTTTCCATTTTTCCTCTTTTCTTTGCTTTTATCAAGTAATTTGAACTATACCATATTTGTCAGTTGAAAAAATTATAGGTGTCAGTTTATTGGAAAATAACAGAAAATACAGCCATAATGTAGTTTATCAAGAGATGTAAACATATCAATCTTCACACTCAACAAAATTTTCATAAGCTAGTGAAATCTTTACGAAACTTTCTGCAGGTGGTATATGTAGTTTGTCGTCTGAAGTATTTTGGCATTTAGAATGTGAATTAGCAATAGAAGTGTTAGTTTTATATTTAGCCTGGTCACTTATTTTTATCAAATATCCCCCTGATTCGTTGATTTGCTTTTAACTACATCTTTAGAAACTAAATTAGTGCTCCTTCTATTTGTTCCAAATGATCTCTCCATTCCTTTTGAAACCTGAAGATGACAAAGAAGAGAAAGTGGAGAGTGCTACTTGCCTCACTAACTTCTCCTCTGACACGGTTGAGCGTATCTGCACTAGGATTACTGGAGAAAAACTCCATCTGCTGGTGCAACACTCTTGAGAATTCATCATTCATAGCATAAGCAGGTGCATAAGCAGCCACTCTACCATAGTTCTTCATAAATCTCATTTGAATATCCTCCAAGTACGAGAATGGGATTCTTCCTGGATCAAAGCATCAAAAATAGCCAACCAATTAAACCAAAATATAGATGGGTTTTGTGTACATATGAAGATAATATTTCAGATTCAGCAAACCAAATGAAGTAAAGTTCCATAAAAAAGGAGACATGTAACACAAAAATAATCAGTCATAACTCCAAATGAAGAGACTACACAAATTAAAAGATCCTAGAAGCACATTCTGCCATATTCTTTCTTTTCTATAAAATTATCGATTACAAGAAATCTAGTTACACAATAGGTGCATGACAATACCTTACTTCACAGACCATTTGAAGGAATAAGGAAAATGTTACTTTGATGGAACAAGTACATTCACATGGGAAGTCCATTTACTCAAGACCATCTTTTAGACTGTCAAATTTCTAACATGTTTCTTCTTATTGATCAGACAATACTGGCAACACCCAAAACCTATTAAATTGGAATTCTCAAACTTGGGCTGACAACTGAGTTAAACTGTCCTATTTGAAGCAATCTATGTCATAGAAATTCTCAAACTTAGGCACGTACAATACAAGATATGCCACTCAGCAAGCTCAATGATGCATACAATAGCTGCATAAGAATTCAAATAAAAGTAGTTACACTCATTAATTATATTAGTATGGAATCAATAAAAGATGATCTAGAAATCAGAGGCACCTAAACCTTCAAGTATGACACCACAACTCTGCATTTTTGTCAAAATTTAAAAGAATCAAACTGCAGGTGATGAAAAAGAAACCCAAAAAAAAAACCAAAGTGTTTAAACTTCGGGTACTTCAAGAAATTAACTCGCCTCACAAGTAAAACTAAAACTAACCAACCCACAGACACGCACATTACACAGACACACACACACAAAAAAAAAAAAGAAAAGAAAGAGAAAAACCAAACCCAAACATCAATTGTGTGCCCTAACCCACTAACAGTAAACCCTAGACAAAAAATTGAACATTTTAACCGAATTCTATGTGAGAAAACCCATTCTTATTCGTAATAGACGCTTACTCCCGAAAGTGTCGTTGGCCATACAGAGGAACGTAAGGCCATCAGACCGGAGGATGTGGAATATGTACCGATCCTGCGAGAAGCACAGCCTCGACTCAGCCGACTCATTCTCGCAAAGCTTCTCGAGTATCCGACGCACCACCGCGCCAGTATTTCCCGTAACGGCGCTGAACTCCGCCAGCACCGTCGTCCCACGCGCCACCACCCCGTACAGAATCGCCATCCCTGTCAATCTTTAAGTGGACAATTACAACGATAATTGATGTCTCACAAATTAGCAATTATCATATGATCAACTAAGGATACGATTGGGGTTTGGAGGGGGATCAACGGGGAGGAGAACTGGACCGGCCAGTCAAACTGGAAAGAACGTTATGGTCGCAGAGGGTTTTGATATGGCTACAGCAAACAGGAATGAATAAATATCACGGGTATAACTTAAAAATAAATTGGAGGAAGAAAAACGACTGATTTGCTAAGGACCGTTTTGTAAAATTTGTAATGAAAAAATTGCAAACACTTTTTTTAAAGAAGTGATTTATTAGAAGTAGGTGAAATCAGAAGTTAGTAGTTTTTGATAATAGAACGAGAAGTTGAGAATAAGAAGTTCTGGGTTATAAAAAAAGAATATAAGAAGTTAAGATTAATTGGTGAAAAATTATAAAGGTATTGATGTATTTGTAAAATTTAAACTAGAATCAGAAGCAAAATCTAAAGCACAATAAACACTTTTTTATTTGATTGCAAACGCTCCTTGTACAAATCTACAATGTATAATGCCCAACCTGTTATAATAAATTGTACACTATTGACTTTGTACAATATGGACTTTTTAAGACAATATTTGTAGTCTAATGTTAAAAATATTTCACATGTACAACTACTACACAAATGTGGTAGTTGAATTTTGGCTATAAATATGCCATAATTTTAGTTGTAAAATGCACACAACAATATCAAAGAGAAATAGAATGAATTACCCTCTCTATAATATTATTCTCTCTCTACTATTCATTTCTTAATATTTTGATAGTTCTATAATAATTCTCTTGTGTTCTTAAATTGTTTGTTCTATAACACGTTATCAGCACGAGTCTCTAGCCGATCTTTAAAGTTTTGGTGAGTGTGGTAAGTTTTATTATTTTCTTAATTTGAAATTTCATTACGACTAATCTCGCAAAACTCGATTTCATTGCTCTTGATATTGCTGGAGAAAATTATATGTCATGGACTTTAGATGCTGAAATTCATCTAGACGCTAAAGGTTGGGTGATACTATCAAAGAAGGAAATAGTGCATCTGCACAAGATAAAGCTAAGGCTATTATTTTTCTCCGTCATCATCTGAATGAAATTTAAAAATTAAATACCTTAAGGTAAAAAATCCATCTATCCTTTGGAAAAAATTGAAGGAAAGGTATGACCACCTAAAGATGGTTATACTTCCAAAGGCCCGATATGATCGAATAAAATTGCGGTTTCAAGATTTCAAATCCGTAAGTGAGTATAATTCCATGTTACTTAAAATTTCTTCAAAATTGAAATTATGTGGAGAAAGTATCACAGATGGAGATATGATTGAAAAGACACTTTCTACTTTTCATACTTCGGGTTTGCTCCTGCAGCAGCAATACCGAGAAAAAGGTTTCACAAAATATTCTGGCTGGATTTCGTGTCTTCTTATAGCCAAACAAAATAATGAATTACTGATAAAAAATCACGAATCTCAGTCTACTGGTTCTACTCCATTCCCTGAAGTGAATGCGACTAGAGCTCAAAATTTTAATAATTTTAAAGATCGTGGGAGAGGTCGTGGTCGTGGTCGTGGAAGCTTTACTCCATATAATCATGGTAGTCAGAATAATTCAAATCACGAAAATACAAGTAACCACCTGAAGTGGAACAGAAATGATAAGAAAGGAAAAGAGAAAATGATAAATCCAGAGAATGGTGGAGAGAAGTATTACCGATGCAGAATAAATGGTCATTGGTCACGTACTTGTCGTACGGCCAAACATTTAGTGGAGCTTTATCAAGCATCACTTCGCAAGAAAGATAAAATTGCTGAAGCAAATTTCACTTCTGATCATCCTGAAGATGATAATTTTGATGACCTAAATGTGGATATTACACACCTGGATGTTGCTGATTTCTTTGAGCATCCAGAAGGAATGATTGATCACTTGATTGGGGACGGAAATATATAAGCAATGATATTTATACTTTAAATTAGTTTCTAAAATATTTCATGTAATTCTGTTGGTATTGTAAGAGTGAGAATATTTTGATTGTGCTTATATGTATTTTCTCGGGAAGATATATTTCCGTGTTGAACCTTTTTATATGAATGATATTTTTATCACAATATTTGTGTTTATTATATCAATCACAAAATATCATTATAATTCTACTAAATCATTTATAGTTTTCACATTCAAATTTTCTCCCCCCAATGGCTAGTTAATGGCTATGAATAGTATTTTTTTATTCTATAAATATATCAACATTTCATTCAACAAATTTATACATATTCTCTCATCTTTATAAAACTTCACATTCTTTCATTCCAAAAAAATGGTTAACTTAATTGTAGCGTATCTCATTACATTGGTCTTCTTGAACATTATCCTACTTTTTGTTGGAAAATATCCTCCAGAGCATTTTTGGCTTATGATTAATCTTCTTATCTTCATGGTTTTTCCTTTGTTAGCATGGGCAATTATTTTTAACATTTAATAATTAGATGATTATATATGTCTATTGTGTCGAATAAAATTTTTATGTTTAAATTTTTGTTATACATCTATGTTATTACTTAGTTGTTTCACATTGATAGAATTTTTGATATATAAAATCATAAGGATAATCGCATAACATTAATTTAAAATGTTAAATCAGATATATATGGGAAACACCGAGAAGAAAGAATATTGTTTACTTGACAGTGCAATAACGCACTCAATATTAACGAATAAAGTATATTTCTCGAGTGTAAAACTGTGCAAAGCACAAGTTACAACTATATCTGTTTGATACATGTTTTTATCTTAATTTTGATGATTTTATTTTTACACCAAAACAATGTTTTTTAATTGTTGTCCAAATACTCCTAAATGATTTAAAATGGTTTTAATATTTTCCGGAGTATTTCTTCAAATTTTACTTTTGATAAAATTGGACAACACTTCTTATGATTTTATGTTTATATATTTTTACTTCAAAACAAGGTTTCTAAATGTTGTCTAAATACTTCCGATTGGTTTAAAATATTTTTACTAAATTTTTGGAGTATTTCTTGGGTTTTATTTTCGATAAAAATTGGACAACATTTCTGCTTCTTGTCGACCTGCCGCCCATAGGGGCAACCCGCACCAAGATGTTTTTGAAACAGAAAATGAGACGGAAAAATCAAGAAGGTCGGCCGCTTCACACGTCGGCCGTCGGCCGACCGATACTGCAAGTTCGTTTTTGAAAGCGAACTCGTATTCCTTAAAAAGCAATAAGGGGGGACCGGTGAGATGGGGACGACCGCCGAACCCTACGTCGACCGTCGCCTGTTAAATGTTGATATGTTCTTTCAAACTTATTTACGTGCGACGGCCGCCTTTTTGGACAAAGAAAAATATGACCGTTTGACATCGGACATATTTCCTTAAAATGTGGGATTGATACTATATTCTTGATTTTAATTGTATTTTTCTCAGATTTTCAATCCCCAAGAGGAGCCTATGTTGATCAATCATCTCCTATAAATAGAAGAAGTTTTGGAGCAACCAATACAACAATTGAGACACAACACAACAAGATACACTTCAAGCAAATATTTGTTCTTCATTGTTATTATTCTTGTTGTAATTTTGCCTAGCTTATCACTTTCACATCCTTGAGGTCTAGGCTATTCTTGATTACACTTTGCACTCAAATTGTAATATTCATTATTGAGTTGTAATCTTGATTTGTGGTCATCACTCAAACACAAGATATCCTTGTGGTAAGAACACACTTGGGTGAACTAGGTGTTAGGTGTAAGAAGATTGTGATAATCTTCTTGTTGAGGTATTGAAGAGTGTGGTGCTCTTCAAGGGTGAAGATTGTGGTAATCTTCACAAGGTGTCGTTTGGAGATTGTGGTAATCTTCAAGAGAGATTGTGGTAATCTCATAAGTGGTGTTGAAGAAGAGTGTGGTGCTCTTCAAGGTGTTGTAAGTTGGTGTTGTATTAATTTTTGTAATTAATAAAATCTTTTTTCTTTTTGAAATCTATCCCGGATATACTGGGGTGGTAGAGGATTAGGCCCTAGGTGGGTTGAGCCTCTATAAATCGACGCGTGTTGTTTACATTCCGCATCTTTATTATTGTCTTTGAGCATTCGGTTCGAAAAAGAGGGCAAAATCGAAAAGATGGAGATAATCTATTCACCCCCCTCTAGATTATCGTAGCCGCTTGGACTTACAAGTGGTATCAAAGCCAAACTCTTTGGCAAGCTCGTTTCACATCGCGAGTGAAGAGGAACAATCGTCGGCTACGAACGAAGCTCATCTTATCGGCACCTCCACCACCAAGCCACCTCTATTTGATTCCAAAAATTATATATTTTGGAAAGAAAGAATGGAATGTTATTTATAAGGTTGCGGGTTCGATATTTGGAACATCGTCATAAATGGAGAATCCATTCCGATGAAAGACACACCACACACCTCCAAAGGCTTCAAAGAGCTCAATGATGAAGAGAAGAAAATCATCTCCTTAAACGGTAAAGCTCTCAATATTTTGTATTGTTCATTTACTAATTTGGAATATGAACATATTGTAGGAATTCGATCGGCACATGAAGTATGACCAAAATTAGAAGCCATGTATGGAGTATTTGCAAATAAAAGGAGTCAAACAAAAGCATCTACTTCTCAAAGGGATACAATGTCAAATCTAAGGAATAAGCCTATTACAACTTCCAACTATGAGGAAGTTGAATATTGTCTTATGGGCATCGAAGAAGAAAACGAGGTATGTCTTAAACCCTCCACATCTTATGATATTGTTATTCAAAATGATTATAGTGATTTGCTAAATGATTTTGATGATCTTCAAAATGAATTCCAAAATTTACTTGTTAAGAACAAAAATTTGAAAAAGGAATTCAATGTTTTGAAAAATGAAAAGGATAGTTTATTTACTTCCTATGAATCACTATCATGTGCTCACACCACCACACTTGACAAGGTTAGAAACCTTGAAGAACAAAATAGTACTCTTGTTGAGGATATTAATTGCATGAAAAAGGATTTATCTAAATCCAACTTGAGTACCGATGAAATTGTTGATTGTTGTGATAATTCGAAACTAGAACTTGATCATAAGTTTAATGTTGTCAATCATATGAAAAAGAATCAAGTCTCTAAGAATGTTGGTCATTATGCTCCTAGAATTATTACTTGCTTTTATTGCGGTAAAAAAGGTCATACGGTAAATACTTGTCGGGCTAGAAATAGCTCTAATTATTGTTGGAGACCTAAAAGTCTCAAAGCTAATCCTAAAGGACCCAAGCACTTGAGGGTACCACAAAACAATGTTATATTAGGTACCCGGCGAAATAATAATCGATGAAAATTCATACCGCCAAGAAAACATCAAATGACCATTTCATTTGATCAAAGGAGAAAACATTTTCAACAAAGTCATTTTCCAAGAAGAGGAAATAATCAAAAATGGGATGAACAAAATCCTTGGAAGTGGCAAAGACATCATCAACAAGATGATTTTCCAAGAGAAAGACACTTTAAAAAATGGGAAGGCCACAATGCTTGGAAATGGAGCAATTGGAGAAGCCATCATCAACAAGATGATTCTCAAAGGGGAAGATACCATCAACAATGGGAACCACACAACCCATGGAAATGGCGTAATTGGTAACCCGTATCTCCCTTGTTAAATATGCATTTTATTTTGTTATTATGCATGCTTTTATTTGTGTCTTAATTGCAAAATGAGTTTTCAAGTATTTATTTTTAATTAAGGTCTTCAATATATATTTGTGCTTTTAAAATATTTTTGAAAAAGAAGACCTTATATGATGTTTTTAAAATTCTTGTGCATTTTTGTAGACTAAAGTGTGTTATCATCTCTTATGGATCTTTATGGCATGAGCTTACTTGTGAAATCTCTTAGCCTACACTTTTATCATTATGACTTGTGCTAGATTTGTTTTAAGAATTGTGTAGGATTTACATATTTTCACAAATGACCATTTATGTCATTACTTGTCAAGAAAGGCATAAATTATCAAGGTACGTTTACTTGTGTTATTCTTACTCTTATAGACTCGATATATGTATTGCCATGTGCCTATGTACTTGTTTCTCATAGTATTTCATACAAGTGCCATTAAGAGGATTTTTAGATTTTTTGAAAGGCACTATTCGATATTTGATTGCACATATTTGCTTTGTCAACTCTTGTTCAAATATTTCTTTTAAATGAGGTCTCAACTATATGCTTTCGGATTTTCAAAAGAGACCTTTGTAGCTTTCTTAAGCTTATTTGAACTTGCATGATTTATTAGACTCTTGATGATCTTCTAATGCATAGTATGTGTTTCTTGATTCATGGTCTATATATATAGTGTCTATTTCTACTATGCTCTTATGCAAGATATTTTGTGATTGATGATTGAGGCATGTTTTTACACTTGGGATATTTTTTCTTGCTCATATAAGCGATGCCATTAATGAGTTTGTCAAGTTGTGTAGATGAGAAATGAAGTACTCCAAATATTAGTTACCTCAAAATATTTGGATGTAAATGTTCTATTACGAACACCTTAGATCAATTGGATGCCCTATGATGATTGTGATAAAGAAGACAAAAAGGGTGTTCCGGAACAAACTCGATGACCAAGGCAACATTGGTCGAACTAAGGCGAGGTTAGTAGCTCGAAGGTTTTTTCAAGAAGAAGGTAATTGATTTTGATGTAACATTAGCACTCATAGCACATTTAGTAGCTATTTGCATTTTACTTGCCCATTCTTGTTTTAAGAAAATTTCAAGCTTTACCAAATGGATGTTAAATCCAATTTTCTCAATGGTTTTATTCAAGAAGAAATCTATGTAAAACAACCTCCGGGGTTTAAAATTTTTCTAGGACAAATGATTTTTATAAAAGGCCTTGTATGGTTTAAAACAAGTACCCCATGTATGGTATGATAGACTTAGCTATTTTTGCTAAATGATTTTACAAGAGGGAAAGTTGATACTACTCTTTTTTTTTAAAAAAAAAGAAAGATTGTTTACTTGTGCATATTTATGAGAAATATTAGTGCAAGATATGTCTCTCTAAGATTGATACTAAGTGAGCTTGAGGTGAGCATGATGGGGGAGCTCAATTTCTTGCTTGGACTACAAATTATTCAATGCCAAGAAAATGGTTATATTTCAAAAGAACTCTTGAAGGAGTTAAGCATTAAAGAAAGAAGAACCATCTCAACCTCTATGGCTAAAGATTGACAAAGGTTGAGAAAGGCATATCGGTCGACAAACGAATTCGAGGTATGTTCAATCGTTCATTACTCCTTAGACTCGACATTCCATATGCCTTATGTCTATATGCTCGACTTCAAAAAACTATCCCAACGAATCTCATTAAAGTGCCGTTAAAAGAAATTTTCAAATATTTGAAAGGCACTTCTTCTTATGACTTGTTTATCCAAAGTTTTAAAACATTATTATTTTTCGGGATAACAAGTCCGGTGTAAATTTTATTTTTCAAAATATGGTTCGTCATAATCAAACTAAAAATATTGAGATTCGATAATGTTTTTGGGGGACTGCATGGTTAAAAAAAACTTGAGATGTGTTTAATTCCGTCTCAAGGATAACTCGCGTTTTTTTTTTCGTTCACCGCCGAGTATTTTACCTCATTTCGAGCTTGATTATGACATAATGTATATTGAATGAGGTCTACGTTTGCATTTTGCACGTTTTCAAAACTTAGGGGCGAAATATTGGATTTTTGGATCAAATTCGGAATTTCAAAACAGAAAGAAGCAGTGGGCTGAAGAAGCTGAGGCCGACCGGTCGGATGGTAAGAATTTCACTCTCTTTAGCTCAATTGGGTTGAACCCTTGAGAACTTGGTTTAAATGTATATTTCTTGATGCAAATTATATATGTTTGTGATGAGCTTATTGATTGTTGATGAATGATATTTGTTAAATTGCATTTGGTGATGAAAAGCCTTGGCTTGATTACATTTACAAGGGCTATATATATCTCTTTCTAATTTTGACGCCCGCCAAGTGTTTGATAAAATGTTTCAATGAAAAATTCATCACCTACATGATTCTCTCGATTTCAAAAGTCTTATATATTTATAGAGATCATGTTTTGCTTATCAAATGATCTTTCATAAGCTTCTACAAGTCGTATGATTCGACTCTTCCCTCCCATTTGGCCTATAAGCTTCATTGTTCAAATAGCTCGATACATCGGTTTAGTTGTGCACTTTGACATGATTATATGATGTTTTTATCGTGCTAACATTCTTTTTGATGATTCCAAAGGGGGAGAAACAGGTTATAAGCTCATTAGCTCATAAAAGCTAAGTTAAGCTAAACAAAAGAAGCTATAAGCTATGGATTGATAAAGCCATAAGTTGTGCATTATACTTAGTCCAATTATTGCTTGATGGATTTATATACTTGTCTAATGATGTTTTGTGACAGGGGGAGCTTATAAGCTCTTGAACAATATGTATAAGCTAAGCTTCTAGCTTATGGTTAATTGCTTCTTGATGTGCTTGTTGATAGGGGGAGCTTGTGCTTATTACTGAATATATTTACTCCCCTACTTGGTTGCTTTTATATTTTGGAAATTTTGGTTGCTTCCAAACGGTTAAATGTTTTTACCGGAAAATCATTTCTAAAATTGTTCTCCTATTTTTGTTTGTAATCATCAAAAAGGGGGAGATTGTTTGATACATGTTTTTATCTTAATTTTGATGATTTTATTTTTACACCAAAACAATGTTTTTTAATTGTTGTCCAAATACTCCTAAATGATTTAAAATGGTTTTAATATTTTCCGGAGTATTTCTTCAAGTTTTACTTTTGATAAAATTGGACAACACTTCTTATGATTTTATGTTTATATGTTTTTACTTCAAAACAAGGTTTCTAAATGTTGTCTAAATACTTCCGATTGGTTTAAAATGTTTTTACTAAATTTTCGAGTATTTCTTGGGTTTTATTTTTGATAAAAATTGGACAACATTTAAATCTTCTTGTCGACCTAGTCGCCCTATAGGGCAACCCGTGACCAAGATGTTTTTTGAAACAGAAAATGAGACGGAAGAAAAATCAAGCGGTCGGCGACCGGTGCAGCTCAGGCGTCGACCGGTCGGTCGACCGGTCACCCAGGTCGTCGGTACTGCAAGTTCGTTTTGAAACGAACTTCGTATTCCTTAAAAAGCAATGAGGGGGACCGATCGAGATGGGGGCGACCCGGTCCGAACCCTACGTCGACCGGCGCCCGTGTTAAATGTTGATATGTTCTTTCAAACTTCTATTTAAATGCGACCTGTTGCCACGTGCTTTGACAAAAAAAAAATGACCGTTTGACAAAGACATATTTCCTTAAAATGTGGGATTGATTTCTAACACTATATTCTTGATTTTAATTGTATTTTTCTGTAGATTTTCAATCCCCAAGAGGAGCCTATGCTTGATCAATCATCTCCTATAAATAGAGGAAGTTTTGGAGCAACCAATACAACAATTGAGACACAACACAACAAGATACACTTCAAGCAAATATTTGTTCTTCATTGTTATTATTCTTGTTGTAATTTTGCCTAGCTTATCACTTTCACATCCTTGAGGTCTAGGCTATTCTTGATTACACTTTGCACTCAAATTGTAATATTCATTATTGAGTTGTAATCTTGATTTGTGGTCATCCTCAAACACAAGATATCCTTGTGAGTGTTCTTGTGGTAAGAACACACTTGGGTGAACTAGGTGTTAGGTGTAAGAAGATTGTGGTAATCTTCTTGTTGAGGTGTTGAAGAGTGTGGTGCTCTTCAAGGGTGACGATTGTGGTAATCTTCACAAGGTGCCGTTTGGAGATTGTGGTAATCTTCAAGAGAGATTGTGGTAATCTCATAAGTGGTGTTGAAGAAGAGTGTGGTGCTCTTCAAGGTGTTATAAGTTGGTGTTGTATTAATTTTGGTAATTAATAAAATCTTTTTTCTTTTTGAAATCCATCCCGGATATACTGGGGTGGTAGAGGATTAGGCCCTAGGTGGGTTGAACCTCTATAAATCGACGCGTGTTGTTTACATTCCGCACCTTTATTATTGTCTTTGAGCATTCGGTTCGAAAAAGAGGGCAACATCGAAAAGATGGAGATAATCTATTCACCCCCCCTCTAGATTATCGTAGTCACTTGGACTTACAATATCTTGTCCCGTTGAGATTATTGATGGCTTCGGGAATGCAACATTAATGTTGCCTAATGGTACAATCCTGCAGATTGAAAATGCATTATTATCTAGTAGATCAAAAAGAAATCTACTAAGTTTTAAGGATGTGCGTGATAATGGCTATCATTTGGAGACACTAAATGACCATGTTAAAGAATGTCTATGTATCACATCCTATAAAATGGGCAAGAAGAATGTCCATGAGAAATCCTACGCCACCATGCCTTGGAAGCTGATAAATCCTAACATATTTGGGTTATGGCATGATCGCCTAGGACACCCAGGAACTACTATGATGCGTAGGATTGTTGAACATACAAATGGACATCCATTGAAAGGCACAAAAATGTCGATATCTAAAGATTATTTATGTGAATCATGTTCACAAGAAAAACTCATTACTAAACCTTCAATGGAAAAGGTTGGTTATGAATCACCATCATTTTTACAGCGTATTCATGGTGATATTTATGGACCAATACATCCAGCAAGTGGACCATTTAGATATTTTATGGTCTTAATAGATGCATCATGCAGATGGTCACACATATGCTTATTATCTACTAGAAATATTGCATTTGCTCGATTATTAGCGCAAATTATTAAACTCCGAGCACATTTCCCTGATTATCCTATTAGGAATATAAGAATGGATAATGTCAGAGAATTTACATCAAAAAGTTTTGATGAATATTGCGCAGCACTGGGAATTAATGTTGAACATCCAGTAGCACATGCTCATACTCAGAATGGGATGGCAAAATCCCTAATTAAACGAGTTCAGGTCATTGCTCATACATTATTAATGAGATCAAAGCTCACTAGTATAGCATGGGATCATGCGATTACATGCATCGGCCACTTATCGTTAAGCCCCTCCGCTTATCATATTCATTCCCTTATGCAATTAACTCTTGGTTTTGAACCAGATATTTCACACCTATGTACTTTTGGGTGTATTGTTCAGGTGTCGATTCCATCTCCTCAGAGGACAAAAATGGGTCCACAACGTAGACTTAGTATATACGTTGGATTTGATTCTCCATCAATTATTCGATATTTGGAACCAATGACGGGAGATTTATTTACCGCTCGTTTTACCAATTGTCATTTTGATGAAATAATATTTCCGTCAATGGGAAAGGATAAAGATGTGTTGCAAAATGATAAACAAAAGCCAGTTGAGAATCTCTCCTGGAATGAACTAAGTTTATCCTATTTGGACCCGCGTACTCCTAAATGTGAAAGTGAGGTGAGTTGAATCATTCATTTACAGAATATTGCTAATAGACTTCCTGATGCATTTAATGATGCTAGTAAAGTTACGAAGTCTCATATTCCGGCTGCGAATGTTCCAGCCAGGATTATTGTTCCTGAAGAACATAAGAAAATGAATGATAATATCCCATGACAAAAATGTGGTAGACCTATTAGCTCAAAAGATACTGTTCCTCAAAAAATAAAAGAAAAAATTGATACTAATGAGCAAGCTCCAGATATCTGTAGAGCCTAATATCTCAGAAAATATCCAGATTAAAAATTATGATAGCACCGAGAATCCCTTGAGCTATTGTAATAAGGTATTGGATCGAAATGAAATAATCATTGATGATAAATTTGCATTCTCGGTTGCTCAAGAAATCATTGATGATGATTATGATAGTGAACCACATTCTATAATAGAATGTCGTCAAAGGCCTGATTGGCCTATGTGGGACGAAGAAATAAAATCTGAGTTAGCTTCCCTGGAGAAATGGAGTGTATTTGGGAAAATTAGTCGAACTCCAGACAATGTAAAGCCCATAGGATACAAATGGGTATTTGTTCGAAAAAGAAATGAGAAAAACAAGGTCGTGAGATATAAAGCCCGACTCGTAGCTCAAGGATTCTCTCAGAGACCTGGGATAGATTATGATGAGACATATTCACCTGTGATGGATACAATTATGTTCCGTTTTCTCATTGGTATGGTTGTCCATGAAAGTTTGGATATGCGTCTAATGGACGTAGTAACGACATATCTATATGGTTACTGGATTCTGATATTTATATGAAAATCCCTGATGGATATAAAATGCCATAGTCAGACACTCCTCGTGAGATATACTCAATCAAACTGCAAAGATCGTTGTATGGATTAAAACAATCTGGTCGCATGTGGTATCATAGGCTGAATGAATATCTTTCTAGGGAAGGTTACAAAAATAATCCTATTTGTCCATGCATTTTTATTGAAAGGTCAGATACCGGATTTGCTATCATAGTTGTATATGTCGATGACATGAATTTTATTGGCACTCCTGAAGAGTTTTCTAATGCTGCTGAATATCTAAAGAAAGAGTTTGAGGTTAAAAATCTTGGAAAAACCAAACTCTGCCTTGGTCTTGAGCTAGATCATAAAGATAATGGAATTGTCCACCAATCTACTTATACAAAAAGATTGCTCAAATGGTTTAATATGGACAATACTCATTCCTTGAGTACCCCTATGGTCGTACGAAGTTTAGATCCAAATAAAGATCCATTTCAACCAAAGGAGTCCGATGAGGAGATTTTAGGTCCTGAAGTACCTTATCTCAATGTTATTGGAGCATTAATGTATTTAGCACAATGCACAGACCAGATATCGCTTTTGCTGTCAATCTACTTGCGCGATACAGTTCCGAACCAACTAGAAGACACTGGAATGATATTAAACATATTTTTCGATACCTCAGTGGTACTATAGATTTGAGGTTATTCTACTCAAAGGAATCCACTAACTTTGGATTAGTTGGTTATGCTGATGGGGGATATAGATCAGATCCGCACAAAGCTCGGTCACAATCTAGTTATGTATTTTGCTATAATGGTACAACTATATCATGACGATCTACCAAACAAATATTAGTGTTTACTTCTTCTAATCACTCTGAGGTAATTGCTCTTCATGAAGCTGGCAAAGAATGTGTTTGGTTAAGATCTGTTATATCTAATATTCGAAATAGTTGTCAATTGAAGCCGATTACAAATATCGCTATTATTATTTATGAGGATAATGCAACATGTATAGCTCAAGTAAAAGGGGGTTACATAAAAGGTGATAGAACCAAGCATATTTCACTAAAGTTTTTCCATACACATTAGCTGAAGGGTAAACTGAGGTCTTTTGATAACCAGTTTATTGTTCTTAAAGAATGGCAAGAAGGGGTGCATATAAATTCTCAGAGCTTTGCACATATTGACATTTGGGTCCAGGTGTGGAACCTTCTTGCGTAGTGGCTCTGTTCTAGTGTGGGACTTAAACTGGGAAGGTTGTTTCTTGATGTTAATGATGTTATTGTTCCGGAATCTGGAAGTGTTAGAGGGAAGGTCCTAAAAATATTAGTCTCTATTGATCTAAATTTACCATTACCCCAAGGGACTAACTTAAAACTCCAGGGTGAAGAAAATTGGGTGGATTTTAAGTATGAGAATCTTGTATGACTTTGTTATTATTGTGGTATTGTGGGACACTCTGAAAGAGACTATGATGGAAAGAAGAAAGACATGCTTAAGAAAGAGTTACATGAGGGCAGATATGGTGAATAATTTGAAAGTCGAAGATTTTTTGGGTGGGCTAAAAGCAAGTATATGGGTTGCTCCAAAACAGCCCAGCTCACTGGTGAACTCCTAAAATTCTGTTAGTGGGAATGAAAAAAAGAAAGAAAATTCAGGGCAAACACAAGATGGAGCTAACGATGTATCTGTTCTTGCTTCTAAGAGCATTCCTGAAGAGGTTAATAGGGACAGGCACATAATCTTTTCCGCAGTGGTGATAAGTGGGCTGAATAGAGAGAAATGCATACCGAGCCATTTATTCCAGGTAACACCAATAAAATTCTTTGTCTAGAGAATGTGGATAATGTGATTGTGAATGACTATTGTGGGATGGAACTGGTGGATGTTCAAATTCAGGATGCCCTGGGGAGAGTTCCATTAGGTGATATTATGAATCAACACAAGGCCTTCGACTCTTAGGGAATTGTAGGAAGTGAAAGACAAAGGAAATCATGGTCTAGGTTGAACACTAAAAAGAATAGCTTGGGTAAAGAAAATATGATCAAAGGTAAATGAAAAGAGATTGTGGGATGTAAAAGAGGTAACAATCACTTAGTGGATGAGGAAGAAAATGAGGGGGAGACAGAAAATATGTCCAATCATCACAAGAAGCTTAGATTGGAACCTGGTTTGATGAATTTGGTGGAGGAAGCCAACTATAACTGGCCCAAAGTGATTTATGAAGGTATATGTGTGGAATTGTAGAGGATTGGGGGGCCCTCTACAGTTTCCCAGTTGAAGGATTTTTGGAGACTCCTTCTCCCAGATTTTCTTTTTCTTTGTGAAACCCAAAAAAAAAATGGCTTCTGTGAAAACTGTGTAGGAATATTAAGTTGGAGGGCATGTGGTTTTGTGTTGATGCGCAGGGTGTTAGTGGGGGTTTATTGGTGGTTTGGTCTAGGAAAATTACAATCCTGCGCAAATTGTTTCTAGTGCATTACAGTAGCGGAGATTGAATTCACTAAGGACAAGATATGGATAGAACTTGGGCAATATTCATCTATGCAAGTTCTAGTGATGCTCTGAGAGCTCAACAATGGGAGTATTTAAGAAATAATAGAGATGGGTGGGGTGATTTGTGGTTCTTAGCAGGGGACTTCAATGACATATATTCAAATTTTGAGAAGAAAATGGGGAGAGTTAGATCCTAATGGAGCTTTAACAGGTTTAATAGTTTCATTTGGGGTATGGAAATGCATGAAATAGCTTCCGTGGGGGAAGAATTCACTTTGGATAATAATAGGGAATGTGAAGGTTTTGTGGAAGAAAGCTGGATATAGTTTTTGGATCGGCTAGCTAGTGTCTGAAATTTCCTACAACAATGTAGGAGTGGCCAAATAGAGCCGAAATCGGGTTCCAAACTGGAACCAAAACCATGGTCAATGGTTCTATAAATTGCTGATCGGTCAACGGTTCAAAATTAGAACCGGAACAGTGTAGGTCGGTTCTAGTTCTGGTTCCTTAGTCCCAAAAATCATAGAACCGGCGATTTTAATCGTCGGTGGAACGATGCTGGAACCGGCGGTTTTTCAAGGTTAAAACCAATGATTTTTATTTTTTTTGGTAAAAATATGCTAGAAGAAATGTTAAATATTTATTATGATATATTATATTCGTAATTAAATGAGACACATTTTAGACTAAATGTTGTAAATGATCTACGTGAACTTTAATTCATCTATACTCTAATAGTGTATATAGACAGTTTAATATTATTATTAATATTAAGTACAAAACTTAATTGAATATTAAGTCCAAGTATTTTTCTTTTTTTTTCCTTTTTTGGTAAGTGAAATTGATAAACCATTTTAAAGAAAATACAAATTTAAAGATAAACAAACGATTCCTGTTTTAGAACTGAAACCGGTAGTTCTGGAACCATGGCCACCCCTACAACAATGGTTAAGATTGAATTCAAGGCTTATTCTAATCATTGTTTACTGATTCTTGAGGCCTCTCCGGAGAAAATGGTAAAAGAAAAAAGTGATTTTGCTTTGATGCTAGATGGACAGAGATTGAAGGTGTTGAGGAAGTGAGGGGTAGAGGGTCCCCTCTTCAGGCTCTCTTATGTTTCAAGTGAAATTAAAAATCAAGAATTGTAAGGGGGAACTCCTAAAATGGTGTAAGGATTTGAATCTAAATTCTGCATCTCAGATTACCTCCCTAACACTAAGAAAAACACTCAAAGACATCGGTTTTTGGCCGATGTCTATTGAAATATCGACCGATTAAGTCATCATATTTGACATCGGTTTGTAACGGGTATATACTGATGTTATAGCACATAATACATCAGTTGTCCACCGATGTTATCCTTGAGCATGGTGGCGTAAATATCATTATTGTTCGATAGACATCGGTTAAGAGAACGGTTTTAAATCGATATCTTTCAAATTTAAGACATCAGTTTCCAACCAATTTCATTTTATTCCAGTTTCATAATTATTATTGATGTCTCTCATGTTGAAATTATAATTAATGTAAAATCAAAAATATTTCATCATTTTGCTATTTAATTATACATATATCGTGTAATTAGACAAACCATCCACACCATCTAAGCTTGGAATAATTCAATTGAAATGAAACAAAACTACTGATTTATATCCACATTGTCATCAACTCCAATCAACATAAATAGTGAATGGTCTTGCAAAATAAATATAACCAACTATATAACCAATAATTAGAGTACTACTGAAACATTCCATATGAAAAATTCACGCTAGACTCAATGCATGTTCAAAACATGAGCCCTCGCAGGGAGCACAATTGTACTGTCGCTCGTTGGGGATCCTCCATCAATCCTGAAAACTGAAAAGAAGTAATTTGAATAAACAATTTTAAAGATTAAGTGCATAAGAATTAGACCAAATTCAAATATCTTCTAAGCAAGATAATAATGTAAATGAAGACAAAAAAACAAAAATCTTCCCAAAGTAATACATCAATATTAAATCCTGTAAAGCATTCCATTAAGTATTCAGTAAAATTAACTTAAACAAACTAATTATACTGATCGCCACAATCAAAATCTATCTCTATTAATTTTATTTATTTATTGCTCAAAAACAAATTTATTTATTTATATGAATTATTAGTTTTGTACATCAATGGTCTGTCTACCCAAACCTACAAATAATTAATTAAGGTAGATATATATTCATTTGAGGACACAAAATATCCATCATCGCCATAGAAATATGCTCACAGGTTGTCAAAAGGATAATAAACATGTGTTTTTCTCAGATTAATAGTCTAATGCTCAAATTGATAGTCAATTGTTAAGCTCTAGCCAAATATACGCTTAAGCTAATTAAGCCAACTATAAGTTTATAACAAAAAGGAACTCAAGTAAACTAACTCTTTTACTTGGGCTAACTTATGGTAGAAAATAATGAGCTTTGGTATTTTAACTGCATACTATTTGAAGAAGTTTACCTCTATTTGAAAGGGGAAAATTGGTGGTGGATATCTTTCAGCAACTTTACCATCAATAAAGGTGCTTCATGCGCCATGCCGGAATCATTAATCGGAGTCTTTAAATACAAATCCACAATGTAATTGGAATTATCAGTAACGTAGGGTTTCCCATCCCCATTCAATTTTAGCTTCGCTTCTTAACCTTCTTTCAGAACAGTTCCTGTAACCTAACCAAATTATAATACCAGCAAAATTGCACAACTTCGACGGGCATGTTCAGGGATCGATCGCCTAGCCTAGACACTAACTTAGAATCATAGTCCACCACTATGAATTTAGCCAAAGCCACCTCGACCATTTTCTCACGTAATAGGGCCCACATCGGTCCTTCACCAGGTCAAGATTAGGGCCCACTTTGTCGGCTCCATCAATGGCGAGATTAAGGTGGGGGTGGGCACCGAGCGCTTGGATGTGGGAATGTTCGCGCAAATCTTTTCACTATACTCCAAGTGTATAGCGTAATTTATAGAAGGGAAAATTGCAATTTTGGTCCCATAATTTTTGGGGGTGTCAAAACTAGTCCCACTCGATTTTACTTTTTCAAAAACACCCTGTAATTTACAAAGTGTATCAAAACTAGTCCAACTCGATTTTACTTTTTCAAAAACACCCTGTAATTTACAAATTGTATCAATTTGAGGACAAATCCCACCGCCGATTGGAATTTTCGCCGGAATTCGTCACGTGATAAGCACATGACCTAAAATTTTGGGGATTTCTCACCCTCTTTGACACGGTGGAAATAAAATGCTAGCATGGAAAGAGATTTGGAGGGAAAAAAACTCGTCACCACCATTTCCCCCCAAAAAAACATGCCCAATTATAGGGTGTTGACGAGTTTTTTTCCCCTCCAAATCTGGGTGACGAGTTTTTTTCTCCCCCTAATCTCTTTCCATCCTGGCATTTTATTTCCACCGTGTCAAAGAGGATGAGAAATCCCCAAAATTTCAGGTCACATGCTTATCACATGACGAACTCCGGCGAAAATTCCAATCGGCGGTGGGATTTGTCCTCAAATTGATACAATTTGTAAATTACAAGATGTTTTTGAAAAAGTAAAATCGAGTGGGACTAGTTTTGATACACTTTGTAAATTACAGGGTGTTTTTGAAAAAGTAAAATCGAGTGGGACTAGTTTTGACACCCCCCAAAAGTTATGGGACCAAAATTGCAATTTTCCCTTTATAGAATAATGGCAAGCTGATCGCCAAAAATTGTTTGGTTCATACAACTGCAAGTATAAAGTGTAGTTTATAAAATAATGACAAGCAAAGTCGTATTTCTCAGGAATTGAAGCTTGAAATACTTAGGCTATAATAACATCGTATTCCAATTTTATTGAAGCGATCGAAAATCAAGTTATTTTAATCTAAGGAAAATAAGAAAAAAAAAGAAAAAAAATTTATGAATCCCACAAGTATTTTTAACATTTCTAGGAGCAGCCTTAGGCACATAATCTCAACATGCTTCTTCAATATTAAATGCGAATAAAGTTTTAGAAACCAATTCATGCAATTCTATGAGTTCAAATTCATAAATTCATTTACTCCCCTGGTCAGGTGGTGCGTAAACAGTTGATTAATAACAATTGTAGTCTGGTCAAATTGTTACAATTCTTATTAACTCCAAAAAGATTTGTGAATTGAATGACTCCCCCACTACAACATAAATGACATTAGGTAACAAAAATTTTGTAGCACTTTTTACATATGGTACATATGTAACACGTGTTTGTAACACTTTTTACACACGTACTCTGGTTTTTTTACTGAATTTTTTTTTATAAAGTATATTAGTTTGCTTTTATTTTTTTTATTTTTTACGGAGGTAATTAATTCCATCGTAATATCGACGGAAAATGCGCATGTATATATTTTTTTATTATTTATTTATTTTTAAGTTTTACAAACGGAGATCAATTTTATCGTTAATCTTTTTTATATGTTTTACTTTTTAAAAAAAATTACCAATGAAAATTGATGTTGTCGGTAATTACCTAGGAATTTTTTTCATCGGTAAATTATTTTTTCATTATTTGTTTATTGTTTAATTTTTTTATTGTTAGAACTCTTTTATCTGTCGCTAAATTATATTTATATTTTTATATATTTTTTATTTTTACCGATTGAATATTGACCAATCGATAAATTTATTTTATATATTTTTTATATTTTTAATTTTTTGTGTCCTTTAATATATAACATAATATGATTTTCAAACTATATACTATATAATATAAAATTTAATATATATAGTGTATAATATAATTTAATACATATATTATATAATATAATCTTTATTATATAAAATATATTATATATACATATAACATGCTTTTTATACAATTTTAATATATATATACATATATGTGTGTGTGTGTGTATGTGTATATATAAAACAATGCAAAAGTTGTAAGAAGAATCAACTTAGCTTAGTAGAAAAATGTCACTTCCACGCATAACATGTTGTAGGTTCGAATCTACTTGGTGGCAAAAAACAGTATATCTACGAAGTGCTGCGAAAAAAGTATTACATAAGATTCATATGTAACACTATAGAAGTATTTTTTTAAGTGTTACATAAGATTCATATGTAACTCTTTAGAAATATTACTTCAAAATGTTACCAATAGAGAACTTAATGTAACACTTAGAAAAAATATCACTAAAAGCTAATAAAAGTGATACCTTAGACTATAGGTAGCACGGACAAGTGCAACACCATAAAAGTGCTACCTATTGGCTATAGTAACATTTTATGGCCATTAGGTAACAATTTTTTGGTGTTACCTAATATCATTTATGTTGTAGTGCCCACAAACACACTTGTCACACATGTTTCATGTCTGAATTCGATTTCCGTCTTTGTTAGACCTCATCGTCCGAAATTTTGTACTAATAAATATGACATGCAAATTATTGGCCAAATAAAAAGTAATTATAAATAAGCACCCGAATTCATAAAATAGAACGCATGAATTAATTAAGAAAACAAGTAATCATATTTAATACATATCCACAGTTTCGATTATGCCCCTAAGATCCGAAAAATATGTCAAACATTGATTACAAACACATAGACAAATCCGAATCAATATTATGACATCATATAAGCACAGACAAGAGTTCTTAGACATAGAAAGAAAACCCCTTCTTGTCAGGATGGATTCCCCTTCCAAGCCTTCGAAGCTCTTGTGCTCCCTAGATACGAAAGCCTTGTGGTGTTCATCGCGACCTAGCCTTTTGCTCTCAGAAGCTCTTCGATTCCTTCGTTCCTGTGTTATTTGATGTGTTTTCTATGTAGAGAGTGATGATTTTTCATGCAAGACTTGGTCCCCTTTTATAGATGCTTGGAGAGATCACTTGTAGAGTTGGAACGGGAAGCAAACTCTGAAAAATGCGCTAAAACAGACTCCCACACGGCCAGGCCGTGTACGACCACACGGGCGTGTGGTGCTAGGTTCAGCCCTTCCTCGCATGGGCGTGTGGCTTGACATGGGCAGGTTGTGTGGTTGAGTGACCTTGTCCACACGGCCCTGTGACTTCACATGGTCCGGCCGTGTGGACCTGCTCCGTCCCCTGTTTTCTTCCCTTCTTCACACAACCGTGTGATTTTGACCCCACCACTCCACACGGCCATGTGACACCACACGGTCCGGCCGTGTGAAGTGTTTTTGTTCCCTTTTTCCGTTATTTTGATCTTCTCTTTGCATTCGTCAATCTTATTCGGGTATCCCAACTGATATTTCTTCATTTTAAGCTCTGTTTCCTGCAAGATTTACAAGAATACGCAGTATCATGCCCTTTAAAGGAAACCAAGTAAAAACACAGTGAATATGCGTGCAAATGCATCAATTATATATCATTTAAGCCCCAAAATGCACGTATATTTTACACTCATCACAAGCAAGGTCATATTCCTCAGGGATTGAATACGAAACACTTAGGCTATAATAACATTGTATTCTAATTTTTTGAAAGCGATCGAAAATCAAGAAGTTTTGTAAATCCTAAATTAACAAATAAAATAAAAGATGTACATTTGTAAAAACCCGAACTCCACAAGTTTGTGTTAACAAATACAAAAGCAACCCTAGGCACATAATCTCAACATGCTTCTTCAATATTAAATTCAATCAATATCTATTAAAATCAATTCATGTGTTTCTATGGGTTCAATTCCTATATTAGTTTATTCCCCCTTTCGGGTGACGCATACAAAGTAGATTAATAACAATTGTAATCTCCCGATGCATTACAATTATTATTAACTCTCAAAAGATCTTTGAATTGAATGACTCCCCACAAACAGTTGTAGTCTCCCGATGCATTACCCTGTTTATGTCTGAACCCGATTTTCATTTGTTAGAACTCACCTCCCGGATTATGGACTAAAAAATATGACATGCAAATTATTGATAAGATAATCTACAAGAATTAAGCATTCGAATTCATATAATAGAATACATAAATCAATTAAGAAAATAATCAATAACGATTTAACATGAATCCACAGTTTTGATTATGCCCTAGGATCAGAAAGATTAGCCCAACATATTTGATAACAAATTCATAGACAAAGTTAAAACCAAATAGTTTGACATTGTTTAAGTACAAACAAGAGATCTAAACTGAGAAAGAAAACCCCTTCTGGTCAGGATGATTCTTCCCTCCAAGCCTTCGAAACCTTTGTGCTTCCGTACATGCGAAAGGACTTGTGGGTCTCTTCGTAGCTTAGCCCTTCTCTCTCAGAAGACCTTTAATTTGTGTAACCCTAGTGTATTGTAGTGTATTTTGTGATGTATCAAGTATGAAGTGATTATGAAGTGATATTTTCGTTCATGGCCTTGGTCCCTTTATATAGGTTCTTTGAGAGATCACTTATAGAGTTCTGACGAGAAAAGGACATAAAAATCAGACAAAAATAGATCGCATGGCCCGTGTACACTTCACATGGTCTAGCCGTGTAATTGGTTTTCATCTCTGTTTTTCACCTAAACACTTCACACGGTCGTGTCAACTTCACACGATCCGGTCGTGTAACATATCTCTGAAAATCAAGTCGCAAGAACGTGTAAAAATCACACGGGGTCAACTCCCAAGGCCATGTGAGCTTCACACAGGCTGACCGTGTGGTGTGTTTCTGTCCTTTTTCTTCATTTATTCGATCTTCTCTTATCATTCTTAAATCTTGTCCGGGACTTCTAACTGATATCTTTCTGTTTAAGCTTCATTTTCTGTAAAACGTTATAAGAATACGCAGTATCATGCCCTTCTAAGGAAACCAAGTAAAATACACTAAATATGCGTGCAAATGCATCAATTATATATCATTTTAAGCCCCTAAATGCACGTATATTTTACACATATCAAAATCCTCCAAACTTAAACCATTGCTCGTCCTCGAGCAAACTTTAGAAAAATATTCTCAAGGGGTACAAAGTGTAAGTCCAAGCGGCTACGATAATCTAGATGGAGGGTGAATAGATTATCTCCATTTTCTCGATTATGCCTTCTTTTTCGAATAAAACAAGCCAAGACAAGAATGAAGGTGCGGGAAGTAAACAACACGCGTCGATTTATAGAGGTTCAACCCACCTAGGGCCTAATCCTCTACCACCCCAAGATCTCCAGGATGGATTTCAAAAAGAAAAAAAGATTTTCTTAATTACCACAATTAATACAACATTACCTTACAACCCCTCTTTGGAGATTACTACAATCTCCCTTGAAGATTACCACAATCTTCTACGGCACCTTGTGAAGATTACCACAATCTTCAACCTTGAAGAACACCAAATTCTTCAACACCTCATAGTGCACCAAACTCTTCAATAAGAAGATTACCACAATCTTCTTGCACCTAACACCTAAATCACCCAAGTGTGTTCTTACCACAAGAACACTCACAAGGATATCTTGTGTCGAATGATGACCACAAATTCAAGATTACAACTCGATAATGAATAATACAATTTTGAGTGCAAGAGTAATCAAGAAATAAGCCTAGACCTCAAGATGTGAAAATGTAAGACCTTAGGCTATTACAACAAGAATATTGAAAATGAAAGAACAAGTATTTGCTTGAGTGTATCTTGTTGTGTTGTATATCAATTGGTTGTTTTTGTTGCTCCAAAACTTCCTCTATTTATAGGAAATGATTGATCATGAATAGACTCCTCTTGGGGATTGAAAATCTACAGAAAAATACAATTAAAATCAAGAATATAGCTGTTAGAAATCAATCCCACAAATTAAGGAAAAACTATCTGCTGTCAACGACTAGAATCTTGCTGTCAAAATGGTAGGGCGACCGGTCGCGTAGAAATAGATGTTGAAAAATAAAAACACAAATTAACACAGGGCGACCGGTCGACTAGGGGTCCGACCGGTCGACCCTGTGTTGGACCGGTTGAACTCGATGTAAAATCAATACAGAGAAGAATGATAGGTCGACCGGTCGACCACACCGGTCAATGTCCAGGTCGATTGGTCGGCCTCTTGAAAAAACTTCCATCCGGTTTTCTGTTTTCAAAACTCATCTTCAGGTACGGGTTGCCCTATAGGGCGACCGGTCCATCACGAGACAGAAGTGTTTTCCAATTTTTGTCGAAAATAAACTTCAAGAAATACTCCGAAAAATTAATAAAATTATTTTATGTCGATCGGGAGTATTTGGACAACATTTAGAAACATTATTTTGGGTAAAAACTCATTTAAATAAAATCATCAAAATTATGATAAAAATATTTATCTAACAAACTCCCCCTTTTTTGATGATTACAAACCAAAACAATTTTAAGAGATGATAAGAGGTCGATTTTGAAAACAAAACGAATTTTCCGGTAAAAGATAACTAGCCGTTTGAAGCAACAAAAATTCAAACAAAATAGCCACAAGGAAGGGAGTGAAGATTGTCAAAATATTTTTGCAAAAGCTCCCCTTATCAACATGCACATCAAGATAAGTAAAATAAGCAACCATACAAAAGTTAAAAACTCAGCTTTTACATATTGAGCTTAAGAATCAAGAGTTTATAAGCTCCCCCTGTCAACAAAACATCATTAGACATGTAAATGAGTCCATAATGCAACAAATGGACTAAGTATGATCCACAACTTATGGCTTTTAATAGCCATAACTTATAGCTACTTTCACGAGCTTATTTTAGCTTCTTTGAGCTAAAGAGCTTATTTCCTGTTTCTCCCCCTTTGGAATCATCAAAAAGAATGTTAGCACGATAAAAATATCATTTATCCATATCAAAGAATGCAATTTAGCCGTTTGATCGAGCTATTGATCATTAAGCTTAAAATTCCAAAAGCTAAGGAAAGATTTGGTCAAATGACTTGTAAAATCTCGGAAAAGCTCATTTGATTTGTAAAACATGATCTCTATAAATATATAAGACGTTTGAAAACGAGAGAATCATGTAGGTGATGAATTTTTCTTTGAAACGTTTTATCGAACATTTGGCGGGCGTCAAATAATAAAGAAGATGTATATAGCCCTTGTAAAAATAACCAAGCCAAATTTTTCATCACCAAAATTAATTTTACAAATATCATCCAACAACAATCATCATGTTCAACACAAATATATAAAAATTCCAACAAAATATCAAAGATGAAGCACATTCTCAAGGGTTCAACCCAATTGAGATAAAGAAGAAGAAATCTTACCAAGTAATCGGAGATGTCGGGTATCATGGATGATATACCAATAGTATAAACTCAAAAATATATAATTTATAAGAAAGAAATCATTTTGAGTGAAATGTGTGTGAAATTTGCAAAGGGGTTCGAGTTTGAAAGAAAAGACCAAAAATGACATTTTAAGGATAGAAGCATTTTTAACCCTGAAACCACTTAGGGCGACCGGTCGACGGGTAGGGCGACCGGTCCCTGCACCTGGTCGACCGGTGTCTCAACACCAGTCCAGTTTCTGTCCGAATTTTGAACCAAAAATCCGATTTTTCACCCCTAAGTTTTAAAAACATACGAAATACAAACATATACCTCATTCAATATACGTTATGCCTAAACAAGCTCGAAATGAGGTAAAAGACTCGGCGGTTAACGATTAAAAACAAATGTTCGCGAGTTATCCTTGAGACGGATTTAAACACATCTCAATTTTTTGTTTTAGGAAACGCAATCCCTTAGAAAAAATATAGAATCTCAATATGTTTAGTTCGATTATGACGAACCGTATTTTGAGAAATTATAATCACTGGACTTGTTATCACGAAAAAAATGGACGTTTTAAAATTTTGGATAAACAAGTCATAAGAAGAAGTGCCTTACAAATATATGAAAATTTGTTTTAATGGCACTTTAATGAGATTCGTTCTGATTGTATTGAAGTCGAGCATATAGACATAAGGCATAAAAAAATGTCAAGTCTATGTGGAAAAATAGACGTTAATGAACATACCTCGAATTTGTTTGTTAACCGAAATGCTTTTCGCAAACTTTGTCAATCTTTGATATTAGTTGCCATAGGGGTAGAGATGATTCTTCCTTCTTCAATGCCTAACTTTTTCAAAAGTTCTTTTGTATACTTTGATTGTGAAATATAGATACCTTCTTGGCATTGCTTAATTTGAAGTCCAAGGAAGAAATATAGCTCCCCCATCATGCTCATCTTGCATTCACCTTGCATTAACTTATAGAATTTCTTCTTCTTGACAATACCCTTGAGCTACTAACCTTGCATTGTTTCGAACAATATTTCCTTGATCATCAAGCTTGTTCCGAAATACCAAAAAGAAATTCCTGCAAAATCTTAACAAGATATCTTGCACAAGAGCATAGTATTATCGAATAATATAGACACTATAACAAGTAACACATACTTTGCCAAAAAAATCATCAAGAGTTTAATAAAACATGTAAGTTCAAATATGCTTATAGGAAGCTATATAAGGTCTCTTTTGAAATTTAAAAATCCGAGAGCATATAGTTGAGATCTCATTTAAAGTATTTGAAAAAGAGCTTTGACAAAGCAACCAAGAATGAAGACATGAATACGTGCAATTAAATGCATAATTTAAGATGAGGATAAAAATCGAATGTTTTATCAAAACAAATATAATCCTTTACAAGTCTCGGATAATACAAGCTTTATCGAATAGTGTCTTTCAAAAATCGAAAAATCCTCTTAATGGCACTTGTATGAGATATTTTGAAATATTTTGGAAAGCAAGCACATAGGCATATGACAAAAATATATCGAGTCTATGAGATAAATAACAATGGTGAACGTACCTCGATAGTTTATGTCACTCTTGACACATTATGACGTAGATAGTCATTTATGATGATATATATATCCTACACAATTCTTAAACAATTCCTGCACAAAACATAATGGTAAAAGTGTAGGTTAAAAGCAATAAGAGATGTCACAAATATATTATGCTATAAAAATTCAAATGAGATGATAAAACACATAAGTTATTGTAAATACACGATCATCATACAAGGTATCCTTTTCAAGAGGATTTTTAAAACAAATATTTATTGAAATTTTTTTTTGAAAACTTATTTTGACAAATAAGACACAAATGAAAACATGCATAATACAATAAAATACATATTTAAATCGAGAGATACGGTTTACCAATTACGCCATTTCCACGGGTTGTGTATTTCCCATTGTTGATGATATCTTCCTTTTTGAAAATTATCTTGTTGATGATAGCTTTTCCAATTGCTCCATTTTCAAGGATTGTGTCCTTCCCATTGTTAATAATGTATTCCTCTTGGAAATTCATTTTGATATTGTCTTCTCATTTGATCAAATAAAACGGGCATTTGATGTCTTCTAGGCGGTATGAATTTTCTTTGATTGTTATTTCGCCGGGTACCTAATATGACATTGTTTTGTGGTACCCTCAAGTGTTTGGGTCCTTTGGGGTTAGCATTGAGACTTTTAGGTCTCCAATAATAATTAGAGCTATTTCTAGCCCGACAAGTATTTACCGTATGGCCCCTTTACCACAATAAAAGCAAGTAATAATTTTAGGAGCATAATGACCAACATGCTCAGAGACTTGATTCTTTTTCATATCATTAACGACATTAGGCTTATGATCAAGTCCTAGTTTCAAATTATCACAACTATGAACATCAACAATTTTAGTCATTTTATCGGTACTCAAGTTGAATTTTAATAAATCCTTTTTCATGCAATTATTATCCTCAACAAGAGTACTATTTTCCTTTTCAAGGATTCTAACCTTATCAAGTGTGGTGGTGTGAGCACATGAAAGTGATTCATAAGAGGTAAATAATCTATCCTTATCATTTTTCAAAACATTGAATTCCTTTTTCAAATTTTTGTATTTAACAAACAAGCTTTGGAATTCATTTTGTAGCTCATCAAAATCATTTTGCAAATCTCTATAATCATTTTGTAATTCATTATCACAAGAAGTAGAAGGTTTAGAACTTACCTCGTTTTCTTCTTCGATGCCCATAAGACATTGTTCGACTTCTTCATCATCGGAAGTTGTAAGAAGCTCATCCCATGTTGTTGGATTTGATGTTGTATCCAATTGAGAAGTAGATGCTTTTGAGTATCTCCTTCATTTGCATATACTTCTTCTAGTTTTCTCCATACTTCATGTGCCGATCGAATTCCTACAACATGATCATATTCCGAGATGGTAAGTGAACAATAAATAATATTAAGAGCTTTACCGTTTAAGGAGATGATTTTCTTCTCTTCATCCTTGAGCTCCTTGAGGACTTAGGAGGTGTGAGGCGTGTCTTTTATCGGGATTGAATCTTCATTCATGACCGTGTTCCAAATATCGAACCCGCAACTTTGTAAATAACATTCCATTCTTTCTTTCCAAAATGTATAATTTTTGGAATCGAATAGTGGTGGCTTGTTGGTAGAGGCGCCGGTGAGATAGTCTTCATTCGTAGCCAATGATCGTTCCTCTACCCGCGATATGGAATGAACTTGCCAAAGAGTTTGGCTCTGATACCACTTGTAAGTTTAAGCGGCTACGATAATCTAGAGGGGGGTGAATAGATTATCTCTATTTTCTCGATTTTGCCCTCTTTTCGAATCAAACAAGCCAAGATAAGAATGAAGGTGCGGGAAGTAAACAACACGCGTCGATTTATAGAGGTTCAACCCAACTAGTGCCTAATCCTCTACCACCCCAGTATCTCCGGGATGGATTTTAAAAAGAAAAAAAGATTTTATTAATTACCACAATTAATACAATATCACCTTACAACACCTCTTTGGAGATTACCACAATCTCCCTTGAAGATTACCACAATCTTCTACGGCACCTTGTGAAGATTACCACAATCTTCAACCTTGAAGAACACCAAATTCTTCAACACCTCAAAGAGCACCAAACTCTTCAATAAGAAGATTACCACAATCTCCTTGCACCTAACACCTAGATCACCCAAGTGTGTTCTTACCACAAGAACACTCACAAGGATATCTTGTGTTGAATGATGACCACAAATTCAAGATTAGAACTCGATAATGAATATTACAATTTTGAGTGCAAGTGTAATCAAGAAATAAGCCTAGACCTCAAGATGTGAAAGTGTAAGACCTTAGGCTATTACAACAAGAATATTGAAAATGAAAGAACAAGTATTTGCTTGAGTGTATCTTGTTGTGTTGTATATCAATTGGTTGTTTTTGTTGCTCCAAAACTTCCTCTATTTATAGGAGATGATTGATCATGAATATAGCTGTTAGAAATCAATCCCACAAATTAAGGAAAAACTGTCTGCTGTCAACGGCTAGAATCTTGCTGTCAAACCGGTAGGGCGACCGGTCGCGTAGAAATAGACGTTGAAAAATAAAAACACAAATTAACACAGGGCGACCGGTTGACTAGGGGTCCGACCGGTCGACCCTGTGTTGGACCGGTTGAACTCGATGTAAAATCAATACAGAGAAGAAATATATCCTTCAGTCCGGTTTTCTGTTTTCAAAACTCATCTTCAGGTACGGGTTGCCCTATAGGGCGACCGGTCCAACACGAGACAGAAGTGTTTTCCAATTTTTGTCGAAAATAAACTTCAAGAAATACTCCAAAAAATTAGTAAAAACATTTTATGCCGATCGGGAGTATTTGGACAACATTTAGAAACATTATTTTGGGTAAAAACTCATTTAAACAAAATCATCAGAATTATGATAAAAACATTTATCTAACACAAAGAACACACAAGAACACTATAAACATTCAGTCTCATTCAACTCCATATCTAAGTAAACCATGTTTCATTATCAAGAAGTCATCAATCACAAGTTTGGCATAATTAATACTCTTTCGGGTACTTGACATCGCAACTCACAAGAAGTAGTGTATCACTCATCTCTCAAAGTGTATGGAAAGTGTATGCGCTCAAAATCAATTCAATGAATGTAGAACTACTAGAGCAATGTGCTTGGTCGGGTCGGCCCGGTGCTAGCCTGTCGGGCCAAGTGGGGAAATCAGGCCGGGCCGACTCGGCCGAAATTTCTTCGGGCCGCTATTTTGGAGAGCCCAACCCAGCCCATGTATTAAAAATACACTTGATTTGCTTCGGGCCAATCCATCGGCCCGATGTTTTGGGCCTAATGGGCAAGGCCATATAGGCCCAGCTCTTTTCGGGCTTGCAAAATTGTAGCCTGGCCCGGGCCTATTATTGGGCCGAACGGGCCAGCCCATCGGACCGGGCTTTTTTTGACAACTCTAAGAACTACCATAGGTTTGCAAATTGTCTAACATGTCTACCACTTTAGTGTGCACAACTTAAGAATCAATAATGACTTTTCATTTGGTTGTAATGTAGACTCTTTGGTAAGGGTAGGAAAAATTTGGATTAAGTGACTTGACTTAAGCAAATAAAATTTAAGTACACATACTTGCAACTCACCAACCCAATTTCATCATAAGACTCATCTTTTCAAGTTATTTTGTTTTTGAACTCATACTTCACCATTTTTTTCATTTTTTTCATTCTTAGGTCTTTTGCCTTTTTTTTTTCTTTTCTTTTTCTTTAGCCTCAAGCTCTCAATTTCTCACAATTTCCAGATTTTTTCTTTCTTTTTCTTTCTTTTGCTCGATTTTTCTCTTTCTTTTCTAGAGATTTTTCTTTCTTTTTCGAGCTACATTATTGTTTCATTTACCTAAACACTGCTCATCCCTCATTCTTTTGCCAACTTTCTCTCTTTTTCACAATTTCACCACATCTCCCCCAAATTATTCATCTTCTATAAGCTCAAGTAGTTTGGGATACAATTATATTTTTAATTTTTAAAGATCAAGATGTGGCTAACAATAAAAAGTTAAGGCTCAAAGTGGCTAACTAGGGAATCATAAGTTCATAGGTAGGCTTTTTAGGCTAAGTAGGCTAAAACAAAGATGCCTTAAACTATTTTCAAAAATTGCACACACACATGGCTTCAGTAAAGATACCAAAGCAAGTTCCAGAATTCTAGCATTCATGAATGACACACTTAAGAAAAAATAAGACTGCATAAGATAAAAGCAGTTATAGGCACAAATGCTCATAGGCTTATTTTTCACAACATGCTCAAATACCCAATTTTCTTATTCAATGCCAAACAAGTAAAAGACATCTCCTCAACAATTCGTCACATTATTCAAACAAATATTTCATCTCATAAAATCAAATGCTCATAGTAAAATCATACGGAAGCTTTTTGTACTTTTTTCAAATTTTTGATCCTAAATTACACAAAAGCATTTAAACGTGCTAAAATAAAAACAAAAAATCGAAAATATTTTTGAATTTTTTTATGCAATTTTTATGCTTTACATGCAATCTTAAATACAATGCAAAATGCAAGAGTACTAATTTACGCATTCTTGACAACCCCCAAACTTAAAATATGCTTCATCCCGAACATATGAGGAAATTATAAAAAAATGAATGCACAAAGAGTACTTAACTGGATCATCCACACGACCCATATGCATTTCACACGGCCGGGCCGTGTAGCCCTGGGCAGTCTCTGGACTCGACTGTGACCTTTCACACGGCCGTGTGCAGCTCACACGGCCAGCCAGTGTGGTTGGTTTTTGTGATGCAGGTCGCACGGTCCGCGTGAAATTTCACACGATCGTGTGAAGTGATTTTTCCAATTTTTTTTTAAAAACCCAGAGTTTGTCGTGACGCCTCCTACACAATAACTTACAAAAACAAATAAAACTAAAAATTTACGTTAATAAAAAAATCAAAATCGAATTAAAACAAAATAAATGAAGGCGATCAAAATGAAAATAAACAGAAAAAAATAAAAATCAAAATAACTTGGGTTGCCTCCCACAAAGCGCTAAATTTTACGTCTTCCACCAAACATCGATTTCTAACATCACTGCCGTTGAACCGTGTCGTTTGAAATCTTTGAGCCCTTAGATTCTGTACCATCCATCAGACGAATGGCGTTGCACTGTTCTCTCGGATTAAGTTCATTATCGCTTGGGAATTTTCCCTTTTGATGTTGGCCTCCCACTGCAGTAGCAATTTGGGCTACTTGTGTTTCCAAAGATTTCAGTCTTGCATTTACGTTCGTGTTCAACTGAGTGACTTGTTCCTCAATCATGTTTTCTCCGCTTCGTCTTTATTCAGACTAGCCCTGGTTTCTCCGATAAACAAGGATAACATCTCTTCCATAGATGATTTCTTGTCACTTGATCCCGTTCTGCCTTGATTACCCACATTAAATCTCGGAGGTCGCTACAAAACATTTTTGTTATTCGCATATGAAAAGTTCTCATGGTTTCGCAACCCCGGATGATAGTAATTGAGTGTCTGATTATTTCTATAGTTGTTGAAATTTCTTTTCTGTCCCACAAAATTAGCCTCTTGTTCAACAACTGCAGGATTTCTAGGAGCCACTTGCTGCATCGTATCCAGTTTCATATTTAGCACATATACATGTTCTGTGATCATGGCAACTTTCTCATCCTGAACCTCTGCCACACGTCAGACATTGGATCTCTCGGATGTCCATTGATAACTATTGTTTGCCATCTCCTCTAACAATTCTAGTGCCTCCTTTGGATATTTCCCTAAAAGTGCACCTCCAGATGCAACATCTATAATAGTTCTCGTGTTGCTACTTAAACCATTATAAAAATACTGAACCTTTTGGTAATCGGGATATCCATGCTAAGGGCACTTCCTCAACAACTCTCTAAACCTACCCCATGCCTCATATAATGGCTCTACATCTAACTACCTAAACTGGGCGATTTCAGATTTCAATTGCATCGTTTTGCTAAAAAAAATATTTAGCTAGAAACCACTGACTTAGATTAGCCCAATCGGCTGCGGGTGGTGTTAGAGAGCATAATCATCCATTGGCCTTCTCGCGCAGAGAGAATGCGAAGAGGCGGCATAAAATGATATCCTCAGAAACACTCTTCATTTTAACAGTATCACAGATCTCTAAGAATTGCGCCAGATGCGCGTTTGGATCCTCAACGGCTCTACCCCAAAATTGATTTTGTGAAACCATCTGGATCAATGCAGGTTTTACTTCAAAGTTGTTTGCATTTATTGGCAGACGGACTACATCCCCAAAAGTCCGACTAATCTTCGGTTGGAAGTAGTCCCTACTTGCTCTTCTCGTGGGCCTTTCCACAATCCGGTCCTGTCCGGCCACCCCGGGTGGGTGTTCGTCATTGTTCCTGTTATTCACGACAATCTGATTATTCCCATCCGCCATGGCTTCAGATCTTTTCCTTAATTGTTTCGTTTTTTTCTCGATTTCCAAATCAATGGATATTGGCTAAGCAGATTTGGAACGCGTGATCATACACTATTTGCCCTCAACAAAAACAATGTCAGAACCAAATCAATAAAATTTATTTTACAATAATAAAAAAATTGAAAAATAAAAATAAAAATATTTACAAAAAATTTGCTTCAATTAAGATTGAACTACTTATCACTATATCTAAGTAGAATCTTTCAATCCCCGACAACGACGCCAAAAACTTGAATGCACAAATCTTTTCACTATACTGCAAGTGTACAACGTAGTTTATAGAATAATGGCAAACAATGTCGTATTTCTCAGGGATTGAATATGAAACACCTAGGCTATAATAACATCGTATTCCAATTTTGTGGAAGCGATTGAAAATCAAGAAGTTTTATAAATCCTAAATTAACAAAGAAAATAAAAGCCTGCCCATTCACCAGTTGATCTGATTCACGAGTTGAAGTTAATCCGATGGAATGTAAATTTAGAAAAACCCGAATTCCACAAGTCTTTTCAACAAATACGAAAGCAACCCTAGTCACATAATCTCAACATGTTTCTTCAATATTAAATCCAATCAATATCTATCAAAACCAATTCATGTTTTTCTATGAGTTCAATTCCTATATTAGTTTATTTCCCCTCCCGGGTGGCGCATAAACAGTAGATTAATAACAATTGTAGTCTCCCGATGCATTACAACTATTATTACCTCTCAAAAGATCTTTGAATTGAATGACTCTCCACAAACCGTTGTAGTCTCCCGATGCATTACCCTGTTTATGTCTGAACCCAATTTTCATTTGTTAGAACTCACCTCCCGGATTATGGACTAACAAATATGACATGCAAATTATTGATAAGATAATCTACAAGAATTAAGCATTCAAATTCATATAATAGAACACATAAATCAATTAAGAAAACAAGCAATAAAGAGTTAACATGAATCTACAGTTTTGATTATGCCCTAGGATCAGAAAGGTTAGCCCAACATATTTGATAAAAATTCATAGACAAAGTTGAAATCAAATAGTTTGACATAGTTTAAGTACAAACAAGAGATCTAAACCAAGAAATAAAACCTCTTCTTCTCAGGATGGATCTTCCCTTCAAGCCTTCGAAACCCTTGTGATTCCGTAGATGCGAAAGTCTTTGTGGTAAACATCATCATGAAGCAATTAATATCAAAAGAAAATCAAATAGATAAATAAAGATGGAGAAGAATTACACTTTTTCAAGTTGCAAGGAGATTCCCAAAAGAAAACCTCGATTTTACGTGAAGAAGGAGAAGAAGAAGAGAGAAAAAAATCCAAATCTTGTATCTAGCTTGAATGTGTGAAAATCTAAAGCTAGACTCCTCTTATATAGCCCAAAGGACCTAACAACTTGGAAGAGTCCAAATCCTAAAAGAAGTCTACTAAAAATCGATGAAATCAATGATATATACGTTCAGATTTTCTATCTTGAACGGTCATCAAAAGCCATGCTACTTTGCGAACGGCCAGGGGAACGGTCATTGAACGACCACTCTTCAGAGAAGCCTTTTTGGGAATGGCTAGGGAACGACCGTTCCATACTTCAAATCACACGAACGGCATGCTACTATGGGAACGGCCAGAGGATGGTTGTTCGCTTTATATTTTATTAACGCGAACAGCCATTAAACGGTTCACCGCCCGTTCGCCTAGTTTCTTCCTTGTTCACTTCTCTTAGCCCACTCTTCATTTCTTCTTCGTTTTACCTATACTTTTCCACCAAAAACAAGCATAACACACGCAAAAATAGACTCAACAACAAAACACGCAAACACATAAGCAAAAACACGGAATATATTATGAAAAATATAGAAATAAAATCAAAATAACCACACAAAATACTAACAAAAACACACAAAACAACTCCCCCACACTTAGCCTTTTGCTTGTCCTCAAACAAATAATAGCGCTTATAAATCCAACAAGAAATATTATGTTCAATTTGATAGTCAATTCATCCATCCACCACGTCCTATCCACCTCGGATTATCCTGCATTGATCCCCAACCTTCACAACAGACTCACTCGGCTAAGGTCAATAGTTAGTTAAGGTGTTCGACCCTCCTTACTCGTTTTCAAATCCGTGTCAAAAGTTGCAACTCTGTCATACACATAACAAATCATGCAATTACTAGCCATAAACCATTTTTTTTATATATTCTTTTTCCCAAGAACTTTCGAGATGTCTTTCAGTAGGTGTAAACTTTGGATTTTCTCCAAAGGCTCCTAGAGTGGTTTCTAATACTCATGTTTGTGCCGCCTTTTTACGTAAAAGACAAACATGGGGCTCATGGATGCTCTTAGTTACTAAGCAGCGACAAACAAAGGAGTACAATTGCTCTTTATTTTTTTTTCACTCTTTTTTTTAGGCACACCTTTTTTTCGATTAGGTGTTTTTCTTTTCTTTTTTTTTTCATTTGCAAGGCTAGCAATATTATGTACACACACAAATCAAAATAGAGTTTTAACTTAATTCATATCGATGAAACTTCGCAATTCAAGCCCCACAACCTAAACTATCATTTAACCCTCACCTTATTTGTCTATCACAAGGGTTGATTCACAATTTAGTCAAATCCTAAGTATCAAATTCATGGTGTTATTTTATAATCAAAACTCAAATTGCTACATCTATTTGAAGTTAGCTAAACAACGCTATTATTAAGCTTAAACAATCAAAGGGCTAGTAAAAGAAATAACCACATGCAACTATAACACCTAAACAACAACCAATCGCTCCCCAACACTTAAATCACGCAATGATCTAAATGCATAAAAATAAAAGAGAAGGGAAAAAGAGACGTCCCTGATAAATGCGATAATGGCAAAGTAGTTAAGTCCAAAAACGCATGCCGATAATCCTTCAAAAGACATGTGAAGGAGAACAAAAATACCCAAAAAGATAAACTCTAAAAAAATGAAAATGTAGATTTTTCAAAAAAAAAAAATTTCTATTTTTTTTAGTAGTGAATTGTTTCGAACGGCCACCGAACGACGTACCGACAGAGGCTGATGTTTGTCGAATGGGGGGCGAATGGCGTGCAGAGCTTGCGCACGGGCTAGGCCGACCGGGCATCGAACGGCTGTTCGCCACTGTTGCCTATATTTGTGATTTTTTTTTCGATTTTTTTATGATAAAAATAGTAAAATATTTGGGTTATCTCCCAAGAAGCGCTCTTTTAACTTCACTAGCTTGACGATTGCAACTGATAAAATCATGGTGGGTCATTGAGCAAAACATCTCTTACCACCTTGAAATTATAATCTGGCTTACTCAAGCTTTGAATCACATCATGTTTCTGCCATAAGGCATCTTTCACAGCAGAATCAATAGAGTCAACAATAAAATTACCGTGTGAGGCACATGCAGAACTACAAGCTATATCAAAAATTGAAAACACTACAGTTTTTCCCAAGACATTCATACTTAGTTTTCTATTTTTGACATTAATCAAGGTATTGGTTATGGCCATGAATGGTCTACCCAACAATATAGTATGATTTTTAAGATTACCTCTATCCTTTTCCATATCCAAGACAATAAAATCAGTGAGAATCTGAAAGTCACCTACTTGGACTAAAATATCATCAACAATGCCAGTGGGGTACCTAATGGACCTATCAGCAAGTTGCAAACATATCCCGGTGGACTTCAATTCTCCTATATCTAATTGTTTAAAAATAAAGTAAGGCATAAGGTTTATTCTAGCTCCTAGATCAATCATACCTGCGACTTTCTTACCATTCCCAAAATATATATTGATAGTGAAACTACCTGGATCTTGTTTTGGGCATGGACTTAGGGACGAAATAGAAAGTCCGTGGGAAGGCGATCTCGTACTTGCCTCCATATTCATGTCTTCTTCACTTGCATTAACTTCCTTTTCTATATTCGCGATACCTGCAGGGTTAGACGAGACAACAGAAAAAGGAATTTCAATCTCATGATCAGAAATCTCACCAAATTCAAGAACGGTGATGGATTGAGCTTGCACTGGTTGACTAAGAAGTGTGTCTTGCTTGAAGACATATCTAGCTATCTCACCAACTTGAGTAGCTAATTGACCAACTTGAGTCTCAAGACACTTAAACGAAGCTTCCATAGATTCAAACCGCCTATTGTTACCTTATTGTGTTTGTTGACTGACCTGAATAAAGGAATTCAAGCTTTCTTCAATAGATGGAGCCATTGATTGGTTGGTTGGCTGGCCTTGAGGTTGCGGCAGCCTCGGATAGATATGAGAGGGATTTTGTGAATTTCCCCAACTAAAGTTCAGATGGTTCCGCCAACCTGAATTGTACGTCTGAGAGATAGCATTACAAATGTTGGTCGCATGACCAAATTTGCCACAAATCCTCCAAGACTTAGCAGAAGGGGGGACATGTGGATGCCTCCTTGTAGCCAACAATTGTACTTGCTTAGTCAATTCAGCCAATTGCTTTGTGACATCGTAGCTCAGAGCTACTTCATTCACGACAGCCCATTTGCCTCTAGCACTCTTTTATTGTGAGTTATCGCTCATCATCTCTAGAATATCATAGATTTCATGGGCCGTGTGTACACCTATGTCACCCCCAGCGACATTGTCAACCATATATTGATAATTATGCGATAATCCATCATAGAAAAATTGGTTCAACAATTCTAATGGGTAATGATGATGTGGGCATTTAATCTGTAAATCTTTAAAGTGATCCCAGGCCTCATGAAATGGCTCGCCTTCCATTTGACTAAAAGTAGCTATTTTACCTCGCAGATCTGAAGTTTTCTGATCAGAGTAGTACCTACCCATGAACTTATTGTACACCACTTCCCAATTTGTAAGAGAGTTTGGAGGTAGAGACATAAGCCAAATTTTCGCCCGGTCCTTTAGAGTGTATGGAAAACAGCGCATCCTAAGCTGGTCCTCATCCAAACCTTGTAGAGGAAAAGTTTGAATGACTGAATACAATTCCCGAATGAAGTTAAAAGGATCTTCATTGGGCATCCCATAGAACGACGGCAACTAATTAAAGTGTATGGTTTTGAGCTCATAGTTTCGTGCTGCTTGTCCCAAAGTGATGCAAAAGGTGCCAGTCCCAATGACGGGGCATGCGAACTCACGCATCAAAGGTTGGCGTGCCTCCACGTTGTTTCTGTTTTGATTATCACCCATCTCTGATTCATCTGTTTGTTCTTATTTCGGAGTGTGATCGCGATAATTCTCACAACTATTTGTAGAATCGTCCCTTTCATTCCTTGTACGTCTCACAACATGATGAATGTCGTCCACAAAAGGCGCAAGATCCCAATTGAGATTTCGACGTCCTTGCATAAACAATACAAGAAAAACAGATCAAACGCACCTATGGAATAAAGCAAAAATCAAAAGAAACAAAAAGAGTCTTAAACTAAAATAATAAACAAAAAGAATCCTAATCTAGAATCACGAAAAATAAACATAATAATTATTTTGCCTAAAGCCTTTCCCGACAATAGCGCCAAAAATTTGTTCGACCGCTAAACACCTAAAATAAATCTAGCAATCCTCGCAAGAAAATGAGATCAATCGTAGGGTAGCAAGTTGACCACAAGTCGTCTATCAAGGAAGACTTAGCCGCAAAAATTATTATGTTTCACGATAAACAAAAAGTAAATCCTAAAAACTCTAATCAGATTTGTGTTTTTAATAAACTAAAGGAAAACAATTAAGAAGACAATAATCAAACTAAACACAAGTAAACTTTGAGAAAAATATATGGATGAAAGTCTAGGATTTCGGATTCATCTCATCAAACTTGCAAGCAGAATATCAACTAATTGGTCATGCGGTTAATAAATATAACAGACATGTAAAAATAAGGCCTAGATATGATAACTCACGTATTCACAGATTAAGGCTATCCCAACATAATTTGCTATTTTCATTAAGCCAAGGTTAGATAACACATCTCCGATTCATATCTAACCCCCTAAATAAATTTAGTCAAGGAATAATATCTTCTCTCGATCTCAATTATTCCCTCAAAACAATCAAAAGTTGGCCAAACAATTAATCAACAAGTAAAATAATTTATTCAGGAAAACAAATTAATTAGTCAATACTCATGCTTGTTTATTTGAATCAAATCATCCTAACCCTAGAACAAAGAAATTAGCTCATGGAGAAATTCATCAATTCAATTAAACAAGAGATAATAATCACAAACATCATCACAAAGCAATTAATATCAAAAGAAAATCAAATAGATAAATAAATGTGGAGAAGAATTATACATTTTCAAGTTGCAAGGAGATCCCCAAAAGAAAGCCTAGATTTAACGTTAAGAAGGAGAAGAAGAAGAGAAAAAAAAAATCCAAATCTTGTATCTAGCTTGAATGTGTGAAAATCTAAAGCCTAGACTCCCTTTATATAGCCTAAAGGCCATAACAACTTGAAAGAGTCCAAATCCTAAAAGAAGTCTACTAAAATTCGATCAAATCAATGATATATAAGTTCATATTTTCTATCTTGAATGGTCACCGAACGGCATGCTACTTCGCGAACGGCCAGGGGAACGGTCATCAAACGACCACTCTTCAGAGAAGCCTTTTTGGGAACGGCCGTTCCATACTTCAAATCACACGAACAATATGCTACTATGGGAAAATATAAAAATAAAATCAAAATAACCACACAAAATACTAACAAAAACACACAAAACAATGCTCTTCGTAGCTTAGCCCTCCTCTCTCAGAAGACCTTTGGTTTGTGTAACCCTAGTGTATTGTAGTGTATTTTGTGATTGATCTAGTATGAAGTGATACGGTCTGGCCATGTAATTGGTTTTCGTCACCCAAACACTTCATACGGTCATGTCATCTTCACACGGTCCAGTTGTGTAACATGTCTCTGAAAACCAAGTCGCACGAACGTATAAAAATCACATGGGGTCAACTCACCCGGCCGTGTGAGCTTCTCACGGGCTGATCGTGTGGTGTGTTTCTGTCCTTTTTCTTCGTTCATTCGATCTTGTATTCGCATTCTTCAATATTGTCGGGGCCTTCTAACTGATATCTTTCCATTTAAGCTCCGGTTCCTGTAAAACGTTACAAGAATATACAGTATCATGCGTTTCTAAGGAAACCAAGTAAAATAAAGTAAATATGTTTGCAAATGCATCAATTATATATCATTTTAAGCCCCTAAACGCATGTATATTTTACACATATCATGGCACTCCAATGATATCAGTGAGTTCGCCGAATTTAAGAATGGCTTTGTTGACGACGAGTTTATTTAGGTCGTCTTAGGTGAGAACTTGGGCACTTTTGATGTACAGACATAAGACACCTTCACATTTAGGGTTTTATGCATCTCGGATCGAGGTGAGAGAGATGTTATGATCATATAAGTATACCTTATTATGGGTCTTGGAGGCGAGCGCTAGCGACATGAAGAGGGGGATGACGACGATGAGAAAGAAAGATGGTGAGATGTTGGTGGTGGTAGTGGTGAACGGTTTTGGTGTAAAAGATAATTGGGTTTGGGGATCGAGAGAAATGAAATGGAAGGACTGAACAATTTAGGCCACTTGTTTTTGTTAAAAATAACATATATATCAATTTTTAAAAATTAACGTTTAAACTGATGTTGTAAATAAAAAAAAGGGTAGACATTGACATCCTTTCAAATAACCGATGTCTATCACTACAAGAAAATTCCAGTTTACAAACATAAATCACCAACAAAAATGATTTTGTCACTAATTTTTACAGTTACCTACAGAATACCTACATAATAAAAAAATATTATTTTCTTCCAAATTATACCGACAGATTACCGACAATTTTTTAATTTACCGACAGATTTTCTGTAGGTATCTACCAACAATTTTAGATTATGTAGGTAAATATTTTACCTAATATGATTTTACTTACACTTTACAATTTTCTTAATAATTACCTACAAATTTTTCTGTAGGTAAACTGGTTTTTTCTTGTAGTGTATGATCGGAAAAATTAAGGTATTGACATCTCTTCTTTTATAAACCAATGTAAAATAGAAAAAAGACATCATAAAAATCGTGAAAACTGATGACTTTTAACCAATGTTTATTAATATTTTTCTTGTAGTGTCAAAAACTCAATGGATATCATGAGAGAGAGTGCAAGCTGGGAATAGGGATAGGACCTTATGGGACATATTGAAAATAGAATTACATTGTTCTTATGCAAAGGAGGAGCAGTATTGGAGACAGAAATCTAGGGTTCAGTGACTTCAAAATGGGGACAAAAACACAAAAAGTTTCCATGCCTATACTGCCCATAGGAGGATGTCGAACAATATTTTGCAACTTTCTGGAAGGGATGGGTCCAAATGTACGTGTTACTAAAAACGAAATTACAAGGGAAGTGACATACTTTTATACAACCCTATTTGCCACTATTAGACTGCATCATGACCCACATGTTCTTGAAGGAATCCATCTCTCAATAACTGAATATTTGAACCAGATACTCTCTTGTTGGAGTGGCTGAAATCAAACAAGCACGCTTTGAAATGCACTCGCATAAAGCCCCTGGAATGGGTGATATGAATTCCTTCCTTTTTCAATCCTTTTGGAAATTTGTATGCAAGATGATGTTTGTTGTGTTGTTTCAAACTTTTTTGAGTCTGGTAAAATGCTCAGGAGCATGAACCAGGATTTGATCACTTTGATCCCAAAAGTCAAGAATCCAACTTCTATCTCTCATTATAGGTCTATTAGCTTATGTAATGTCGTCTACAAAATAATCCCTAAAGTGCTGGCAAATAGGCTTAAACTGTGTCTTGGTCTTTCCATCTGTGAGAGTCAATTATCATTCATTCCTTGTAGACAACTTATTGATAACGTGGTTATTGCCCATGAATGCATACACTTTTAAAATAGGCATAGGTAAAGTAAAAAAAAAGGTTCATGGTTGTCAAACTTGATATAGCTAAGGTGTATGATAGGGCCAAGTGGAGTTGTGCTAAGGATACCATGCAAAAAATGGGTTTTCATTCTATTTTCATCAAGTAATTTTGCAATGTATCTCTTCCTCTTCTTTTTCTTTCAACCTTAATGGATCTACTTGTGGATTTATTACTACTTCTAGAGGCCTAAGGCAAGGGGATCCCATATCCCCTTATCTTTTCATCCTTGTCTCTGAAGTCTTCTCAAATTTTATTACTCAAGTTGTCATTGTAAAAAGATATAATGGGATTAAATTGTGTCAGAACAGTCCTGTGATCACCCACTTAGCTGATGGCTCCTTGATTTTTTGTGAGGCTACTCTTTCCCAAGCCCCGGTTTTGAATAATATTCTTGATAAATATAAATGTGCTTCTGGGAAGCTTGTGAACTTTGATAAGTCCTCTATTTTTTTTCCAATTTCAATACTCCTAGCAGAACTAAAAATGATATATGTGCTTGCTTAAATGGAATTCAAATGCAAAAATCTTATAGATACTTGGGCTTATCAATGGGGATTGGTTAAAAAAAGAGAGAAATCTTTAACTATGTGCTCGACGCCACTCAAAAAGGATTCAAAATCGAAAAATAGGTTCTTGTCAACTCTTTGGGAAAGAAACTCTCATAAAATCTGTTTTGGATGCTCTTCCAGTTTTTGTAATGTATTGCTTTAAATTGCCTATTAGTATCTGTCAAGTCATTTCCACAGTGACTGCAAATTTTTGGTGGGGAGAGATGGAAGGTGGAAGCAAAAAAATCTACTAGAAGACATGCAAAAACATTACTACACCTAAGATAGGGGGAGGTTGGGCTTTCATGATATCCAACTATTCAATAAGGCACTCCTTGCAAAGTAGCTGTGGAGGATTTTGTCCATGCCAAATCTATTGATGAGCCAGGTTCTTAAAGCCAAATACTTCCCTATTGTGATTTGATTGATGCAAAGGTCAATAATACTGCTTCATAGTTGTGGAAATGTTGGATGGAGGCCAAACCTACTCTACTGAAAGGGCTTTGTTCCTCTTAAGTCTTTGTGTGGTGCTGCACTGGTTACAATGGTCTGTGAACTACTCTCTGAGGATGGCACTAAGTGGAAAGAGTTGGTGAGACAGAGTTTTGTGAGAAAGACTCCAAATGTATTCTTGTTATTCTATTGATAGACCTCTTCAGTATGACACACCGTTCTGGCATTTTCATAAGAAGGACTCTTCTCTGTTAAATCTGCTTATCAGTGCCTAATCAAAGATAAAGTTGTTGAGTTGGAGCATGCTGAAGACAGTAGTAAGAGAAAGAAGAAACGGAGGCTGTGAGATTGCATTTGGAAGTGAAATATAAAATAAGATCCAGTTTTCCTTTGGAAATGTAGTCTTGGTATTCTGCCATCTAAGGCTAATATGTGTAAAAAAGACCTATAACTTGATATTATCTGCCAACTCTAAGAATGGAGGCAGAGACAATTGAACACATCTTTTTTGGGTATGGCAAAGCCGATGATTTGGAAAATTTCTTCGGTTAATTGGGATGGAATTGAGGATAAACATGAATCGTTTTTCAAATGGTGGGCTGCTATTTGCTCTATGCCAAGAAAATGAAGAGTCCTACGCTAGGATTAAGCTTACCACATACATCTTATGGTAGCTCTGGAAAACTAGGAACTTGTGGATATTTCAACAAGTTTGGAAATCGGAGAAAGCAGTGATAAACTCAGCTATTAATGATTGGCATGAGTTTAAAGCTGTTGGATGTCAAATTGGGAAGAAAGATGATTGACTATTTTTCAAACCATTTGTTTTGTGGTGTTGGATTGAGTCTTGAGTAGGATGTGTATGCATCAGTGCTCTTCTTTTTGAATCTAGGTGGTTGATTTTTTGGTGGGTTCTTTGTTGTTGGCTAGGAGTCTCTGGAGTCAGTGGCCTTCTCTGATGTAGTTTCTTTTGAGAGATTGTGGGCCTGGTATTTTTATGCTACTTTGGGTTTTTGATCAAAACTTTGCTTGTTGCTGCTTTTTTTTTGGTTGGGTACTGAAATTTTCAGCCTTCTAGGCATAACCTTGGGATAATGTGTTGCTTTGTTTAGTGGTGACCAATTGTTACCATTAGTGAAGTTGTTCTTGAATCCTGGTTGTAATTGAACTGTAATCTCTTTGGTTATTAATGAAATCTCTCTATCGGTTCGGCAAAAAAAAAATCCTCTATCCAAATGCAACTTGAAGTATTTCATTTATAAATGAATTATTAATATGCCGTCAGATTTGGACCTAGCAGCAGACTGCAAACACCTGGACACGCAACCAATGTTGCCAGTATTAATGTATATTTGTTTAAAAAGTATTAATCAATCACTCAATTAAATTATGTATTAATTTGAAAATACAATAACACGTAAATATTCAGATAAGATAAGATTGACGTATCAGGTTAACTCATCCGCTCATCTAGACTAATGATTGCAATATATGCTAAGCCAAATGCTCAAAATAGGGCCTAACCAGTGTTTATCCCCTATAACCAAATTTAACTTTTTTTTTTGACAAATAACCAAATTTAACTTAGATCACATCGTAGTGAATTATAAGATGTATCATTAAGTGTCCTATGAGACGGTTCTATCATGAGACATCGTGAGACGAAACCCTAAAAATAGATAAATAAATTCTAAAAAAATAAAAATAAATTTAAAAATAAAAATAAACTTTGAAAAAACAAAAATAAACCTTAAAAAAGATGAACCTTCAAAAATAAACCATAAAACAAAAACAAACCCAAAAAACAAAAAATAAACCCTTAATTAAAAATCTTAACAAACAAAAAAAAAACCTAACAACCCCTATGAAAAATAAGCCCTTCAAGAAAAGGCTCTAAAAACTTGTGTACGGACTCCTTCTCAATTATTTTAAGTCCGTGATACGGTTTTACATAAGATTTTGCCTTATTGATGAATATCTAAATGGGAATCACCATGAAATCCCCCAAAAATTGTTGCATAAGAAATTTCTTTCATTTGTTCTCATTCCATACATTCTAAGGACATTGGATAATAATGAACTTATCTCTCTTCAGAATTGGAACGACATTTGAAATCTTTTTTGCTCCACAATCATAAATCTATAAAACACAATGCTAGAAGGGCATTGGGATTTGTGAATCCTCTTCGAGCTTAAGCAGAGAATTGAATTTTTTTTAATAAAAAGTGAGATTAATAGTGAATTATCACGATTAGTAATTGAATTGAGTGTCGTCTTCGTCCTAGGGATTTTCTAACTGAGAATTCCTCTTAGTGCCCCATCGGTCTCTCTGATCCGTGTCGTTCATGGTCGCCTCTCCTCCATGAACGCCTGGTCATCTCCCTCATAAATTCAACAAATCTCCGCAGCGTCTCTTATTCTCATCCAGTTTTTTCTCTCTTTTATTCCTAGGGTTTTTGGTCTTTTTTAGGGTTTTGTTTTCTGCTTTCTTTCTTCTCCCTTTCGTTTTTGTTCCGTTTTCTCTCACTTTTTGTTTTTTTTTCCCCCGCAGGCCTCAGCAATCGTGTGGTGTTTTTGAGACAGTCTGGCTTTCTTGAATCTGGGTTAGTTTCTTACTTTGTGCTTTGTTGCGTCGTCTCTCTTCTATGGCCGAAGATCTTAGTTCCCTCTATGCCAAGTTATCCCTCAGTGCCAAATAACGTGCCTCCGTCTCTACGGATGGAACTATGCTGGATCTCCCTACGTCCTCATTAAGTTTGGTTGGAAAACTTCTGGCACCATGAATCATAAGTTTGGATCAAATCACATCCCTATTCCGAAGATTATGGAACCCAAAGAATCCGCTCACATGCAAACCGCTTTACGACAATGTTTTCCTTTTCACCTTTGGTAGTTTGGCAGAAAAAAACGCATATCCTTGGGTGCTCCATGGCTTTTTGATCGGTACTTATTACTTCTTGAAGAAGCTACGGATGATTTGATCTCTTAACAACTTCAATTCAATCGATGCCCTTTTTATTCAACTTCATGGGCTTCCGCTTGGATTATTCTCAAAAGGTTTTACCGCATGTGCCGGAAATTTTATTGGTAAATTTCTCGATGTTCAATCGGACTCTACGGGCTCATACATTGGAAAGTTATTCCGAATCAAAGTGGAAATTGATATTGATAAACCCCTCTGCCGACTTATTCAGTTGGATGAAAAATTTCAGCACCATCTTATTGGAATTAAATATGAGCGACTACTGGATTTCTGCTTCTATTGTGATGCCCATGTTCTTACGCAAGATTCCAACTCTAAAAACTTCGAATTCGGTAACTGGCTCCGTGCTTCGTCAACTACCAATCCTTTTTCTTCCAACCGCCAACCACCCACCACCCAGAGCAATTCATCAGAACCACCTCATGTAAACCCGTCGCCCACCCCTGATGCAAACCAATCTCCATCGAATCCCTCATACATTACACCTACATCAACACTAGCATCTAATTCCGACCCAGGAAAGTCCCCCCCACAATCTCCACCACCCAACCCACCCCATTGCTAATCCCTCTACACATGCTATTATACTTCACCCTACTGCCCACATAAACTCCCATCCTACTCCCCAAGTCCCCCCCCCCCCCAAAACCTTGTCCCCCCACTGAAAACCAAATATATTTTCCTCAACCCCATGTACATCAAAAATCACCACCTCATACTACTTCTCACACAAAACCTCAAATTATTTTCTCTCCTCACAATAAAACCCCTGTGTTGTCTCCCCCTCGGTCCACCCCGTCAAAAGATAAAAATTCCTCTCCAACTCACTCCATCTTGCCAGCTAGCCCGTTCCTTGTATCCGTTCCCATGATTATGGATACTCCGGCCAAAAAACTTGCTAGAAAATTCATGAAAGTAAAAAATCATCTCTCTGCTGCACCCCTGTCTGAATCCGTTACTCCTCATCCCAATCCCAAACGTAAATTACATCTCATTCAACGTGATGACCCCAACTCACAGCCCACACCATCCGAGATACTTGAAAAACGAGCCAAACTCAATGAACCCACCCCTGTTTCCCCCTCAATGATCCAAACTGATATGGAAGTTTCCACTTCAATGGCGGAGGCTGAACTTGAGAGCCAGCCCCACCAATCGCCATGAATCTGTTAAGTTGGAACTGTCGAGGGCTTGGGAACCCTCGTACAGTTCAAGAACTCCGCGATTTTATTCTTGACAAGTCCCCGGCTTGGTTTTCCTTTGTGAAACCAAGTGTAGTACCAGAGATTTCGATAAGCTTAAAAATTCGTTGGGTTTTTGTCAGACCATACGTTGGCGCTCGTGACCTTGCACTTTTATGGAAACAAAATTTGGATGTTACCTTCGGGGTTTTCATTTTCACTTCATTGATGTTTATGTGAATTTGGGTCCGATCAAATTCAGGCTTACCAGGTATATGGCCAACCGCATGTATCAGAACGTCGTGCTTTCTAGACTAGTTTCAAAACTCTATTATCTCCCACATCTGAACCATGGATCTGTATTAGTGATTTTAATGAGGTTCTCCAACAACATGAATTTTCCGGTGCCCGTCCCCACATACAGTGGCAAATATCTCTTTTTGGGATGCTATTAACCACTGCGATCTCTCAGATATGGGTTTTGTTGGATCCCAATTCACTTGGCAACGCCTTTTGATCCACCCCCTTATGCAACGTGGCTGGCTTGACCGATCCCTATGCAAGCCATATTTCCGAGCCGCTTTTCCTCGCCATAAAGTCTCTGTTATTCCATCTTTTACATCTGATCACTCCTTTCTTTCTGTTCATATTAACACCCAGCATACCCACTCTTCCTATCGACCAAAACGCAAACCAAAGCGGTTCTAATCTTTTGGGTTCGCTCTAGTGACTGTAAACGGATTGTCGAAATCATCTCCTTCTGCTCTGAACGAAAAATTGCAACATTGTTTAGAGAGCTTAACTAATTGGAACCATCATTCCTTTGGTGACTTGGATGATAAAGTTCAAAAATGCAAATTTAGAATTTCTCAATTGGAAAAAACCACTATTACGGCCCAAACTCACAAAGAGCTAAAGGAACTCCATGGCCAGCTAAATATTTTGTTGGAGCTAACTGACTTGAAGTGGAAACAGTGGGCCAGGCAGCACTGGTATAAAAATGGCGATCAAAACACCATTCTTTCATGCACATACATCCAAACGACGAGATATTAATCACATCTCATCATTAACAGACAACTCCGACCACTCAGTATCCGATCCCGCTGCCATTGAACGCATCATTGCGATTATTTCAAAAATATCTTCTCCCCTGTTTCCCCCTCCCAGAGTGATATCCAGCAGGCACTTGGGAGAATTCGACCTCGAGTTACTAAAGATATGTTGGACTATCTCATTTGCAAGTACACGGCTGCAGAGGTTGTCAAGGCGGTCAAACAAATGCACCCATTCAAATCCCCCGATCCCGATAGTACGAGCCCTATTTTCTATCAAATATTTTGGTCTGTTGTTGGACAAGATGTTACTGCTTCTATTCTCGATTTTCTTAATAATGTTAACCTCTTTTCGGACCTTAATTATACTCATATTGTGCTCATTCCAAAAATTAAAAACCCCTGTCTCCCATTTCCTACCCGTTAGCTTGTGCAATGTGGTTTACCGCATCGCGTCAAAGATAATTTCGAACCGAATGCGTCCTATCCTCTCAAAAATAATTTCTTAAACCTAATCCTCTTTTTTACCTGGTCGTTTAATCATGGATAACATCTTAGTTGCGTATGAGATTCACCATTCCATGAAAGGTTGTACCTCGGGCAAACAAGGCCTCATGTCAATTAAACTTGACATGAGCAAGGCTTTTGACCGAATCGAATGGCCCTTTACTCTTGCTATTATGTGCTCGTTAGGATTCCCACCCCCTTTGTTAATCTCATACCCCAGCGTGGGATTCGTCAGGGTGACCTTATCTCTTCATATATGTTTATTATTTGTGCCGAGGTTTTTTCTTCTATTTTGCAGGACTTACTGGCCGCGGGAAAAATTCACGGTATTAAAATAAATAAACACGCCCCTAGCGTGTCCCATTTATTTTTTGCCGATGATACACTCCTTTTTGGCCGTGCATCACTCGAAGAGGACACACATCTTAAATTTGCTATTACACTATTCAAACAGGCCTCTCGGCAACGAATAAGTTATGAAAAGTCTAGGGTGATGTTCAGTCCGAACATAGATGCTGCTACTGCTCCACAATTATCTCACATTCTTGGAATTCCAACTTTTACATCTCATGGAAAATATTTGGGTTTACCTTCTGTTACCAGAAAGAACAAGCAGGAGGTTTTTCAATATAATCAAGATCGGGTTTGGAAGCGCATCCATGGTTGGAAAGAAAAAAACTCTATCACAAGCGGGTCGTAAAATCCTTATTAAAGCAGTTATTCAATCGATCCCAACATATGCCATGTCTTGTTTCCGAGTGCCCGATAATATCTTGCTCAAAGTTCAGTCTATGGCCGCACAATATTTTTGGGGAGGTTCAACAAATGATCGGAAAATTCATTGGGTTAGCTGGGATAAAATTGCCCGCTCGAAAATAAATGGTGGTTTGGGTTTTTGGCATCTCCATGCTTTCAACCTCGCTCTCCTTGCGAAGCAAGCATGGCAACTTCTAACTCAACCATCTAATTTACTTTCTCAGATTCTTCGGGCAAAATACTACCCTCACGGTTCGTTTCTTGATGCTGGACTCGGTTCTCGACCCTCATGGAGTTGGCGTAGCATTCTGGAGAGTCGATCCGTCTTAAAGTTAGGGACCCATAGGTTTATTCGCTCTGGGACTTCGACTCGTATATGGACGGACCCATGGATTCCTCGGAGCTCACATTTCTATGCTTCGCCGCCCCCTGAAAAGTTTGATCGACATGCTACTGTTAGTGCCCTCATGGACCAGGTCAATTGCTGTTGGGAAGAAGAACATGTCCGAAATTTATTTTCTTCAAATGAGGCATCATTGATCCTATCCATCCCTATTGTCTCTTCCCTGCTGGATGATTTATGGTGCTGGCACCATAACGAAAATGGAAAATTCTCCGTCAAATCCGCCTACCACATTGCTTTAACATCCTCATCCATTTCCTTGGACCTTCGACAAATGTTTGCTTCGAGTTCGACTCCTAATATTCTATGGAAGAAAATTTGGAAGTTGCCTATTCCTCCTCGAATAAAAATGTTTGCTTGGCGATGTTGCATAGGAGCTCTTCCGACGATGGAGTATTTTGCTCATCATCATATACGCCAAGAGAGCATTTATTTTTGTAGAGCCGATTAAATCGGATGCCACCCACATATTTTTTGGCTGTGAATTTGCTAAAATAATTTGGAACTCAAGTGGTCTCAAGGAAGCATTATTCTGTTTTATGCAACCCTCGTTTTCACTTTGGTTCCAAGAGGTGGTTTTAAATTCTCCAAGTGAAGTCAGTTGCTTATTTGTTGTTATTGTCAATTTGATTTGGTTTCACCAGAGTAAAAAGAAATTTGAGAATGTGAATCCCGATCCTTATTCCATAGTTGCAGCGGCTAATCATATCATGACTGATTTAGCAAAGCACGCATGCTCTCTGAAGATCTTACACCTCCATCTAGCTGCACTCACCCCCCTCCCCAGAAACTATTTCCGTGCATCTGTTTTGACGGAGCTATCGCACCTTATTCCGATTGTGGAGGCGCAGGCGTTGCCTACTTTGATGCAGCGGGTATTTTTAGAAGGGGCTATTCGAAAAGACTCAGTGGTATTGCGGATCCAGCGATTGCTGAATGTCTGGCTTTGAAAGAGCACTCAAATTTGTGAACACATTGGATATTGGTACGATCTATATTATTGGAGATGCTGCACAAGTAGTCCTAGCTGCAAATGGCCAAACAAATTCCTCTGTTTCATGCTCAGGGATTTTGGAAGATATTACAAACCTTCAGACTCATGTACACGTAAAGGGCATCCACTGGTTTAGGCGATCTTATAATATTGTTGGTCATACTCTAGCAAATTTTGCCAAACATTTATCTTCTGTTGATTTTATCTGGGATCATCTCCCAGAACCCCTTTGTCAATAATTGCGGGATGATTTCCAGCAAATTTAATGCATGATATTTTCCTCTCAAAAAAATAAAATAAAATAGTGAATTATCACAAATCGCTTACCTAGCACCATGAGAGGTACTTATAGTCAGAACTTACATAAATAAGTAGGATTCGTTGGGATTCTACTACCTTTCTGGTCAACGCGATTGGTAAGATAAATTCCCAAAATTTCGCATGATAAGATCTTCCAAATTACTTATAGCTGCATTTTCTTCTTTTCTAAATTGGTTTTGGAAGATATTAGTTGACTTTATGTTGCCATTAACATTTTACCATTTTCACTAGATTATATTGACTAAATGTGGGGCGTGGATTCATTTAAAGGATAATCACAAAAACCTCCTCGAGGTTCTGGTTAATTACAAAACAATACCCAGAATTTTTAAAAATTACAAAATACCCTTGAGGTTAGATTATATCTTACATTTCCTCCTTCGTAAATAAAATATATTTAAAAAAAAAACACCCTAATGTCTCTAGAGATATTACAGTTACCTCTTAAATTTAAGATACAATTATACCTGCATGGGCTTTTTGTACTCTGAATTTTTTTAATTAGCTTAAACATCGGGGTCTTTTGTAATTATCACTTCTTTTAATAAGGTAAAATTGGAAGATAAGGTTAAGAAATGTGCGATTTGAAAGTATTTTTCGGTTAAAAGGAAGATTTTTTGAAGAATAGGCAAAGTTTTGGATTTGAAAGTAAGAATATAACTTTCAATAATACAATCAAACATAATCGAATATTTTATTTTGAACGTCGAAGGAAGAAAAAACAATGAAAAAGTTGATAAAGTCCATAAACATGTCATAATCTGGACTTCTAGTAGCTGCCCGACAGCCCGTGCCGTATGGATGGCGAGTTACCAACAACAAAAAAAAAAAAAAGGAAATATGGGGGACAGCTAATATAAGACCCAGTTTTTTTCTGTTTTATTTTTTCATAAATATAAATAGAAACAAATAGGAAAAAAAACATACTATTAAATGTTTCCTTTTTAATTTTGGAACTTTTGATGATATCTTATTTTTTGAAAGGATAATTATTTGAAAGTAAACTCTCAGTTACAGTAATAAATTTGGTGTCACGAGATTTTAGGCGAAGTTAAAGAATTTACTAATTTAATTTAATATTGGACATAACAAATATTAATAAGTTTAAAATAATATTAATTGACCTCTAGCAGACCAAGTCTTGATAATGACTGCAGTACTAGACAGGTTTACACAACATGGATTTCTTCGCGTACGTGTAACCAGCTAAACCCATGTTCCAAAAATCTCTTTTAATTATCAAAATATAATTCAACTGTTTATCCAAATATTGACCTAAAATGCACCAATAGTCAACCACGATGGTTTACTTTCAGAATTTTCTTTTTGGCAAAAATTTATATAAGACCGTCTTACGGGTCTAATTTCGTAAGACGGGTCTTATTTACCCGACCCTCCTTATACCCACCCAAACCCAATTTTTTTTAGTTTTCTTTTTCATTTTTTTGCCAAATTTTCTTTTTCTCTTTACTAGAGTTTATTTCCAATCTTTTTTACGCTTTCATCTTCTCTGTTTCTTCTTCTTCCCTTCTTCCTCTGTTCTTCTTCTTCTTTTGTTATTTTCGCTGCTTCTTCTTCTTCTTCTTCTTCTTCTTCTTTTGTTATTTTCGCTTCTTCTTCTCTCTTCTTCTCAATTTGCTTTGTGTTATTGTTGTTCTTTTTTTTTTTTAGTTTTTTCTTGTTTTCATTGCCCCAAAGTGTATTTTGTCGCTCGTAGTCGAAGTATCTTCTCGATTCCACCATTTAAGTTTGAAGGTTTGTAAATTAGTTTGATAATTTCTGGAAAAGAAATGCAAATATGTATGTAAATATGTTTTGGCGATTAATTTATTGAAGTGGAATAATTAGTTTTCTCAAGTGGAATAATTTGTAGATTAGTGTGTTGAATTTTTTATTAAACTGCATTTTTGTTAAATTTGTTGTCAGATGATGACTGAAATTATGAACATTGTTGTTAGAAATACTTCAATACATACATTGTTGTTATAGTACAAATCTGCCAATATTACTAATGCTTGAAAGTATTAGAAATTGTCATAAAAGTATCCTAAACTGCCTTAAAAATATCAGTTTTATGTCATTGTATTTCAACACTGAATATATATTTATATGACTACGTGCATTTCAACATTAAAATTTTTGTTAAATTATATTTCTGTTTGTTTTATTGTTAGATGGTGATTGAAATTGTTAGATTTATTAATATGTGTGTTTAAGAATTTTGACTTAAAAATATCAGAAATTACCTCAAAAGTATCAGAATTTGCCTTAAAAGTATCTGTTTTTCCATATTTGTAGATGACACGATAGAAACAGTTAGTGTACAGAAGAGACAGGGGAAGGGGCAACCCGGAAAATGGCAATATAATAGAAAGAACTTCGGATACAATTGATGTAAAAGAAGGAAGTCCGGTGAAAGAAGATAGCACTAGCCGTAAATTGGAAAAGAAGACTACCTTTAAGAGTGATTTTTTTGTATGTTATTGAAGTTCATGTATTGATACAAAGTCAATTGAAAGTGTAGTTTCCTAAAAAAAAATGAAAATTGAAAGTGTAGTTTAATATTAGAGTTCTTGTATTACTAGTTGCACACCCAAAGTACTCATTTCGATTAAAAGTATCATTTTTAATGCTAAGAAGTATCAAAAATTGCGTAAAAAGTATCATCTTACAAAATGGAGGTTGCTTTGTGAAGTGATTTTTGTTGATAAAGTATTGCAATTTGGTACTCTTTTTATTATTTGTATGTGTATTGAAGTTTCTGTATTGATACTAAGTCATTTGAACGTAGTATTCATTTGGATTAAAAGTATTATTTTTAATATTGAGAAGTATCGGTAATTACGTAAAAAGTATCACTTTCTTATATCAGAGTATTGTGCATATTCAACATGTAATATGTATCATTGTGCATCTTAAAAGGATAATGTTTAAGGCTGAAAAGTATCACTATTTCTCTAAACAGTGACCTAACTTATACATTGTACTTGTAATATATAAAATGTGAAACTATCATTATGCATCTTAAAAGTAACATATTTAATGTTAAAAAATATGAAAATATTATAGTTCATTTTAAAAGTACCATATTTAAGTGAAAACGTATCACTTTTGATGTTTATAATATTTAAAATGTAAAAGTATGAGAAAACATCTAAAAGTTGTAAGTCCAAGCGGCTACGATAATCTAGAGGGGGGGGTGAATAGATTATCTCCATCTTTTCGAGTTTACCCTCTTTTTCGAATCGAATGCTCAAAGACAATAATAAAGGTGCGGAATGTAAACAACACACGCCGATTTACGAGGTTCAACCCACCTGGGCCTAATCCTCTACCACCCCAAGATATCCTGGATGGATTTCAAAAAGAAAAAGATTTTACTAATTACCAAAATTAATACAACACCAACTTACAACAACACCTTGAAGAGCACCACACTCTTCTTCAACACCACCTTTGAGATTACCACAATCTCTTCTTGAAGATTACCACAATCTCCAACGGCACATTGTGAAGATTACCACAATCTTCAAACTTGAAGAATACCGAATTCTTCAACACCTCGACAAGAAGATTACCACAATCTTCTCACACCTAACACCTAGATCACCCAGTGTGTTCTTACCACAAGAAACACTCACAAGGATATCTTGTGTTGAATGATAACCCAAAAATTCAAGATTACAACTCGATAATGAATAATACAATTGAGTGCAAGTGTAATCAAGAATAGCCTAGACCTCAAGGATGTGAAAGTGAATAGCTAGGCAAATTACAACAGGAAATAAGACAATGTAGGAACAAGTGTATTCTTGAGTGTATCTTGTTGTGTTGTAGTTTTCTCTCTTATTGTTGTGCTTCAAAACTTCCTCTATTTATAGGAGATGATTGATACTTGATAGGCTTCTCTTGGAATCTGATATCTACAATAAAATTGCAATTAAAAATAAAGATTATAGCTGTTAGAAATCAATCCCACAATTTAGGGAAAAGCTGTCTGCTGCACAATGGTTAGAATTTTGATGTCAAACCATAGGGCGACCGGTCGCGCACTAATAAGATTGAAAAAGAACGCAACAAAAATTCAACAGGGTGACCGGTCCTAATGTTAGTCCAAGTGGCTACGATAATCTAGAGGGGGGTGAATATATTGACTTTGCTGAGGGCCACAAGAGGATTGACAATATTGTCAAGCCTTTCCACCATCTTGGAGATGCTTTCGCCATCATACATGTTAAAGTTTTCGAAGTCTTTAACAAGCATGGTCTTTCTTGCTTGCTTGACTTTCTTAGTCCCTTCATAGATTGTCTCCAATTTTTCCCAAACCTCATGTGCCGACCTTATGCCTCTTATGCGATTGTACTCGGTGGCGGTAAGAGAACAATGCAAAATATTTAAGGCCTTACCGTTTAGAGAGAAAGCCTTTTTGTCGTTTTCATCAAACTCTTTGAAAGGTTTAGGAGCCAAGTGCCATCCTCCGATTTCTTTGTTAGTTGATCAACTCCTTCAATGACCACATTCCAAATGTCGAACCCGCACCCTTGTAGGAAACACTCCATACGGTCTTTCCAAAATGCGTAGTTGTTGGCGTCGAATAGTGGTGGCTTATTGGTGGAGGCGCCGGTGGTGAGATGAGCATCATTAGTAGCCATGGATCTTTCCTGTTTACTCGGACGAGCTAGCCAAAGAGTTTGGCTTTGATACCACTTGTTAGTCCAGTGGCTACGATAATCTAGAGGGGGATGAATAGATTATGCCGATTTTTCGCAAATCACCCTCTTTTTCGAAACAACGAGTAAATAACAAGAATGTAAATGCGGAAAATAAACAACACTTCGTTGATTTAAAGAGGTTCAACCCACCTAGGGCCTAATCCTCTACCACCGATTATCTCAGGGATGGATTTCAAAAAAAAACGATTTTATTAATTTACCAAAAATTAATACAACACCTGAGGATTACCACAACCCTCTTTCACCACCTCGAGGATTACCACAACCCTCTTACAACACCTTTGAAGATTACCACAACCTTCAAACACCTATCACCTAGATCACCCAAGTGTATTCTTACCACAAGAATACTCACAAGGATGTCTTGTGTTGAATGATGACCAAAATCAAGATTACAACTCAATAAAGATTGAAACAATATGAGTACAAGTGTAATCAAATTGAAAGCCTAGATCTCAAATTTGTGCAAGTGAAAGTGCTTAGGCTAATACAACAAGATATATGAAAGTGTTTGCTCAATTGCTCTTTTTGCTTGTATGGAGTGTTGTATCTTGTTGCTTGAATGAAGCCTCTATTTATAGGAGAGGACTTGGCTTTCATTTCCGGACATTGGCTCCTCCTTGGGGAGTGATTTCTTGCTGCAAAAGAAACCATTTAAAATGATCAATATAGCTGTTAGAAATCAATCCCACAAAATAGGAAAAGTTATCAAAACGCAACGGATAGTTTGCGATAAACAAGGGGTTCGACCCGGTCGCGCAGAGATAAGATTGAAATTGAATTCTGCGATTTTTTACACAGGGGACCGGTCGAAGAAGTGCGACCGGTCGCTTTAGCCGCTGTGACGGTTGCCGCCTTGAAGAATTTACTGAAACAATCAGAAGTCGGAACAAAAATCCAACTCCCAGTGCTGTGTTCGCCGCGGTCGGCGACCGGTCGACCGCACGATCGCCCACCTGGTCGGCCGGTCGCTCTGCCTATTTTCTTACACCCCATTTTCTGTTTCTCACTCGACTCAGTGCGGGCTGCCCTATAGGCGACCGTCGAGCTGAACCAAATGTGTTGTCCAATTTTAATTGAAAATAAACTCCAAGAAATACTCCGAAAAATAGTAAAAACATTTTAAGTTGATCGGAAGTATTTAGACAACATTTAGGGACATAGTTTTGGTTTAAAAACATATTTGAACAAAATCGAACATAATCATCAAAATCATGATAAAAACATTTATCTAACAAACTCCCCCTTTTTGATGATTACAAACCAAAACAATTTTCTTGAGGACGATTTGAAAGCCAAATAAAATTTTCGGTTTTTCGAGTAAACTATCCGTTAGAAGTATTTCATACAAAGCTCCCCTATTTATGAGCATATCAACAAACGATTATTATAAGTAAGAAGCACAAGCTGTAACAAGCTTATATAGAATGCATCATGAGCTAAGGAGCTCCCCCTGTCACAAAACTTATAATCAATTTCATCCGAGTTCAAAATTCAAGCCATGGACTAGGTATTAGAGTCCACAATACTTATTGCGAGCTTTTATTAGCTTTTCTTGAGCTAACGAGCCAATATCCCGTTCTCCCCTTTGGAATCATCAAAAGAATGTTAGAATGGTGAAAACACCATACAATAATATCAAAGTGCGCCAAAGGGACGGTTTATTAACCGTTGAGCAATTAAAGCATAATAATCCAAGGAAAATGGGAGAAATGTAATATGAAGAGTTCATACGCTTGTTTTGTTTGTCAAAACATGATCTCAATAAGTATAGAAAACTTTTGAAAGCAAGAGAATCATGTATAAGTTGAAATTTTCATTGCGACATATCATCGAACACCTTGTGTGCGTTAAAAATAAAAGAGGTTGTATATAACCTTTGTAAATGGTTCAAGCCAAAAAATTTCAACATAAATTCAAGTCAATCATCATACATAACAACATAACAACCAAGCTCATCATGATCATACGAAAATTACATCAAAAATATTCAAGAAACTCGAAAACTCAAGGGTTCAACCCAATTGAGCAAAAGAAGAGAAATTCTTACCATTTGATCGGAAAGAGTGAGCCATAATGATGATGATCATGCTATATAATGTCCATGTTGTGTAAAATATGCATGAAATCCATTTTTGAATGAAATTTGAGTGAATTTGGCAAAGGGGACAAAAAATGGCCAAAAAAATGTTAAAGTGAAGAATGCTGAAGACAGAACGTTTAAAAGCCAAAATATAGCTTAGGGCGACCAGTCGAGGTTGAGGGCGACCGGTTGCCCTCAACTCTTCAGCTCACTGTCTTGTCAGTTTTACCAAAATCCGAATTTTCAACCAAAAATCCGATTTTTCGCCCCTAAGTTTTAAAAACGTGTAAAAAGCAAACGTAAGCTTCATTCAATATGCATTATGCCTAACCGAGCTCGTATTGATGAAAAAGTCTCGGAAGATAGCGGTTTTGTAAAAATGTCCGCTAATTGATCTTGAGATGGTACAAAAGATATCTCAATTTTACGTTTTGAAACACAATTCCTTAGAAAATGATGTCGAATCTCAATATGTTTAGTACGGTTATGATGAACCGGGTTTTGAGCAATATTTATAGCGGATATATTATCACAAAAGATAGGTACATTTTCAAAAGCGCATTTGTAATCCGCTAAGGTTTGTTTCATCCAAAGAAGTTGAGTACAACAAAATGCGGCGGAAATGTATTCGGCTTCGGCCGTTGAAAGAGAAAAACACAGTTTTGCTTCTTTGAAAACCAAGAAACTAGGCAATCGCCTAAAAATTGACATAATCCGGAAGTACTTTTCCGATCATCAATATTTCCCGCATAATCCGAATCACAATAACCTTTAAGAGAAAATTTTTCATTCTTTGGATAAAATAAACCATATTGAATGGTGCCTTTCAAATATCGAAAAATCATTTTGACGGCACTCATGTGAGATTCTTTGGGATTGCTTTGAAAACGACCACATAGGCATACGGCATGAAGAATGTCCGGTCTACTAGCGGTTAAATAAAGTAAACTACCAATCATACCTCGATACTTTGATTCATCCACGGACTTGCCTTTCTCATCTTTGTCAATTTTGACATTTGTTGCCATAGGAGTAGAGACGGTTCTTCCTTCTTCAATGCCGAACTTTTTCAAAAGTTCTTTTGTATACTTTGATTGCGAAATATAAATACCTTCTTGACATTGCTTAATTTGAAGTCCAAGAAAGAAGTTAAGCTCCTCCATCATACTCATCTCGAATTCTCCTTGCATTAACTTAGAAAATTTCTTGCACAAAGAATCATTAGTAGCACCAAAGATAATATCATCAACATATATTTGCACAAGCAAACAATCTTGCCCCTTTTCAAAAACAAAGAGAGTTGTATCAACTTTACCTCTTATAAAACCATTTTGTAAAAGAAAAGAGCTAAGTCTATCATACCATGCACGGGGTGCTTGTTTTAAACCATACAAGGCCTTTTTAAGTTTATAAACATCATTTGGCCTAGAGAAATTTTCAAACCCCGGAGGTTGTTTTACATAGACTTCTTCTTGAATAATACCATTTAAGAAGGCGGATTTAACATCCATTTGGTAAAGTTTGAAATTTTTAAAACAAGAATAGGCAAGTAAAATACGAATAGCTTCTAAACGTGCTACGGGTGCAAAAGTTTCATCATAGTCAATACCTTCTTCTTGACAATACCCTTGAGCTACTAACCTTGCCTTATTTCGAACAATATTGCCTTGATCATCAAGTTTGTTCCGGAATACCCATTTTGTACCAATAATGGTTTGAGAAGGAGGACAAGGTACCAATTCCCATACATCATTTCTTTCAAATTGATTCAACTCTTCTTGCATCTCTAGGAACCAATCCTCATCCTCAATAGCCTCTTTAGCATTTTTAGGCTCTTTTTGAGAAATAAGAGCTTTCTCGGCAAATTTTCTCCGAGTCATCACTTTGTCAAGGGGATCACCAATAATAAGATCTTTTGGATGATCTCCCTTAAATTTCAATGCAACGGGAAGATCCGAGATATCACCTCTATCTTCTTGAGGACCATTTGAAGTGGACGGTTGATCATCAATTTGAACAATTTGTTCAATAATATCCTCTTCATCACTTTCATCATTAGGAATTCTTTCAACTCCCGAAGCTTCATTGAATTTAACATGGATGGATTCTTCAACAACTCCCCTAGTCTTATTGTAAACCCGATATGCTTTGCTTTTTGTTGAATATCCCATAAATATCCCTTCATCGGCCTTAGGATCAAGTTTGTCCAATTGATCCTTGGTATTCAAGATAAAGCATTTACAACCAAATATCTTGAAATAACTAATATTTGGAGTTCTACCTTTCCAAAGCTCATATGGAGTTTTATTCATTTTAGGGCGAATATAAACTCGATTAATGACATAGCAAGCGGTACTTCATGGCCCCCAAAAATACTTTGGAAGTGAAAATTCATTGAGCATGGACCGACTCATTTCTTGTAATGTCCAATTTTTCCGTTCGGCTACTCCATTTTGTTGAGGTGTCCTTGGAGCCGAGAAATTATGAGCATATCCTTTGGTTTCACAAAATACTCTAAATTCACCGTCAAATTCTGCACCTCGATCGCCGAATAGACTTGATAGTGTCTTCCTTTTCATTCTCAATAAGTCTACACAACTTAACAAACTCATTAACGGCATCGCTTTTATTGGTAAGAAAAAGAGCCCAAGTATATCTTGAAAAATCATCGACTATAACAAAAGTGTAATGTTTTCCACTTAGACTAGCCGTACCAATGTCCCCGTACAAATCAAGGTGAAGCATTTGTAGGGGTTTGGTTGTGGAAATTTCATTTTTGGGCTTAAAACTACTCTTAACTAATTTGTTCTTTTGACAAGTGTCACATAAGCCAAGATTTTCAAAATTCAATTTGGGTAGTCCTTTCACATGTTGGTTTTTGTAAATATTTTTCAAATTTTTGTATCCAACATGTCCAAGTCGCCTATGCCATAAACTAGTTAAATAATTATTGGCGACTAAACAAGAAACATTTTGACTAACCAAATCACTTGTACAAATTTTGTAAAGATTGCCTTTTCTATTTGCTTCACAAATAATTTCACCATTTTTAAGTATAAGGCATTTTTCTTTATTAAAGGAAACATCATATTTTGAATCACAAAGTTGGCTAACACTTATCAAATTAAACTTAAGCCCTTCAACTAATAAAACATTACTAAGAGAGAAAGAAGAGTTACCAATTTCTCCATTTCCAAGAATTTTTCCTTTGCCATTGCGAACATGACCATACCTCTTCTTGGAGCTTGATGTTGGTAAAAGTTCTCTCCTCCCGGTCATATGGCGTGAACATCCGCTGTCCACGAGCCATTTTGAATCTTCCATTGTGGTTATAGCCCTATTACCTACAAAAGAATTTCTTTTAGGTACCCTATAATTTTGGGGTCCATGGGGTTAGTCTTGAGACCTTTGGGTCTCCAAACATGTCTTGAGCTATTTCTCAATTTGCAATTATTAGCATAATGTCCAACTTTGCCACAATAAAAACAAGTAGGAGTATTATAATTATTAGCACGTACAAAAGTCGGACCTTGGTTATTTTTCTTAAAAACACTTTGAAATGGCTTATAACCAAGTCCCGATTTGGAATGCTCACCTCTTTGTGCATCTAAAATTTTTGTGACTTTATCCGTACTTATGTTGAAACGATGCACATCATTTTTCAAACAATCAATATCTTTTGTGAGCAATTCCTTTTCGGTTTCAAGAGAATGAATTCTAGTAAGAGTAAGAGCATGAGCTTTGTCTAGAGATTCATAAGAGGTAAATAATTTTTCCTTTTCAACTTTAATCTCCTTATGCTCCTTTTTCAAATTTTTGTATTTAACGATTAAATTTTGAAACTCAATTTGCAATTCATCAAAATCACATTGCAAGTCATCAACTATGGAGGAAGTAGAAGAGTTTGAGTGTACCTCATTGTTTTCATCGTCTATAGCCATGAGACCGTGTTCGGTTTCTCCTTCCTCATCGGTTGTTTTTGAGTAGTTCATCCCACGTTTTGACTTCCGCATTTAGAGCCTTCTTTTTGTGAAAGGTTTCCTTTTCTTTTGCTCTGTTCATCGAGCTTGCAATCGGCAATGAAGTGCCGAGTTTTCCGCATTTAAAGCAAGCATTATCTCTTGGTTTTCTTGCTTTATTTTTATTCACAAATTTTGCAAATTTTCGAACAAGTGCGGCCGTCTCCTCATCATCATCATCATTATTATCATAGTATGCATTATTAGAAGAAGAAGCAAGACCTTTAGGAACAATTTGCATACCCGATTGATTTGTGGATGGTTTGGAATTTTCCTCTCCTTGAGATAGACTTCATAGATGAGTAGATTTCCAATAAGCTCATCAAATTTGAGTGTCTCAAGATTTTGTGCCTCCGTGATTGCCGTTACTTTTTCGGACCATGACCCGGAAGTGCATTTAATACCTTGTCACCTTGTCTTCTTCGGAGATGACTTTCTTTGAGGAGCCACAAGAGGATTGACAATATTGTCAAGCTTTTCCACCGTCTTGGAGATGCTTTCGCCATCATACATGTTAAAGTTTTCGAAGTCTTTAACAAGCATGGTCTTTCTTGCTTGCTTGACTTTCTTAGTCCCTTCATAGATTGTCTCCAATTTTTCCCAAACCTCATGTGCTTGACCTTATGCCTCTTATGCGATTGTACTCGGTGGCGGTAAGAGAACAATACAAAATATTTAAGGCCTTACCGTTTAGAGAGAAAAGCCTTTTTGTCATTTTCATCAAACTCCTTGAAAGGTTTAGGAGCCAAGGTGCCATCCTCCGATTTCTTTGTTGGTTGATCAACTCCTTCAATGACCACATTCCAAATGTCGAACCCGCACCCTTGTAGGAAGCACTCCATACGGTCTTTCCAAAATGCGTAGTTGTTGGCGTCGAATAGTGGTGGCTTATTGGTGGAGGCGCCGGTGGTGAGATGAGCATCATTAGTAGCCATGGATCTTTCCTCTTTACTCGAATTTGCTAGCCAAAGAGTTTGGCTTTGATACCACTTGTTAGTCCAAGTGGCTACGATAATCTAGAGGGGGTGAATAGATTATGCCGATTTTTCGCAAATCACCCTCTTTTTGAAACAACGAGTAAATAACAAGAATGTAAATGCGGAAAATAAACAACACTCGTTGATTTAAAGAGGTTCAACCCACCTAGGGCCTAATCCTCTACCACCCCAAAGATCTCCTGGATGGATTTCAAAAAAAAAAAAGATTTTATTAATTTACAAAAATTAATACAACACCTTGAGGATTACCACAACCCTCTTTCACCACCTTGAGGATTACCACAACCCTCTTACAACACCTTTGAAGATTACCACAACCTTCAAACACCTATCACCTAGATCACCCAGTGTATTCTTACCACAAGAATACTCACAAGGATGTCTTGTGTTGAATGATGACCAAAATCAAGATTACAACTCAATAAAGATTGAAACAATATGAGTACAAGTGTAATCAAGAATTGAAAGCCTAGACCTCAAATTTGTGCAAGTGAAAGTGCTTAGGCTAATACAACAAGATATATGAAAGTGTTTGCTCAATTGCTCTTTGCTTGTATGGAGTGTTGTATCTTGTTGCTTGAATGAAGCCTCTATTTATAGGAGAGGACTTGGCTTTCATTTCCAGACATTGGCTCCTCCTTGGGGAGTGATTTGCTGCAAAAGAAACCATTTAAAATGATCAATATAGCTGTTAGAAATCAATCCCACAAAATAGGAAAAGTTGTCCAAAACGCATAGCGGATAGTTCTTTGATAAACAAGGGGTTCGACCGGTCGCGCAGAGATAAAATTGAAATTGAATTCTGCGATTTTTTACACAGAGGGACCGGTCGAAGGGGGGTGCGACCGGTCGCCTACTAAGTCGTGACCGGTTGCCGCTTGAAGAATTTACTGAAACAGAGAAGTCCGGAACAAAAATCCATCTCCCAGTGCAGTCGCCGCGGTCGACCGGTCGACCGCACCGATCGCCCACCTTGTCGACCGGTCGCCCGCCTATTTTTCTTACGCCCCATTTTCTCGTTTCTCGGCTCGACTCAGTACGGGTTGCCCTATGGGGCGACCGGTCGAAACAACCAAATGTGTTGTCCATTTTAATTGAAAATAAACTCCAAGAAATACTCAAAAAATAGTAAAAACATTTTAAGTTGATCGGAAGTATTTAGACAACATTTAGGGACATAGTTTTGGTTTAAAAACATATTTGAACAAAATCGAACATAATCATCAAAATCATGATAAAAACATTTATCTAACACCTTAGGGGGGTCGACCGGTCGCCCTAGGGTGCGATCGGTCGCCCACCACGGTGACCGGTCACCCTGACCAATTTTAGGAGCCTGGGAGTTCTGTTTCATGAAATGCGTTCCCAGGTACCGGTCGCCTCTTTGGTCGACCGGTCGACCTCCTAAATCAAATGTTGTCCGATTTTTGTCAAAAATAAACCTCAAGAAATACTCCGAAAAATTCGTAAAAATATTTTAAACCAATCGGGAGTATTTAGTACAATATTAGAAATATAGTTTTGGATGTAAAAACCCATTGATACAAAATCATTAAATGTGTTGTCCAATTTGTCGAAAATAAAACTTGAAGAATTACTCCGGAAAATATTAAAACCATTTTAAATCATTTAAGAGTATTTGGACAACCTTTAAAAACATTGTTTTGGTATAAAAACAAAACCATCAAAATCATGATAAAACCATTTATCAAACAATCTTCCCCTTTTTGATGATTACAAACCAAAACAATTTTAACGAGGTCGATTTTGAAAACAAAACAATTTTACCGGTTAAAGAGAGCTATCCGTTGTGAGCGACAACATTCCATGCAATATAAACACAAGGATGGGAGTAGAGATATTCAAACATATATAGCAAAAGCTCCCCCTATCAATATGCACAACAAGAGTAAAGTAAAAGCAATCAACCACAAGCTAAAAGCTTAGCTTTTACATATTGATCTTAGGTTCAAGAGCTTATAAGCTCCCCCTGTCAACAAAACATCATTAGACAAGTATATAAGTCCATCATACAATAATAGGACTAAGTATAATGCACAACTTATGGATTTATCAAGCCATAGCTTATAGCTTCTTTTGTTTAGCTAATGAGCTTATAACCTGTTTCTCCCCCTTTGGAATCATCAAAAAGAATGTTAACACGATAAAAACATCATATAATCATGTCAAAGTGCGCAACTAAACCGATGTATCGAGCTATTTGAACAATGAAGCTAGGCCAAATGGGAGGGAAAATTTGATCATACGACTTGTAGAAGCTTATGAAAACTCATTTGATTTGAAAAAACATGATCTCTATAAATATATGAGACTTTTGAAATCGAGAGAATCATGTAGGTGATGAATTTTTCATTGAAACATTTTATCGAACACTTGGCGGGCGTCAAGTTTTAAAGAAGATGTATATAGCCCTTGTAAATGTAATCAAGCCAAGTTTTTCATCACCAAAATCAGTTCAAACACAATACAATACATCATAAATGACAAGCTCATCAAATTCATATGAAACTTCCATCAACAATATAACAAATAAGTCACATCTCAAGGGTTCAACCCATTGAGCAAAGGAAGTAGAATTCTTACCATTTAATCGGTAAAGACAAGCAATGATGATGATAATCGAGCTAGATAATCCCCAAAATATGAATTTTATGAAACAAAACACATTTGAAGTGAAATGTGTGTGAAATTTGCAAAGGGGACGAAATATAGAAGAAAACTTGTGAAAATAAGAATCTTTGGGGACAGAACACATTTTATCCGAAAAATGGCTTAGGCGACGGCCATCGGCGTTGAGGCGACCGATGCCCTCAACCACATCAGCCCACTTTGTCTTGCCAGTTTTTCAAAATCCGAATTTTGATCCAAAATCCGATTTTTACCTTTAAGTTTTAAAAACGTGCAAAATGCAAACGTAGACATCATTCAATATACATTATGTCATAATCAAGCTCGAAATGAGGTAAAATACTTGGCGGTGAGTGATTAAAAAGTCCGTGAGTTATCCTTGAGACGGAATTAAACACATCTCAAGTTTTTGTTAAAACGTGCAATCCCTTAACAATTATATCGAATCTCAATATGTTTAGTTCGATTATGACGAACCATAGTTTGAATAATTTTGACCGGACTTGTTATCCCGAAAAATAAGAACGTTTTAAAGCTTTGGATACAACTAGGGGTGGGCATCGGGTCGGGTATGTTGGGTTTCGGGTAGTTCGGGTCGGGTACCCGAATTATCGGGTAGCATATTTTACTACCCGATCCCGACTCGGAAAAATCGGGTACTTGAAATTCGGGTACCCGAAATATTCGGGTATCCGGCCAATCGGGTATCGGATATTTCCATGGAAATGGAAAGCAAATGAAGTGGAAACAAAAATCAAAATGAAAACAAAGACCAAATCTTCAAAACAAAAAAACAAAAAACAGACAAAATGGATAAGGAAAAAGAGATGAAAATCTACGACAATGAAAACCAAAAAACAAAATTGATTTAATTTAAGATGAAAGTTGGAAAATCAAATGAATAAAGATGAAGATAACCCACCGAACCCATTCGACAATCCCATCCGCTAGAGCTCTCTTTTTCCTTCATTTATTTTGGCTTTCTTCTTCTATTTTTTTTTTAATAACAATCTCTTCAACCTTTCTTACCCATGGGAAAAGAAAAAGAAGAAGTGAAGTTCTTTGTCAATATCCCACTACCTTATTCTCTCTCTTTGGTGCCATTGTTACATTTGGAAGGTAAGAAAAAGGCTTGTAGTGTAATGGGATTTGAGATTTCGGGTATTTCACTCTTTGAGGCGAGTTGAGAACAGGTGTTGAGTGGTCAAAGTCACAAAGTTATCTTTCATTTTTTTATAAAAATTAGTTAATCGGGGACTCCCGATCGGGTACATTACCAATACCCGATACCCGCCCCGAAATTTCATCGTCGGGTATCGGGTAACTCGACACCCGACTTTTTCCAAAATAAACCCGACCTGATCGGGTTTTACCCGATCGGATCGGGTCGGGACCCAAAAACCCGAGCCCGAATGCCCACCCCTAGATACAACAAGTCATAAGAAGAAGTGCCTTTCAAATATTTGAAAATTTCTTTTAACGGCACTTTAATGAGATTCGTTGGGATAGTTTTTGAAGTCGAGCATATAGACATAAGACATATGGAATGTCGAGTCTATAAAAATAATACAAGAAAACATACCTCGAATTTGTTTGTCGGCCGATATGCCTTTCTCAACCTTTGTCAATCTTTAGCCATAGAGGTTGAGATAGTTCTTCTTTCTTCAATGCTTAACTCCTTCAAGAGTTCTTTTGAAATATAACCATCTTCTTGGCATTGAGTAATTTGAATTTCAATGATCAAATTTGAGCTTCCCTCATCATGATCATCTTAGGTTCACCTTGCATTGACTTGGAAAAATATTTTGCACAAATATTTATTAGTAGCACCATAGATATTTTCAACATAAATTTGCACAAGTAAACAATCTTGCCCTTTTTCAAAACAAGAAGTGTAGTATCAACTTTACCTTTTGTAAAATCATTTTGCAAAAATAGCTAAGTCTATCAACCGTACAAGGCCTTTTATAAAAATCATTTGGCCTAAAATTTTAAACTCCGATAGACTTATATTTGAATAAAACCATTTAGAAAATTGGATCTAACATCCATTTGGTAAAGCTTGAAATTTTCTTAAAACAAGAATGGACAAGTAAAATGCAAATAGCTACTAAATGTGCTATGAGTGCAAATGTTACATCAAAATCAATTATCTTCTTCTTGAAAATACCTTCGAGCTACTAACCTCGCCTTAGTTCGACCAATGTTGCCTTGGTCATCGAGTTTGTTCCGGAATACCCTTTTTTGTCTTCTCCATCACTATCACCATAGGGCATCCAATTGATCTAGAACATTTACATCCAAATATTTTGAGGTAACTAATATTTGGAGTACTTCATTTCTCATCTACACAACTTAACAAATTCATGACCGGCATTGCTTATATAAGCAAGAAAAAATAGCCCAAGTGTAAAAACATGCCTCAATCATTAATCACAAAAATATCTTGCATAAGAGCATAGTAGAAATAGACACTATATAGACAATGAAGCAAGAAACACATACTTATGCATTTAGAAAATCATCAAGAGTCTAATAAATCATGCAAGTTCAAATAAGCTTAAGAAAGCTACAAAAGGTCTCTTTGAAATTTGAAAATTCGATAGCATATAGTTGAGACCTCATTTAAAAAAAATATTTGAACAAGAGTTGACAAAGCAACTATGTGCAATCAAATATCGAATAGTGCCTTTCAAAGAATCTAAAAATCCTCTTAATGACACTTGTATGAAATACTATGAAAAATAAGCACATAGGCACATGGCAATATATATATCGAGTCTATAAGAGTAAAAATAACACAAGTAAACGTACCTCGATAATTAATGCCTTTCTTGACAAATAATGACGTAAATGGCCATTTGTGAAAATATGTAAATCCTACATAACTCTTAAAATAAATATAGCACAAATCATAATGATAAAAGTGTAGGCTAAGAGATATCACAAGTAAGCTCATGCCATAAATATCCATAAGAGATGATAACACACTTTAGTCTACAAAAATGCACAAGAGTTTTTAAAAACATCATATAAGGTCTTCTTTTTCAAAAATATTTTAAAAGCACAAATATATATTGAAGACCTTAATTAAAAAATAAATACTTGAAAACTCATTTTGTAATTAAGACACAAATAAAAGCATGCATAATAACAAAATAAAATGCATGTTTAACTAGGGAGATACGAGTTACTAATTACGCCATTTCCATGGGTTGTGTCGTTCCCATTGTTGATGATATCTTCCTCTTTGAAAATCATCTTGTTGATGATGTCTTTGCCATTTCCAAGGATTGTATTCTTCGCATTTTTGATTATATCCTCTTCTTGGAAATTGGCTTTGTTGAAAATGTTTTCTCCTTTGATCAAATGAATTGGTCATTTGATGTCTTCTTGGCGGTATGAATTTTCTCCGATTATTATTTCGCCGGGTACCTAATAAAACATTATTTTGTGGTACCCTCAAGTGCTTGGGTCCTTTAGGATTAGCTTCGAGACTTTTAGGTCTCCAACAATAATTAGAGCTATTTCTAGCCCGACAAGTATTTACCGTATGACTCTTTTTACCGCAATAAAAACAAGTAATAATTCTAGGAGCATAATGACCAACATGCTTAGAGACTTGATTCTTTTTCATATGATTGACAACATTAAACTTATGATCAAGTTCTAGTTTCGAATTATCACAACAATCAACAATTTCATCGCTACTCAAGTTGGATTTAGATAAATCCTTTTTCATGCAATTAATATCCTCAACAAGAGTACTATTTCCTTTTTCAAGGTTTCTAACCTTGTCAAGTGTGGTGGTGTGAGCACATGATAGTGATTCATAGGAAGTAAATAAATTACCCTTTTCATTTTTCAAAACATTGAATTCCTTTTTCAAGTTTTTGTATTTAACAAGTAAGTCTTGGAATTCATTTTGAAGATCATCAAAATCATTTTGCAAATCACTATAATCATTTTGAATAACAATATCATAGGAAGTAGAGGATTTAAGACATACCTCATTTTCTTCTTCGATGCCCATAAAACATTGTTCGACTACTTCATAGTTGGAAGTTGTAAAAGGTTTGTTCCTTAGATTTAAACTTGTATCCCTTTGAGAAGTAGATGCTTTTGAGTTACTCCTATCATTTGCATATACTTCATGAATGGCTTCTAATTTTTGCCATACTCCATGAGCCGATCGAATTCCTACAATATGTTCATATTCCAAGTTAGTAAGTGAACAATACAAAATATTGAGAGCTTTACCGTTTAAGGAGATGATTTTCTTATCTTCATCATTTAGCTCTTTAAGCCTTTGGAGGTGTGTGGTGTGTCTTTCATCGGAATAGATTCTCCATTTATGACGGTGTTCCAAATATCGAACCCGCAACCTTGTAAATAACATTCCATTCTTTCTTTCCAAAAAATAAAATTTTTGGAATCAAATAGTGGTGGCTTGGTGGTGGAGGTGCCGGAAAGTTGAGCTTTATTCGTAGCCGACGATCGTTCCTCTTCACTCGCGATGTGAAACGAGCTTGCCAAAGAGTTTGGCTCTGATACCACTTGTAAGTCCAAGCGGCTACGATAATCTAGAGGGTGGGTGAATAGATTATCTCCATCTTTTCGAGTTTACTCTATTTTTCGAACCGAATGCTCAAAGACAATAATAAAGGTGCGGAATGTAAACAACACACGTCGATTTATAGAGGTTCAACCCACCTAGGGCCTAATCCTCTACCACCCTAGTATATCCGGGATGGATTTCAAAAAGAAAAAAAGATTTTATTAATTACCAAAATTAATACAACACCAACTTACAATAACACCTTGAAGAGCACCACACTCTTCTTCAACACCACCTTTGAGATTACCACAATCTCTTCTTGAAGATTACCACAATCTCCAACGGCACCTTGTGAAGATTACCACAATCTTCAACCTTGAAGAATACCGAATTCTTCAACACCTCGACAAGAAGATTACCACAATCTTCTCACACCTAACACCTAGATCACCCAAGTGTGTTCTTACCACAAGAACACTCACAAGGATATCTTGTGTTGAATGATAACCCAAAAATTCAAGATTACAACTCGATAATGAATAATACAATTGAGTGCAAGTGTAATCAAGAATAGCCTAGACCTCAAGGATGTGAAAGTGAATAGCTAGGCAAATTACAACAGGTAATAAGACAATGTAGGGACAAGTGTATTCTTGAGTGTATCTTGTTGTGTTGTAGTTTTCTCTCTTATTGTTGTGCTTCAAAACTTCCTCTATTTATAGGAGATGATTGATACTTGATAGGCTCCTCTTGGAATCTGATATCCACAAAAAAATTGCAATTAAAAATAAAGATTATAGCTGTAAGAAATCAATCCCACAATTTAGGAAAAGTCACTTTGCTACAACGATTAAATTTTCTTTGTCAAACCATAGGGCGACCGTCACGCACTAATAAGATTGAAAAAGAACGCAACAAAAATTCAACAGGGGTGGCCTAAGGGGGTCGGCCGGTCTCCCTAGGGTACGACCGGTCGCCCACCACGGTGACCGATCACCCTGACCAATTTTAGGAGCCTGGGAGTTCTGTTTCGTGAAATGCGTTCCCAGGTACCAATCGCCTCTTTGGTCGACCGGTCGACCTCCTAAATCAAATGTTGTCCGATTTTTGTCGAACATAAACCTCATGAAATACTCCAAAAAATTCGTAAAAATATTTTAAACCAATCGGGAGTATTTAGTACAACATTAGAAATATAGTTTTGGATGTAAAAACCCATTGATACAAAATCATTAAATGTGTTGTCCAATTTGTCGAAAATAAAACCTGAAGAATTACTCCGGAAAATATTAAAACCATTTTAAATCATTTAGGAGTATTTGAACAACCTTTAAAAATATTGTTTTGGTATAAAAACAAAATCATCAAAATCATGATAAAACCATTTATCAAACAAAAATATCATATTTATTGCTCAAAAGTATCATTGGCGAGATTTGTGGCTTTGTTGGAGGAGATCTGGGCATAAAAGAGAGATAAAGAGGAGAAAGGTCTATTGGATGGGACCACAAAATAAGAGGAGAGAGAAAGAGAGATATTCTCAAAAGATATCACAGCTGGCGAGATTTGTGGCTTCATTGGAGGAGATTTGGGGATAAAAAGAGAGAGATAAAATTATTTTATTAGAGGGGACAACTAAATAAGAGGAGAGAGAAAGTGATATGCTGATAAGATCTCATAGTGGCGCCTGGCAGCAGTACAGTACCCGGATCCGTCTTACGTATCCTGATCCGTAGGACGCTCCTACAAGAGACCTTCTCTTTCTTTTTTATTATTTACCTCTTGAAAGGAGAATAATTGCAACTGAATGATACAAAAAGTGGGTAATTTGCCTAATTAAGGGAAAATATAAATAAAATTGACAAAATAAGTGGATATGTGAGGGACGTGTGATATTACTCGTTGACGCATTAGACTCCTGCGCCTAGAAAGTCTGGTTCAATGGTTGGCGCATTATCCTCTTGCGCCAACAATGTTTATTAATTATTTCCGAATGGTTGGCGCAGACGTGAGGTGCGCCAGCACCATATTTTAATTTTATTGAAGCGGTCGAAAATGGAAATTTTGTTTATATATCTAACCTAAATTATCAAATAAAATATCTATAAATTTTTAAAGTCCCGAACTCCATAAGTTTTCAACAAATACGAAAGCAACCCTAGGAACATAATTTCAACATGCTTCTTCAGTATTAATTCCAATTAATGTTTTATCAAAACCAATTATTGTGTATTTATGGTTTAATTCCTTAGTTTATTATTCCTCTCGAAGCAAATAAACAATTGATTAATATTAATTGCTAGCATCCCTACTCAACATTAATATCAAGTCCGAAAAAATCTTTGAATTGAAGTACTCCCCACAAACAGTTATAAGCCTCCTAACTCTATACCCGTTTATGTTATGAACTTATTTTTCGTAAGTTAGAACTCATCTCCCGAATTATGAACTAACAAATATGACATGCGAATTATTGATCAGATAATCTACACGAAACAAGCACTCGAATTCATAAATAGAACATATAAACCAATTAAGAAAAACAATCAATATAGAATAAAAACGTAAATCCACAGTTTTGATTATGCCATAGGATCATAAATATTTAGCCCAATATATTTGACAATAAATACATAGACAAACTTGAAATCAAATAGTTTGACATCGAATTAAGTACAAATAAGGGATCTAAACTAAGAGGATAGAACCCTTTTTGTCAGAATGGATCCTTCTTCGAAGTCTCGAACCCTTGTGCTTTCGTAGATGCGAAAGACCTTGTGGTGTTCTTCATTGTTTTATGTTTCCTCCCTCAGAAGTATGTAGATTTGTGTAACCCTGGTATATTTTCGTGTATGAAGATATATGGAGTTGTATATTTTCTCTCAGGCTCGGTCCTCCTTTTATAGATGCTTTAAGAGATCACTTGTTAAGTCCTATGAAAATTATGAAACAAAATCCACCGCCAAACAAATCACACGGCCGTGTGAAATCACACGGTCCAACCATGTAACTTGTTTTTTTCTCTGTTTTTGGCATGAACAAGATATACGATCGTGTATTCTCATATGGTCTGGTCATGTACTTTGTCTCTAAAATTCTTCCCTCGAATAAGTCGCACGGACATGTAAAATCACACGGAATCAACTCACACGGTCGTGTGAAATTACACGGGCTAACCGTGTGAATTGTTTTTTCATCGTTTTCCTCGCGTATTTGATCATCTCTTCGCGTTCGTTATTTTTGTCTGGCCGTCCTACTAGTATCTTTCTATTTTAGCTCTGTTTCCTATAAAAATTACAAGAACACGTGGTATCACGCCCAACAAAGGAAACCAACTAAAATACACTAAATATACATGCAAACGCATCAAATATGTATCAAAATAAGCCCCTAAATGCACGTATATTTTACACGTATCCTAAATTAATATATATTAATAACCATATATATATAACCGTCTAAATAATCGTATTAAATATATATATATATATATATATATATATATATATATATATATATATATATATATATATAGGGAGGATCTGTGAGACCACCCTCCTACGTAAGACCATAGGACCAGATCTACACCATCAAAAAAATAAATCAATGGCCAAGATATGAACAAATATATACAACAATTCATATGAAAGTATACATTAAAAGGGGTAAAATAGGAATCCAAGAAACTAAATATGGTAACCGCCTCCTATAAATTAGGGACGTGATCTGTTATTGATCACGTCACCATAATCACGCGATCCATATTTCCTTTCTCTCCCTTCTTCTCAAGAACCTGCAAATTATTCAAATTTGGCAACAGAATCATGCAACAATTAATGACAAATATACAATTCCACTAAACTAACTATACATTAAAACATTACTAAGTATACATAAATAATTAACTAAGTATACAATTACACTAAACTACCTATACATTAAAACATTACTAAGTATACAGAAATATTTAACTAAGTATACAATTACATTGAACTCACTATACATTAAAAAATTACTAAGTATATAGAAACATTTAACTAAATATATAATTATATTGAATTAAATATACAATTCCACTGAATTACTTATATAACTAAGTATACAATTCCATTGAACTAAGTATACAAATCCACAGAACTAAGTATACAAATTCGCTAAACTATTTACTAACTTACTTATATAGCTAAGAATACGATTCCACTGAACCAAGTATACAAATCCACTGAACTAAATATACAATAAAACATGACTAAGTATACAAGTCCACTGAACTAAATATATGATAAAACAAAACCAGGTATAAAAGTGATGCGTTTTTTCTCCCTAAAAATCGGCAAACTGAAAAGGTAATATTGTATTTGCCTTAAAAATAGCAATTAAAGATATTAACCGCCTATTTAATAAATTGATGATATAGAAAGTACAAATATACCCTTATTAGCCTAAAATAACTAGAATGATCTACACCATTTAAAATTTTAAATCAAGAGTCTATAAGTGTTCCTATGGACTAACCTAAAGGGGTTGGTCTCATTTGAACCAATCCATATATATATATATATATATATATATATATATATATATATATATATATATATATATAACCGTATAAATTTAATACCAACATGTATATAATTAGTATATTTATTATATTATTTTATATTGTAAATTTTATTATCAATTCTTTAACTGTATTATCATTATAATATATAGGCAATGTCAAACATGATCATCATAATCATATATTTTTTAGGACAAATTGTGCAAACTGGGAGCGATGTGAGATATGACCGTAATATAATTGGTGCTAGGAGGATTTCTCGCAGAACAAATTTTGTGAAATTGACTGAAATATTTCGAAGACGGGGGTTGATGTAAGTCAATGGAAGTTGAAGGTTTCGGCTAAATATTGTTATAACAATATGTGGAATTGTTTCTATTAAAAATGATGAAGATTTATGGTCTTTTCTAGATCCATCGGTTGGGATTGAGTTTTTTTTGATTTGTTTGTCGAGTTAGAGCCCGTAATTCAGAATATTGACACAAATACCTCAGTAGAACATGACTATTATCACTATGTTGAGTTCCTTAGAGGAGATAGGGTTCTGACCTATCTGCAGTTCCACAAGGTGTTGAAACAATTTTGCCCAAAGAAATGCATACAGATGTTGGTGGACCTAGTAATGAAAATGCTTGTGTTGGTGGACCTAAAAATAAAAATACTGATGTAGGAGATATTTTTTGAGGAGATGAACGTCAAAATTCTGAACCTGATGAAAGTGTATCTGATGAAGATACTGATAGTGATGGAGCGGATGTCACTGCATGGAGTGTGTATAACAACCAAAATGAGGCTCAACAACCCACTCGTTTGATGACAAATAATCATAACATTACTGGTGGTAATTATGGGATTAACTCTGGAATTCTATTCTCCGAATCAAGCTTCCTAGATGTATGCGGTGACTCTATTGGTATTCCTTCATCTGTATAATCCTATGACTTTGAGACTAGTGTGCTGTGTAATGGAATGGTTTTTAAAGATAAAACATATGTGCAAAGTGCATTTAAAGATTACCATGTGCGTTGGGTGAAACGAGAATTCAAGGTTGTTGAAAGCACACAAACTTTGTGGAAAGTTGTATGCAAACATAACCCCAGAACTTCTGTAATGTCCAACTTATCTTCCCAACAGTGTAACTGGTGGTTGAGAGCGAGTTTCAACAAAAACTTTCGATGTGGAAGATCACCAAATATAGACCTCCTCACTGCTGTTTAATGAATGTTGTTTCTGTGGATCATGCCAATTTAGATAGAAATTTTATTGCTGATGGTCTAGTGGGAATGATAAAGTGTGATCCACTTATGATATTAAGTATGTTCAACAAAATATTAAAGACAAGTATGGTTATAATATTTCATATGATAAAGCATATCATTTGATGAAACATGCCCGTGAAAATGTGTATAGTACTTGGGAGACCTCCTGTTGTTATTTGCCAAAGTATATGGAGGCACTGTAGAAATATAACCCTGGTACAATGGTTGAGTGGCAGCACGTTGAACCTAGTGAGAGTGAAGTGAAGACATTGTTGTATGTATTTTGGGCTTTCAAACTATGTGTCGATGGTTTTGTACACTGCCGTCCAATGATTAGTGTAGACGGAACACACATTTACACTAAATACAAGCACAAGATACTTATTGTTGTCACATTGGACGCAAACCAACGAGGTTTGCCATTAGCTTACACGATCGTGGATGAAGAGACTTTCACATCTTGAAACTGGTTCATGCAATTAATATTCAGACATATTGTTCGAGGATGAGAAGGTGTATGCCTTATTTTAGACCGTCATCCTGGAATAATAAGGTCAGTTGAACGCATGCCAGAATTCCAACCCCTTATGGGTATCATCGTTATTGTCTAAGGCATGTTGCCTCTAATTTTCATAGTCATTTCAAGAATACGAGGTTAAGGAATTGTGTTGGCAAGCCGAGGCAGAAATGAGAATTAGAACATTTGAGAAGACAATGGAGGAGATTAAAAAATTTAATGAACATGCTCACGCTTACTTGGATGCTATAGACAGGAGCAAGTGGAGTTTATCGCATGATTAGGGGACGCGTTGTGGAATGATGACTACAAATATTTCAGAGAGCATGAACTCGGTTCTAAAGGGTGCAAGAAGATTGACAATTTGTGTCCTTGTGCATTTCACTTTCACGCATACTGTCAAGAGTTTCTACGATAGAATGAAGGATGCAACTACATCATTGGACAAGAACTAGTTGTGGCCAGATGACATCTTGCAGTAATACCAAAAATAACAAAGGATGGTATTCATTCATATTGTGCAGCTATACGATTATCAAACTCAAACTTCAGATGTCAGTACTGTCACACCTAGATCTAGACGTGTCCAGACCTTCAAAGTCAACCTTTCTGCACACAACAATGGTCATATGGTCAATGGAGGAATGATGGGATCCCATGTTCCCATGCAATGCAGACATGTAAATATGTTAAGATTAATCCGACCACTTTCATGAGATCATATCACAGAACATGTACATATGCATGAACATACTCTGGCCAATTTAATCCACTCCCTAATGATAATGGATGGGATGATGCATCTTTTCAATTGCAACATAATCCATCCAGACGATTTCGTAAGAATCGTGGTCGAGACAGAACTACAAGAATCCACAATGCAATGGATTGAGCAGAGGAACATGAGCGACAACAATACCAAGCTAGTGATCTAAGAGATATACATACACGTGCATCTGCTTCACGAAACCAATGATGTATCATTTTGAATTGTATAATGTACTACGCATGATATGCCAGACTTTGTAATGTAATATGGGGAATTTAGCACAATTAGTATGTAGTATCATGCACTTTTTCTTCTAATGTCAGACTTTGTATTGAAAATCTGTATTTTTACTCGTCTAGTTACTTTGTATTATTACTATCTCTGTATTTTCATCATACTGGTTTATTAATTAAAATATTTTCTGTATAGGATGGATGATCCTCGGATATATGGACCACGGGATCGTTCAGTACCTACAGCTCAGGCTACACATCATTCAAGAGATGTATGTCGCGGGGATGTCAATATGATTCTTACTGTTAGACATGCGGATGGTCCTTTTTGGTCTTTCACTGGGCAGTTGGTTCAGTTGTATCCACGTGTTGTATATACACTATATCAGATGGGATTTTATGGTGTGCACGTTGTATCAACCGCAGATACACACATAATGATAGTCATTCCGTACGCATAATTATGGACATGCTGGACATACAAACAAATAGACACATAAGGATTTGTATTCATACTAAGTAATTTTAACTACATATTCAAATATATTAATTCATAATTAAATTTATCTAAGTGGATTTGAGAGCCATATGACCTGAACTTAGCAGATATAATGGTGTTGGGACTATGATGTATTTCCGAGTTATGGAGGTCTTAATGCCCATTGATAAATTACGCTATCGTGGAGTTTCACCATCCACAGCGAGTGCTCAGACAGTTTGGCCTTAGACAACATATTCCTGATGTGCCCTCAGAATCACACACATCACTCCATGGTATTACTCGCAGGGCGAGCCGGATGGGATTGGCCAATGGCCACAGGTTCATGGTGCTTGGGTTAGGTATCGGATGATGGCACACCAATCCGTTGTTAGAGATGACATGATCAGTATTGGTAGGAGCATAGTTCGTGGATACCAGACATGGTACAGTCGTATTACACGATGATTAATAAGTCCACAGAACATGCATATGATAGTATGATATCAGCCAAACGATACTGCAGCTCGGGATGCCATGGTAATTTACCTATAAATTTACGAATATGCACATTTAAAGTATATCATTATGTATATATTTATGATACTTGTTTGTTATAGAGTACTCTACTCTATCGACTGGGGATTAGTGTTCGGGATGTCAGTGCTTTTGACCCGCAGTCTGTGATCACCTTAGGCGTGACTTTATTAGGGAGATGACTAGTGTGTGGCGTCTCCTAGGGATGCGTCCACCATAGCCGTTTCCACAGACAGATGATCCATCACATGAACAACATGATCGGGCACGCATCACACGCATGACCAGTACTGCGCCACAAACACCTCACACATATGCGACATGTCCATCTGGATATGCGGCAGGTCCCTCCACTTCGCATCATACACCCTATATGTCACAACCTGTAGATTATGATCAGTTCATAGCACCTCAATTCACATCATTTACATCATTGCTCAACACAAATATGGAAATGGCAGGTCCATCTGGATATACGCGTCCAAGTTTTCAGCATTCTCCTGTACTATTTTCCAGTGGAATTTAGGGGAGTTATAGGGACATGGATCTGAGCTCGTCCACATCTGACCAACATGATATTGATTATGCTGAATACGGTCTTAGGAGGAGCATGCGAGAGAAACATCCTCCAGGATGTGGCACCGGTGGACATAGATATTAGGATTAACATTAGTGGAAATTATGTATTTAGTAATATTTTGTTAAGACATTTTAATTTTGGATGTAAATATTAATGATTGTATTAGTATTTAATTGTGCATTAATTAGTTATAAAAATAATTAAAACACCAAAATAAACTAAGTTAAAAAATACAATAAATTTATCATAATAAATTAAAATCCAAAATAATTAATCTTTTTTTTTTTAAAAAAATATGCTGGTGCATTAGCTTATTGTGCCAGCCTATTTTTTATATATATTTTTTAAATACACCCGGCTGGCGCATTAGCCTATTGCGCCAACCCATTTTTCATTTTTTTAATATTTAAAAAATGTTGACGCATTACAAAAATGCGCCAACCACTCGAAAATTAATTTTTTTTAATGTTGGTGCATTTGAAGTGTGCGTCATTGCTCAGGCGCATTCCTCTAGTGCGCTAACAAGAAAATAGACAATCCTCCCCATTTTTACCCTATTTTGGAAATTTGGTTTGGTTTTTACCTCAAGTAAATAATTTGCCCCAAAAGAGTAGAGCCGATAAAATTAGCCCGTCCCGATGATTGGCCCAATCAGCCCAAATATAGGACTGGATATGACTTCATGTTTAGCGACCCAAAAAGAATCGGGCCTACTTTGCCTTGACCCAACGGGCCCGAAGCCTGACAAGCCCAAATGACCCGATTAAAAGTACACTTGATGGGTTGGTTTGAGCCATAAAAAATGTGGCCCGATTTTTCCATTTAGCTCGTTGCCAACTCTATAAAGAAGTACAAGTGGCTAAAGTTAGGGATGACAATGGGTAGGATACTCACCCATTTAAGGGTATCCATATCAGAACCCTGTAATATTAATACTACATATATTATCGGATCCATCCCAAATACATTTGTTGATTCCCACATGCTTCCCCTACCAGCCCAGAACCCCTTTATTTTATACAAAAACTTGTAATTGTATGAGTATTTTAATGACTATTTAAATGATCACCCTACTAAAAACTAATTTTTATATAAGAAAATGGCTAATATGTTTTTTTAGGGAATATGTCTAATATGTTAGATTTTTAATAAATATAACTGATGCTGTTTTTTCGAGCAGATCACCCAAGTCAACCGAGTTGACAAAAATCCTCTTTCCGAGAGGGAAGTCTTCGAGCTCGTCCTCTTCCCAAGGGGGAAGTCTTCTCATCTTATGCTCCTTGAACTACTAACTCATTTGATTGGGAACTTGCTTGCACACACGCGCAAATGTTAGAGGGCCCCGGGGGTTATCCCGGATAGGCCCCTCCGACGCTCAAGTCAGCACGGTGAATGAGAAAGAATTAAGACAATAAACGAATATTGAATGCATAGATAATAATTAATTATGAGTTAATCACTTACAGTGAATAAGAGAGACCTTTTTATACTTGGGACATGGGCCCCGTGTGCCGTGTAGGAGAAATTGGCCTATGTGCCAGTCTACGTAGGAGAAAACGACCGCTTAGGCCAAACCCGGACACCTTTGGGACGGTTTAATTATCAAGATCCCAATTGGCAATTAATATTAAATAAACAAAAATATAAAATGAATTATATTTAATTAAATTACAAAATACTGTTTTTGTCCCAACATAAGCCCCCCAACTCTGGTGCTGTGGAGGGATGAAGTAGTGCGAGAGCTAATTCGGTGTGTATCTGGCTTGTCCTGCTCATGCCTCTTGTCTCGCCTTTGGAGGGTCTCTGACTGGTTGAGGACACTTGAGAGGAGAGCCTCTGATCATGTCTTCCTAAAGTAAATCTTCTTTCCCCGCCTCTCCTCTTTTAAATTTTTTGCTTTGTAGAAAACTTAGTAAATTTCTTACAAGTGAGAGGTAAGATGAGACTTGAGGTAAGAGTTGAGATGAGACTTGAGATTAAAGCCTAATGAGAATGGAAATTGCTCTGGAGCGTCTCCTCGGAATGGACAAGGGTGCCCCATAGGCGCCCTTGTGGGAAGCCCTTAAGGGCGCCCCTACTTGTAATCATGTCCATGTTGTTTCTCATACAATCATGCCCATGCACCACCCATGACAAAATTCATTCTACACCACCCATGACAAATTTATCAACTTCATTTTGCGTGAGTGGTCCTTCAATTTGCATGAAATCAGTATTTCTTTTTTTTTATATATATATATATATATCTCCCAATGTCTGATATTGGGCCAACCATCCATTTAGCCCATTAGGAGGTTGAGTCACCTCAATTCAATCAAAACAGCGCGCCCCCTAGGGCAGTTCGAGTCCCCCGGTCCGTCCTCCCTTGTATTTCTCTTCGTCTTCCTCGAGTTTTCCCATATTCCATGCCAAATTTTGGATTCCGGCATTTCTTTATTTTATGTATTCCTCCGTCTTCTCCGGAGTTAGTCTAGCTTTTGATTCTTTCCCCGCAGGAACTTGTTCTCTTTATAGAAATGTCCCCTTCTTTCTCGGAAGTTTCAACTCTTTCAGGGTGGACATATATGCTTGTGTTTTGCTTCATTCCCTCTGGAGCTTGGGGGAGCACCCTTCTCATGCTTGGATGGGTAATCCTTCCGGAGCTTGGACGGAGCACCCTTCTGGAACAGTGATAGTTATTTTTCAGTTAAGATAGCCCTTGACACCTGCCAACATGGGCTTGCTTCATGCACTTGGATATTCCTTGCTTTTTCTCTTCTTCTTGAGGTGTTTCTTCGCCCCATGAGGCCGGATGATATTCCGTTGCACTCATGATGTATGGATGCTTCTCCCTCTGCTTATCAGCTCCCCCTTGTCATGTTTTACTTGTGATATATGCGTATGACTTCTTGTGTGAGATTAGCCTTCACAATACATTTTAACATCACCGGGCGCCCTTCCAGAACTCGGAGGAGGGCGCCCACTTCGGATTTTCCCCAAGTCATTGCTCCACATAATGATTTAACAATAACTTATTTTTGTAGGAGACCTGTTTACTTTCCATGTTGAGGTGGATCTTCCCTTCGGAGGGAAGTCTTGATTCTTCCGGAATAGCCGATAATACTTGTGTTCAAGGTTAATGCATGCCATCCTATGAGTCCTTGAGGGCATCCTTCCGGAGCCCAATGGGCGCCCTTCCTAGGCTTGGGAGGAGCTTCCTTCTAGAACTCTTCTCTGGTCTCGCTTTCGATGTTTTCCCCAGGTGTTAGAGTTTTTCATTCTTCTTTTGCCGGGGAGTAATATTTTGAAGGATGTCCTTCCAGAGCCCGGAGTGGGTACCCTATCGGAGTTCACGGGGCTACCTTTCCTAAGCTTGGAAGGGGATCTCTTATGGAGCTTCCACCATAATGTTTGCTTTAAGCCTTTGATCTTTTCTCCCCATGTGTTGGCATCTTTCGTCTTCTTTTCCTTGCACATTTTCACCATGGAGAATGATTCACCGGGATTCTTGTGAAGAGGCCCCATCCTCTGGGGTCTTAGCCGGAGGAAAAAAACTTTTTTACTAGGACCTCCTTGTGAGGAGGTCCCTCCCATCCGGGGTTTTAGCCATAAGGGATCATCCCACCCGGTCTTAGCCGGGTGAGGTGATCCCCTCTGGGGTCTTAGCCGGGTGAGGCCATCCCTTCTAGAGTCTTAGCCGGAGGAGGTAAATTACTAGGACCTCTTATGAGGAGGCCCCTCCCATCCAGAGTCTTAGTTGGAAAGGATCATCCCACCCGGGGTCTTAGCCGGTTGAGGCCATCCCCTCTGGGTCTTAGCTGGAGGAGGTAAATATTAGTCCAAGTGGCTACGATAATCTAGAGAGGGGGTGAATAGATTATGCCGATTTTTCGAATATCGCCCTCTTTTTCGAATGAACGAATGATAACAAGAATGTAAGTACGGGAAAATAAACAACACACGTTGATTTATAGTAGTTCAACCCACCTAGGGCCTAATCTACTACCACCCCGATATATCCGAAGTGGATTTCAAAAAAGAAAAAGAATTTTATTAATAGTTACCAAAACTATTACAACTTCACTTTGAAGAGTACCACACTCTTCTTACAATGACACCTATGAAGATTACCACAATCTTCCAACTCGAAGAATACCAAACTCTTCTTCACCACGAAGAGTACCAAACTCTTCCAACACCTCGAAGAGCACCAAACTCTTCCAACACCTCAAAGAGCACCAAACTCTTCAACACGAAAAGCACAAAGCTTTTCAATGACCAACCTTTTATCCACCAAACGTGCTCTTGCCAAAAGAACACTAACAAGAATTTCTTATTTTGGATGATGTTACAATTACAATCAAGATTACACTTTAAATGAAATATTACAACTCAAAAGTGCAAATGTAATCAAGAAGGAAAGCCTAATAAGCAAGATGTGAAAGTGATAATCTTAGGCTATTACAACAAGAATGTTGAAAATAAAGACTTAGACAAATTTGCAAATTTTTCTTGTTGTGTTGTATTTTGTTCTCTTGTTGTGTTGCTTCAAGACATCATCTATTTATAGAAGAGCTCTTTGATTTGAATCCCAGTAATAGACTCCTCCTTGAAGATTGAAATCTGTAAAAAATTTCACATTAAATGGAGAATACAGCTGTTAGAAATCATGTTAGAAATCAATCCCACAATTTCATGAAAAGTTGTCTGCTGTGCAACGAATAGTTTGCTGATAAAACCTTAGGTCGACCGGTCGACCACTAATATGTGAAAATCAAAACTTGTCCCAATAATACACTGTTGGACGGGTCGAACAGGCGTTGGACCGGTCTCCCTTGGGTTCGACCGTTTGACGTAGAAACAGAGAGATTTTACGAAAAATAATTTTTCTTAGAGGTCGACCACACTGGTTGACCCACCGGTTGACCTCCCTCAACATGTTCTCTGTTTTCAAGTTTTAAACGCGTTTAGGTACAAGTTGCCCTATAGGGCGACCAGTTGACCTCAAAACAAAGGAGTTATCCGATTTTTGCCGAAAATAAACTTCAAGAAATACTCCGAAAAATTATTAACAAAGTTTTAGATCGATTGGGAGTATTAGGACAACATTTAGGGACATTGTTTTGGTGAAAAACTCAGTTAAATAAAATCATCAAAATTATGATAAAAATATTTATCTAACAAACTCCCCATTTTTGATGATTACAAACCAAAATAATTTTAAGAGGTCGATTTGGAAAACAAAACACGTTTTTCCGGTCAAAAATAACTATCAATTTTGAGTGACACTTTTCATGCGTAAGTATCATAAGGATGGGAGTAAGGATTTTGTAAAACATTTTATAAAAGCTCCCTCTATCAATATGCACAACAAGAGTAATAATAGAAGCAAGCATTTAAAAGCTAGAAGCTCAGCTTTTCAACTTTGAGCTTAAATATCAAGATCTTAGAAGCTCCCCTATCAAAAAGAACTCATTAGTCATGATTAAAAATTCATAATCCATCCATTGGATTAAGTTAACTCCTCAGCTTTTAGCTTTATCAACCAGAGCTTATAGCTTTTTTCACGAGCGTTTTCTAGTTGTTTTTGAGCGTATGAGCGTATTTCATGTTTCTCCCCTTTTGGAATCATCAAAAAGAATGTTAGCACGATAAAAACATCATATAATCATATCAAAGTGCGCATTTTAACCGATTTATCGAGCTTTTGATCATAAAGCCTAAAATTCCAAATAAAAGGAAATATTCGAGAAGATGATTTGTAAAAGTTCATTTGAGTGACAAAACATAATTTCTATAAACTTATAAGACTTTTGAAATCGAGAGAGTCATGTAACGGATGGAATTTTCATTAAGACATTTTGTCAAACACTTGGCATGCGTAGAATAAAAACGAGGATGTATATAGCCCTTGTAAATGGAATCATGCCCAAAAATTCATCACCAAAAGCAATTCTATAAATGTCATTCATCAACAATTATCATACCCAACACAATTATACAAGAATGTCATCAAAATACCAAAATATAGGCACTTTCTCAAGGGTTCAACCCAATTGAGATTAAAAAAGAATTAAACTTACAATAAACCGGTGAAGTAGGGTAATAATGATGATATACCGATATTATAATCCCAAAAATATAGAATTTACAATAAAAAAATATTTTGAGTGAATTGTGTGTGAAATTTGCAAAGGGGTGCGAAAATAGTAAAAACCGCATGAAATTGGCTAAGTCTAGGATATAACTGATTTTAACCAAAATTTTGCCTAGGTCGACCGGTTGAAGGGGGGGTTCGACCAGTCTAGGCAGTGGTCGACCGGTCGACCCACTGGTCATCCGGTCCCTATAGCAATTTTTCAGTTTCTATCCGAATTTAGAGTTAAAAATCTGATTTTTCACCCCTAAGTTTTAAAAACACACAAAATGCAATCATAAACCTCATTCAATATACATTATGCCTAAACAAGCTCGAATTAAGGTAAAAGACTTGACGGTTAACGGTTTTGTAAAAATATCCTCGAGTTAATCTTGAGACGAAATAAAGCACATCTCAATTTTTCGTTTTGCAATGCAATCCCTCAAAAAAATGTTGAATCTCAGTATGGTTAATTCGGTTATGAAGAACCGGATTTTGAGAAAAATTTATGCTGGACTTGTTATCCCAAAAAAAATAGGAACGTTTTAAAACTTTGGATAAAACAAGCCATAAGAAAGAGTGCCTTCCAAATATTCAAAATTTCTTTTAACGACATTTAAATGAAATTCTATAGGATTGCTTTGAAATCGAGCAAATAGGCATACGACATGAAGAATATCAAGTCTATGAGTAGTAAGATAAGATGGTGGACATACCTTGATTTTGTTTGACGAACAATTTACCATTCTTGGCCAATTTGATGTAGAAAAACATTGATCCCTCTACGATCCTTAGTCCTTTAACACCAAAATTTCTCCTACAAAATATTAAGAGAGATTCTTGCACAAGAGTTTAGTAGTACCGAATAATATAGACAAAATTGATATAAGCCAATTTAGAAATTAGACTAGTGGCACATACTATGCTTTTGTAAGAACTAACAAGAGTTTGATAAAACATGTAAGTTCTAATGAACTTATAGAAAAACTATATAAGGTCTCTTTTGAAATTTGAAATTCCGAGAGTATATAGTTGAGACCTTATTTTTAAGAAGCATTTTGAAAAATAATTTTGACAAACAAGACAAAAATAAAGACATGAATATGTGCAATAATTATAAAAGACAATATGAAATGCATAAATCAAGAAGAGGATAAGAGTTACCAATTTCGCCATTGCCAATGGTTGTATCTTTCCCTTTGTTGATTATACCTTCTTCTTGGAAAATGATTTTGTTGATAATGTCTTCTCATTTGATCAAATGGAGCGAACATTTGTTGTCTATTTGACGAGTTGAATTTCCTTTGACTTTTATTGCACCAAGTACCTAACATGAAATTATCTTGTGGTACCCTCAAGTGTTTTGGATCCTTTGGGATTAGCATTGAGACTTTTAGGTCTCAAATAATAATTAAAACTATTTCTAGCCCGACAAGTATTTGCCGTGTGACCATGTTAGATAAATTTTTAACTGCAAGTCTACGGTGTCAAGTTTTAATATAGAGAAGTAAGGTTGTCGAATCCACAGGGAATAATTATCGAATTATTGCTAAGTACTATAATATAGTAGTCTAACTTTATTTAGAAATTCAATATTTGATGGAGTTGATTATACTAAAAAATACCAAAAGTAAATCAAGAATATGAAAATATCAATGAGTTTATCCAAATGATTAAATGAATTCTAGAGGTATGATGAATCTAATTATCCCTTATGTTGTCAATATGGTTTATCAATCATCAATTACCAATTTATAAGTCAAGATTTCTACAATAATCATTCCCTCTCTCAAGTGCCAAATGATTTTAGATTCAATTGGGAAATCAATATCTCTATAAAAATCACCAATTAAAATCTCAATAAAAACTATGAATCTTGATAAATGACTTCAAAGGATTCATAAATCTCTCGATTCTATGAAATCCTAGGTTATGCTATTCAAAGGTCATGTATTCAATTACCTCTCTCAAGTGTCAAATCAAATACACCAAACAATCTAAATTATTGATCAAGTAATTTAGAAGCAATAGATCCAAATAGCATAAATAAATTGATAGATCTAACCACAATTTCAAAACATAAGTTCAAACAATGATTACATCATCCCTCTAGAATTATAGAGTTTAGCTCATGATTGAAGAAAATGAATCCATAGGAATACAACAATACATGTTACAAGATATGAAGAAAGCAACAAAATAAGAATAAGAGTTGGGGAATCTTCTCTATTTCTAGATGGTAGAATCCTTCAATCTTCTTCTCCAAGCCTTTCCCAAGATATTCCAAGCCTTCTCTATTGTTTTCTAGTTGTTTTGTTGGCTGCCTCAGGGTCCAAGATCCCTAATTTCACGCCCCAAGACCTCTATTTATACTCCCACAAAAGTCCAAGAAAAAGGAATAAGTTACATTGTAATTTCCGCCCGGGCGCCATGGCCTAAAAGACACGCACGGTGACTTGGCGCCGTCCCCTAATATCCGCCGCCGTGCGGCTGAGGTAAAGGTGGGTGCTATGCCGCTATTTTCGAACCATCTAAAGCGGCTGCGCGCTAAGGACAAGCTGCGCTGCAGCTCACTTCAAAAAAACTTCGCACTTTGCCAGTTTTTCACCCCGTTGCGGTAGCGGGTGTCTTAAGCTGCGGCCAGCGCCAAGCCGACTCAAGCCGAAAAGTGCGATTTTCCTCTTTTGTTCTTCTTCAAATGCGATTTCTTCCACCCAAACACGTTTTTATTTTGTTTTCATCAATTTCGGCATCCAAGACCTATATCGACTCTCAAACGACACTAATGACGTAAAACTCGACTCAAACGACGCTAAAATACTTGAAAACCCCGCAAAAATCCTAGTCTAGAATACTCAATACATTGGTATAAAAACCAACTTAACAGACCACTTTTACCACAATAAAAACATGTAATAGTTCTAGAAGTATAATGATTAACATGCATAGAGACTTGGTTATTTTTCATATCATTAATAGCATTAGGCTTATAATCAAGTCCTAGTTTCAAATGATCACAACGTTGAACATCAAGAATTTTGGTCATTTTCTCGGTACTCAAGTTAAACTTTAACATATCATTTTTCATGCAATCAATATCCTTAACAAGAGTACTATTTTCTTTTTCAAGGTTTATAACTTTATCAAGTGTACTAGTGTGAGGACAAGAAAATGATTCATATGAAACAAGTAAACTATCCTTTTCATTTTTCAAAGAGTTGAATTCCTTTTTCAAATTTTTGTATTTAAAAAGCATGCTTTGGAATTCATTTTGAAGCTCATCAAAATCATCTTGCAATTCATTAATAGAAGATATAGAAGAATTAGAGCGTACCTTATTGTCTTCTTCGATGCTCATTAGACATTGCTCGGCTTACTCATCATCGGATGTTGCAAGAAGCTCATCCCATTTAATAGAAAGAAGATTAAATCACAGTTCAAACACATGCTCTTTTGACCGTTCAACTCATATTCAACAAATTCACTTAGTCATGCAGTTTCACAGTTTAACAAATGCCCGACTCCACTCTAGACTCTTTTATTTTTTTTTTTACACAAAATGAAACACAAAAACAGATTAAAACAGATTGCACTCTCCCAAACTTAAAATGAACATTGTCCCCAATGGAGAGTGAGAAAAACTTTCCTGGTAGCCAAAGTGATTAGGACTCCGCATCGGAATCCCTATCAGAATCATGCGGTGGAAGATGAGCAATAGGACCCGGTGGTGGTGGTGTCGGAAATTGGAATTGTGGGTGCGTCTGGACATAAATTTGAGCAAGAACTCTGTTGTGCTCATTGATATACTCTTCCCTCGCAGCTCGATGATGTTGCTCAGCTACAAAAGCTACAGCTAAGCGACGATGAGCCCTTCGCAACTCTTGTACCTCACGCATTAATGCATCTGAAGGATCGTCATCATGATGAGAGCTCGTGTGACGAGAATGACCTGCCACGGAATCAGATGTAGCACCAACATCGTGTGACTAGGCCTGAGCCTCAGGCTCAACGGGTGGAAGGACAAAATCAGGATCAAGTATATAGCTCGCACCCTTCAGGTTAGGTACACCGCCTGCCCATTCGTCATAAGAAGCAATAATTGTAGAATCAATAGGCCCTTTAGGCCGCTCCAATGGTTCATTGTTGTCCCACGTAATTTTCTCCTTTTTACACAGACCACAAATCAAGGCCGGCATTATCGATCCCCCGGACTTACAATGTCGGATGGTGTAGTGAATGGATTGTGCGATAATTATTGCTGGATCGAACTGGATGTCGGTAACAATTGCATATAATAGATAAGCTCGATGTTTCATGACATCGCTGACATGCTTGGTCGGCATTAAATTGTGACATATGAAATGAAACCATGCACGTCCGTACCGACTCAACGTAGTGTGAGAGAAGGCAAAGGATCCGCCAGAGACCTTTGTTGGACGCAATTCTGTACCCGGGCGACAAAGAGCACGACAAATCATCTCTAAATCCGGTGGCTGAGAAATGAATTCGGTATAAGGTGAGTGATCCACCTCAGGTAATCCATAATACTCTCGTATTTCTAATGGATCAATATACACGTAGTCACCACGCACATAAATCTCGTTAGGGTTATCGAATGTGACATTCGCATTTGCAAAGAATTCTCGAACTACATTTGGTACATACGGTCCAGGTTGAGCACATAATTTTTTCCATCGCCTTTGGTTTATCATTTGTGCAAGATTACCATCACTCGAACTCGGTTGCAACCCCCGCTCCGCGGTTATGCTCTTTGTGACCAATTTATCATAAAAAAGATTTTGTGCCTCTAAGCTTGTGAAACGGCTAGTATCATATTCCTCGGAGGTACTCGCTTTGCTTTTGCTTGTTTTATTTGACTTTCCCATTTAATTGATCGTCTAATATCCTGGAAAAGTAAATAACCAAGACAACACGTAGAAACAAGCCATATGGATTAGGGGTTAGGAATTATCGCAATATCCCAAAAATATGCATCCGTGTCATCAATTAATGATCAAATTGTACTTGAATAACAATGAAGACAAGAATGAAATGCATAGGTGTAAGATTTTTCATTGGAGCATTTTGACAAACACCTTTTGAGCATAGTGATGACAAGAGATTAACACCAAATTCATAGAATAATTCATGCCCAATCATCAATACCAACCTAATTCTAACATACATCAATCATATATCCCAACAATTTATCCAACAATTAAACATGAATTTCGAAATTGAAAGGAATATCGACATGTTCTTCATATTAGGTTAATAATTGGGGAAAAGGGATGTACAAATTAAACCACCTTACCTAGATGATAGAGAGGATGAAAATGAGGATTAAGATGCTTAAGTACTCCCTTGAGTGGTGCAAGATTGAGGGTTTGTGTGTGCTTATGTGTAGAGAAGATGGAAGAGGATGAGGGGATGTGTTTTATTGAGAAAGAAGTGAAAGGACGAATTCACGTTCAGCACTTAAAGACCAAAGACCTTGGGCCGGTCTCGCGCTGCAGCGCCCAAGATCCCGCGCTGCAGCGCCACGCAGAATTTGCGTACTGCCTTATTTTTGCACTCGGCGCTGCAGCGCGACTAATCCGGCGCTGCAGCGCCAACCTTTTTTTTTTTTTTTTATATATATATATATATAAATATTAATAAAAACAAATTAAAACCACACAAAATTTGATTCACATAAATACATAAAAAAAAATCACACCAAATCCAAATAAATAAAAATAAGCCAAAATTAAAGAAAATAAAATCACAATAAAATGCAATCACACAAAAATCACTTGGGTTGCCTCCCAAGAAGCGCTAAATTTATAGTCGTTAGCCGGACTTGACTACTCGGGCTCAAGAAATGTCATCACCAAGTGGAAGATTTAAAACCTTCCTTGCTTCATTTCCAAAATAATGTTTCAATCGTTGTCCGTTCACTTGGAATGAATTCCCATCGTTTCCTCTCAACTCGACTGCACCATAGGGAAACACACGTTCCACCATAAATGGTCCAGACCATCGTGATTTGAGTTTACCTGGAAAGAGTTTCAATCGAGAATTGAACAATAATACTTGTTGGCCGGGTAAGAATTCACGTCGCAAAATCATTTGATCATGCCATTTTTTCGTTTTTTCTTTATACATTTTGGCATTTTCATATGATTCTTGACGAAATTCTTCCATTTCGTTTAATAGAAGTAATCGGTTTTCACCGGCCTCTTTCAAGTTAAAATTCAATTTCTTAATTGCCCAATAAGCTCGATGCTCAAGTTCAACCGGCAAATGGCACGCTTTACCAAACACCAATCGATATGGTGACATACCAATGGGTGTTTTATAAGCCGTGCGATAAGCCCACAAAGCATCATCGAGCTTTTGCGCCCAATCCTTTCGATTAAAACTCACCGTTTTTTCAAGAATTTGTTTCACTTCACGATTGGAAATTTCAGCTTGACCATTAGATTGAGGATGGTAACCAAGCGCAGTCTTATGACGCACACCAAATTTAGCAAGAAGGTTATTAAATAATTTATTACAAAAATGCGTACCTTCATCACTTACAATATCCCGAGGAGTACCGAACCGAGTGAAAATATGCTTGTGCAAAAATTTGAGTACTACCTTAGCATCATTCGTTGGTGTAGCAATCGCTTCAACCCACTTGGAGACGTAATCAACCGCAAGCAAAATTTATAAATTTCCATAGGACGCGGGAAATGGCCCCATAAAGTCAATACCCCATACATTAAACAATTCCACCTCCATTATGTTTGTCAAAGGAAGCTCATGACGCCGTGAAATATTACCAACCCTTTGGCATCGATCACAAGTTTTCACAAAGGCATAACAATCCTTAAATAATGTTGGCCAATAAAAACGGAAGAGTACCTTTGCAAATGTCCTGGGTTGGCCCGAAATGTCCCCATAAGATGATGAATGACAATGTTGAAGAATCTCTCCAATTTCTTCCTTAGAAACACAACGGCGAATGATAGAATCCGCGCATCTCTTGAACAAGAATAACGGATCATCCCACAAATAAGACTTAACATCATGTAAGAATTTTTTCTTTTGGTGTGAAGTCAAGTCCGTGGCAAAACTCCTCCCCAGGTAATTAACAAAATCTGCGTACCAAGGTAATGATGTCTCGGCACACATAATTTGTTCATCGGAAATGATTCTTTTATTGACTCTCAATCACCTCGTAAGGTTGCTCAAGGGGGGATAGATGATCGCAACCACATTCTCGCTTCCTTTTTATCTCGAATCTCAATATCAAATTCTTGCAAAAGAGCAAAATCCATCGAATTAACCGAGGTTTTGCATCCTATTTGGAGAAAAGATATCGGATTGCCGCATGATCCGTATAAACAATCACCTTTGTACCCACCAAGTAAGCTCGAATTTATCAAATGCAAAAACTACCGCCAACATCTCTTTTTCTCGTGGTGGTGTAGTTTTGTTGGGCGTTGTCCATGGTCCTACTTGCGTAGTAAATAGCTTTAAAATTCTGTCTCGCCTTTGATCAAGAACGGCACCCACCGCATAATCACTTGCATCGCACATGAGCTCAAATGGTTGAGTCCAATCCGCACTATCATAATCGGAGCAAAAATGAGTGCCTTTTTTTTATCCTGTTCAAATGCCCGCAAACACAACTCATCAAAGCAAAAGATAGCATCTTTTTCAAGGAGATTACAAAGTGGTTTAACAATTTTTGAAAAATCTTTTATGAATCTCCTATAAAATCCTGCATGCCCTAAAAAGCTTCTTATGCCTTTCACATTTGAAGGTGGGGTAGCTTTTCAATAGCCACAACCTTCGCCCGTCAACTTCCAAACCTGTACAAGAAATGCGATGTCCAAGTACAATCCCTTCTTTGACCATAAAGTGACATTTTTCCCAATTGAGTACAAGATTAGTTTCACAACGTTGCAAAACCATAGATAAGTTATGCAAACAATGGTCAAAAGAAGTACCAAAAAAAAAATCGTCCATAAAAATTTCCATGATTTCCTCAACCATACCATGAAAAATCGCCATCATACACCTCTCCGAAAAGTAGCGGTGCATTACATAATCCAAATGGCATCCTGCGAAATGCAAAAGTACCATATGGACATGTAAAAATAGTCTTTTCTTGATCTTCGGGGCAATGGCGATTTGATTGTATCCTCGAATAGCCATCAAGAAAACAATAATATTCGTAACTCCGCTAACCCGTCCAACATTTGATCAATAAAGGGAGGGGAAAATGATCCTTACGAGTAGCTTTATTCAATTTTCTATAGTCAATACATACTGCCATCCTCGTGACGGTTCGTGTAGAAATTAATTCATTGTTATCATTTTTCACAAATCATACCTCCCTTTTTAGGGACAACTCAGCACGGACTCACCCATGAACTATCGAAATGGCATAAATAATACCTGCCTTTAGCCACTTTAAAACCTCATTTCTCACGACTTCTTTCATTGCGGGATTAAGTCGTCTTTGGTGTTCAATAGATGGTTTATAAGATTCTTCCATTAAAATTTTGTGCATTACAATGGAAGGGCTTATACCTTTCAAATCGAAATATACCAACCCAAGGCCGACTTATGTTCACGAAGCACACGCAACAACTTATCCAATTCGGATGAAGATAATGAAGCAGAAACAATTACCGGGTAAGTTTTATCTTTTCCCAAAAATGCATATTGAAGATGTTCCGGAAGTTCCTTTAGTTCTAAAGTACCTTTCAGAGTATTCTCAATATTGGCATTTTCTAATGCTTCCTTTTGTTTTTCTTTTACAATTTCTTTAGCTTCAAGGGAAAGAATAAACTTAAGCAAATCCACATGTAATTGATGATCTATCGGCTAATTGCAATGTGATGGTGGATGGCGTTATTTCTCCAAGGCCAAGTTTCCTGAAAACAGACAACGGCATAAGATTAATGCTAGCACCTAAATCACAAAGAGCTTTATTAAAATAAGAATCACCAATAGTGCAAGGGATAGTGAAACTCCCCGGATCTCTTAATTTTTGTGGTAGCTTTCTTTGCAAAATGGCGCTACACTCTTCCGTGAGATTGACCGTCTCATATGCTTCCAACCTTCTCTTTCTCGACATCACATCCTTCATGAATTTTGCATAGTTTGGCATTTGCTCGAGTGCATCGGCAAAAGGGATGTTGATGTGAATTTTCTTGAATATTTCCAAAAACTTGGAAAATTGAGCATCCAACTTTTTCTTCTGAAATCTCTGTGGAAAAGGGAGAGCATTTGGCAACACATTATCAGAATTGGAAATTGGTTTTACCTCAATTTTTGCCTTTTTCTCGATTGCTTATCAATGCCCTCTTCATTTTGGAGTGTTTCAGAGCTTGCTTCTGGTTCTTTGGTGGCATGAGCAGCATCTTTGGTTCATCATATTCCGTCCCACTTCTCAACTTAATGGCCTTGCAATGTTCCCGGGGTTCACCTCGGTGTTACTTGGAAACGTATCAACTTTCTCTTTCTTTGTGAATTAATAGCCGCGGGCCAATTGACCCACATGTGTCCCCAAAGATTTGAGATGACTTTCAATTGTTGTAACCCTTGAACCCAGATTTTCTATGTTAGAATCGGCTTTGTTCATCCTTGCTCTTGATTCTACAAGGAATGAACTAAGTAATTCCTCCAAAGATGGCTTTTGTTCTCCCACATGTGTGCTCGTACTTGCTTGATTCTCGATATCCTGGAGGTGGTTGTAACACATTTCTCGTATTGTTATACGAGAAGTTTTCATGATTACGAAGTCCCGGATGATAATGTGTCGGCAATTGATTCCCTCTATTGTTGAAACCCCGATTATTCACATAATTCACTTGTTCCGCATCGGATTCACAATTTCTTGACTTATCTCCATGATCGTCTCCGATTGTTGTTTTCCACCGACTTAGTGTAGCAATTTGCTTTGACAAGGCGGAAATTTGAGAAGCCAATGCGACATAGTATCAAGTTCAAGAACACCGCAACTTTTCTTGGTGTAGATCTTTCAAACGGCCATTGATAACTATTGCGTCATTTCTTCGAGTAAAAGCATGGCTTCACTTGGAGTTTTAGCCATCAATGTACCTCCCCCAAAAGATCTATAATAGTTCTTGAATGCCCATTCATACCATTGTAAAAATACTTAACTTTTGACAATCATGCACCCATGTTGTGGACACCTCCTCAATAATTCTTTAAATCGCTCCCAAGCTTCGTAGAGTGGCTCAAAGTCGAGTTGATGAAATTGAGCAATCTCACTTTTAAGTTGAAGTGTCTTGCTGGGTGGAAAGAATTTTGCCATGAATTTTTCAAAGGAGATCATTCCAACTAGTGATACTTCCAGGTGGGAAGGTTTGAAGCCATTGTCTAGCTTTATCTCGAAGTGAAAATGGAAATAATCTCAACCGAATAGCTTCATCGGAACCCCATTCATTTTGATAGTGTCACATATCTCGAGAAAATAGCCAAATGAGCGTTCGGTCGCTTACGACTTCCCAAATTGATTCTTTGCACCATATTTATCGGACCGACTTCAATTCAAAATTATTCGCATTGATAGGTTGGCGAACAATGCCCGAATAATTTTGATTCGTGGTTGGTCGAAAATAATCCCGAATGGCCCTTTCCTGGTGGTGCAATAATAGGTATGCGATTTTCTTCTTCCTCATTTCCCGCCATTTTTGTGAATTCGATTCTTCGTGCGGCTCTAATCTTTCTGAGTGTTCGTTCAATTTGATCAAATAAGATTAAATTAGCACTTTTATTTTTTCGCATCAACAAGAAAACACAAAAATGACAATGACCCTATTGTAACAAGAACCAATCTAAATTAAAGTAAAACTACTAAGTAATAATATTAGCGCAAATAAGATGAATTATTCCCCGGCAACGGCGCCAAAAACTTGTTAGATAAATTTTTAACCGCAAGTCTACGGTGTCAAGTTTTAATATAGAGAAGTAAGGTTGTCGAATCCACAGGGAATAATTATCGAATTATTGCTAAGTACTATAATATAGTAGTCTAACTTTATTTAGAAATTCAATATTTGATGGAGTTGATTATACTACAAAATACCAAAAGTAAATCAAGAATATGAAAATATCAATGAGTTTATCCAAATGATTAAATGAATTCTAGAGGTATGATGAATCTAATTATCCCTTATGTTGTCAATATGGTTTATCAATCATCAATTACCAATTTATAAGTCAAGATTTCTACAATAATCATTCCCTCTCTCAAGTGCCAAATGATTTTAGATTCAATTGGGAAATCAATATCTCTATAAAAATCACCAATTAAAATCTCAATAAAAACTATGAATCTTGATAAATGACTTCAAAGGATTCATAAATCTCTCGATTCTATGAAATCCTAGGTTATGCTATTCAAAGGTCATGTATTCAATTACCTCTCTCAAGTGTCAAATCAAATACACCAAACAATCTAAATTATTGATCAAGTAATTTAGAAGCAATAGATCCAAATAGCATAAATAAATTGATAGATCTAACCACAATTTCAAAACATAAGTTCAAACAATGATTACATCATCCCTCTAGAATTATAGAGTTTAGCTCATGATTGAAGAAAATGAATCCATAGGAATACAACAATACATGTTACAAGATATGAAGAAAGCAACAAAATAAGAATAAGAGTTGGGGAATCTTCTCTATTTCTAGATGGTAGAATCCTTCAATCTTCTTCTCCAAGCCTTTCCCAAGATATTCCAAGCCTTCTCTATTGTTTTCTAGTTGTTTTGTTGGCTGCCTCAGGGTCCAAGATCCCTAATTTCACGCCCCAAGACCTCTATTTATACTCCCACAAAAGTCCAAGAAAAAGGAATAAGTTACATTGTAATTTCCGCCCGTGGCGCTGCGGCGCACAAAGACGGCACAAGGGGCGCCCGTCCCTAATATCCGCCCGTGCAGCTGTAGTCTAAAGGTGGGCGCTGCAGCCATTTTCGAACAATCTAAAGCGGCTGGGCGCTAAGGACGGCGCTGCAGCAAACTTCAAAAAAACTCGCACGCTTGCCAGTTTTTCACCCCCACGTTGTTGGCCAGCGGGGTCTCAGCCGCAGCGCTTAAGCCGACTCAAGCCGAAAAGTGCGATTTTCCTCTTTTCTTCTTCTTCAAATGCGATTTCTTCCACCCAAACACGTTTTTCGCTGTTTTCATCAATTTCGGCATCCAAGACCTATATCGACTCTCAAACGACAACTAATGACACAAACTCGACTCAAACGACGCTAAAATACTTGAAAACCCCGCAAAAATCCTAGTCTAGAATACTCAATACATTGATATAAAAACCAACTTAACAGACCACTTTTACCACAATAAAAACATGTAATAGTTCTAGAAGTATAATGATTAACATGCATAGAGACTTGGTTATTTTTCATATCATTAATAGCATTAGGCTTATAATCAAGTCCTAGTTTCAAATGATCACAACGTTGAACATCAAGAATTTTGGTCATTTTCTCGGTACTCAAGTTAAACTTTAACATATCATTTTTCATGCAATCAATATCCTTAACAAGAGTACTATTTTCTTTTTCAAGGTTTCTAACTTTATCAAGTGTACTAGTGTGAGGACAAGAAAATGATTCATATGAAACAAGTAAACTATCCTTTTCATTTTTCAAAGTGTTGAATTCCTTTTTCAAATTTTTGTATTTAAAAAGCATGCTTTGGAATTCATTTTGAAGCTCATCAAAATCATCTTGCAATTCATTAATAGAAGATATAGAAGAATTAGAGCGTACCTTATTGTCTTCTTCGATGCTCATTAGACATTGCTCGGCTTCCTCATCATCGGATGTTGCAAGAAGCTCATCCCATGTTTTCACTTTGGCTTTGGTATTTAAGGCTTTTAATCTTCTGTGGTATTTCTCCTTGTTCCTTTGTTCTTCCTCCCCTTTTGAACAATCGGCAACATGGTGTCCGGGTTTTCCGCATCTAAAGCAAGACTTGTTTCTTGCTTTCCTTTCCTTGTTTTTATTTACAAACTTTGTAAATTTTCTAATAAGTTCCTCATCTTCATCTTCCTCATCACTTGTGTAGGTTCCAAGGGGTGTGAGTGTATGGTTTAGAAGGGGGGGGGGTTGAATAAACCTTACCAACTTTTCGAAATTTAGTCCTTTTAAATATATTCAGAGTTAATTTCACAGCTAAGTCCTTGATGGACAACTAATTTAATTAACCAGCAGAGTTAGCCACTCAACAGACTCGACTGAGTTGTTGATAGAATAACTCAGCTGCTTAGTCTTATACTTAACTTGGTTGTGATGAGATTTTCAGCGGAAGACTTAACACCCTTGAATTTGGTTTAAGTTTGTTTTAACACTTGATTTTAGCACTTTGTTTATTATCAGTTGGAATGCAAATTATCAGTAGATATAAAAGAATGTGTAGTAAGTAAATGCTGAAATGTAAATGACACAAAGAAATTTTATAGAGGTTCAAGATGGGGTAATTCTTCTACTCCCCTGTCTTCTCCAACTCCCCGGAGGAATCCACTAAGTATTGATCGGTGTACAAAGTGGTTAATCCCGATACAAGTCTTGATCACACAACCGACTTGATCCTTTGGGACTCGATCCGAGATGCCTTGGTCACACAAACCGCTGGCTTCTCGTCCGACTCGGCTTCTTCACAGGGGCGGCTTTTGCTACTTGACTCACTTGCTCAAGCTTCTTGGATTTGATCATGAAGCCCTCCAATAACTTGAGACTGGTTCGACCTTGAACCTTTCTATAATCCTCCTTGGAATGTAGACCCCTTTTGATTCTTCAAAAGTTTTCTCTTCAACAGTTTGAAGTTGTCTTTCCTTCATAGCTTGGTGTTGGATTGATTTCCTTCGAAATTTAGGCTTGAGGATTTGCTTGAATAATTTGAGAATATTTTGCTTGGTTACAGCTCGAATGTTAGCTTTAATGTTTATAGTTCAGGTATGCAAGGTCACTTCTTCTCAAATTGATTCATCTGCCTTTTATAGTGCTCTTTCAAAAATCTGCCCGTTGAAGAGATAGGCTGATTTTCAAAACACACTAGTGGTCGTTGGCTTGTCTTGTTGCAGTCCTTGATGTTGACATTTCCTCGTATTAAATGTCTTGCAGCTTTCCAAGGCGACACGACATGGTGCAATGCTTCCCATTGGTTTATTCCTTTTGCACGCTTCCTCGGGATCGAGCACTTTAGAATATTGTAGCATGGAAGTATTACTTATTTAAGTAACTTTCTTGACTTCGTACAACGGACTCTTTTGATTGTCTTGACTTGATTGCGCTTCCTTAACTTCCCAGGTGACTTCGAGTCGGCTCCCAATCATTGGAAGACTCATCTCATCACTTCAACTTGACTTGGCTGTCTGAGTTGACTTGAGTGACACTTCTCACACCAGAACAACCGATACTCCTTCAATCGAGTTCTTGACTTCTCCTCCTTGCCATACTCACCGCTTCACAAATGAGTCTTCATTTTAGCCTTCATTGACTTCTTGCATATCCAGGCGTAGCTGACTTGACCCAGCTCGTACAACCCTATCTATTACAATGCAAATTACAAAGAAAATGGGGTGCCAACTTTCTAGTCTAAGTTTTACATGGCATTCATCAAAATCTAAACAATAAATTTCCCAACAACTTGAATAATAATTTTTCGATTTTGAGGCAATACCTTTTGGAGTTGATCCCATATCCGATTGAGAAGTCGATGCTTTTGAATTACTCCTTTCATTGGTATAACTTCATAGATGACAAGATTGCCAATGAGCTCATCAAAATTTAGAGTTTCTAAATTTTGAGCTTCCGTAGTAGCGGTAACTTTTTCGGACTAAGAGGCGGGAAGAGCATTTAGAATTGTCATGAGCTTATCCTCTTCGGAGAGAATTTTCCCAAGTGCAACTAGAGGATTTACAATATTATCAAGCCATTCAACCATTTTGGAAATATTTTCTCCAACATTCATAGTGAAATTTTCGAACTCGTTGACCAACATGATGTTTCGAGCTTGTTTTTCTAATTTTTTCCATACATCATGAGCGGACCGATTTCCTCTAATACGATTATATTCTGTAGCGGTAAGAGAACAATGAAGAATGTTAAGAGCTTTACCGTTTAAGAAGAATATTTTATTGTCTACATCATCAAACTCCCTGAGTGTTTTGGGAATTTAAGTTCCGTCTTCCTTTTTTTTCATTGGGATGGAAACTCAGTTTATAACCCTGTTCCAAATATTGAACCCGCAACCTTGTAAGAAGCACTCCATTCTATCTTTTCCAAAATGCATAATTGTTGGAATCAAAGAGAGGCGGTCTATTAAATGAAGCACCGGTTGGTAGATAGCTCTTGTTCGTAGCCATGGATCTTTCCTCTTTACTCGCAATGAGAAACGAGCTTGCCAAAGAGTTTGACTCTGATACCACTTGTTAGTCCAAATGGCTATGATAATCTAGAGGGGGGTGAATAGATTATGTCGATTTTCCGAATATCGCCCTCTTTTTCAAATGAACAAATGATAACAAGATGTAAGTGCGGAAAAATAAACAACACACGTTGATTTATAGTAGTTCAACCCACCTATGGCCTAATATACTACCACTCCAGTATATCCGAAGTGGATGTCAAAAAAGAAAAAGAATTTTATTAATAGTTACCAAAACTATTACAAATTCACCTTGAAGAGTACCACACTCTTCTTACAACGGCACCTATGAAGATTACCACAATCTTTCAACTCAAAGAGCACCAAACTCTTCTTAGCCACGAAGAGCACCAAACTCTTCCAAAACCTTGAAGAGCACTAAACTCTTCAACACGAAAAACACCAAGCTTTTCAATCACCAACCTTTCATCAACCAAACATGCTCTTGCCAAAAGAACACTAACAAGGATTTCTTGTTTTGGATGATGTTACAATTACAATCAAGATTACACTTTAAATGAAATATTACAACTCAAAAGTGCAAGTGTAATCAAGAAGGAAAGCCTAATAAGCAAGATGTGAAAGTGATAATCTTAGGCTATTACAACAAGAATGTTGAAAATAAAGACATAGACAAATTTGCAAATTTTTCTTGTTGTGTTGTATTTTGTTCTCTTGTTGTTTTGCTTCAAGCCTTCATCTATTTATAGGAGAGCTCTTTGATTTGAATCCCAGCAATAGGATCCTCCTTGAAGATTGAAATTTGTAAAACATTGCATATTAAATGGAGAATATAGCTGTTAGAAATCATGTTAGAAATCAATCCCATAATTTCATGAAAAGTTGTCTGCTATGGAACGGATAGTTTGCTGATAAAACCTTAGGTCGACCGGTCGACCACTAATATGTGAAAATCAAATTTTGTCCCAAAAATACACTGTTGGACCAGTCGAACAGGGATTGGACCGGTCTCCCTTGGGTTCGACCGTTCGACGTAGAAACAGAGAGATTTTACGAAAAAACAATTTTTCTTCAGAGACCGGCCGACCACACTGGTTGACCCACCGGTTGACCTCCCTCAGTATGTTCTCTATTTTCAAGTTTTAAACGCGTTCGGGTATGGGTTGCCTTATAGGTGACCGATTAACCTCAAAACAGAGGAGTTATCCGATATTTGTCAAAAATAAACGTCAAGAAATACTGCGAAAATATTTAGGGACGTTGTTTTGGTGAAAAATGTTAGTCCAAGTGGCTACGATAATCTAGAGGGGGGTGAATAGATTATGCCGATTTTTCGCAATTAGCCCTCTTTTTGATGATGAACAAGTAAATGACAAGAATGTAAATGCGGAAATTAAACAACACGCCTCGATTTATAGAGGTTCAACCCACCTAGGGCCTAGTCCTCTACCACCCCAGTATCTCCGGGATTGATTTCGAAAAGTAAAAAATATTTTATTAATTACCATAATTAATACAACATCACCTTACAACACCTCTTTGGAGATTACCTAAATCTCCCTTGAAGATTACCACAATCTTCTACGGCACCTTGTGAAGATTACCACAATCTTCAACCTTGAAGAATACCAAATTATTCAACACCTCAAGAGCATTAAACTCTTCAATAAGAAGATTACCACAATCTTCTTGCACCTAACACCTAGATCACCCAAATGTGTTCTTACCACAAGAACGCTCACAAGGATATCTTGTGTTGAATGATGAACCCAAAAATTCAAGATTACAACTCTATAATGAACAATACAATTTGAGTGCAAGTGTAGTCAAGAATCAAGCCTAGACCTCAAGATGTGAAAGTAAAATACTTAGGCTATAAATACAACAAGAGTGTTGAATATGAAAGCTTAGAAATTTACATATTTCTTGTTGTGTATTTGCTTGTGTTGTTGTTCTCTTGTGTCTTCAAATCATCCTCTATTTATAGGATAGTCTTCACAAACATAGGCTCCTCCTTCTTCACTTTTGTCTACAAAAAGAGGATCACAAGATGTAGAAATAATGTACAAAAATGAAAAGCAAATCTTGCTGATATGGAGTTTCAACCGTACAAATTTGCTGTCAAAAGATTACACAGCGCGACCGGTCACCATGTATAAAATTTCGAACATTAAATGAAATTAGTGCGATCCAGACACAGGTTGCAGGGGGGGTCCGACCGGTCACAGGGGGGTCCGACGGTCGCCCTATGGTCCGACCGGTCGGCCCTACCTTGGACCGACCCCCCTCTCAATTTTTCAAGTCCAGTGTGTTATGTTCTCTGTTTTTCATTCTCCAGGTACCGATCGACCGTTTGCTTGACCGGTCGACCTCCAACTTGAAATGTTGTCCGATTTTTGTCAAAAATAAACTTTCAAAAAATACTCCAAAAAATTAGTAAAAACATTTTAAATCAATTGGGAGTATTTGGACAACATTTATAAACATTGTTTTGGTATAAAAACTCATTTAAACAAAATCATCAAAATCTTGATAAAAACATTTATCTAACAAACTCCCCCTTTTTGATGATTACAAACCAAAACAATTTTAGGAAGTCGATTTTAAAACAAAACATATTTTCCGGTCTAAAACATCAATCCATTATAAGCAAGATTTATCATAAGTGAAACACACAAGGATAGGAGCAAAGGTTTTTCAAAAAATATTTTTGCACAAGCTCCCCCTATCAATATGCATATCAAGAACAAGTATAAAAGCAACCAACTAAAAGCTAAAAGCTTAGCTTTTACAAAATATACTTGAATTTTATGAGCTTAGAAGCTCCCCCTGTCACAAAGACATCATTAGTAAAGCATAAAAGTCCATAATACATCACATGGACTAAGTATTATTCACTGCTTTTGGCTTTTAAGAGCCCTAGCTTATAGCTTTTCTTGAGAGCTTATTTTCACTTCTTTGAGCGTCTAAGCATTTTTCCTGTTTCTCCCATTTTGGAATCATCAAAAATAATATTAGCACGATAAAAACATCATACAATCATATCAAAGTGCACAAATTTAACCGATTTATCGAGCATTTTGAAAATTGAAGCTTAAATTCCAAATAAAAAGGGAAAAATTTATCATTTGATTTGCAAAAGCTCATTTGATTGATAAAACATGATCTCTATAAACTTATAAGACTTTTCAAATCAAGAGAATCATGTAGGTGATGAATTTTTCATAGAAACATTTTGTCGAACACTTGGCGTGCGTCGAATAAAACAAGAAATATATAACGCCTGCGTATTTCAATTAAGCCAAAAAATTTCATCACCAAATTCAATTATATAACATTCATCCATCAACAATCAACATATACATCATACTAATACAAGAATTTCATCAAAATAGCAAGATACAAGCACATTCTCAAGGGTTCAACCCAATTGAGATAAAAAGAGAAATTCTTACCAATTAATCGGAGAAGTTGGACGATATGGATGAGATAGAAGTTACATTAACTCAAAAATATAGATTTTATAAGAAGAAAATCATTTTGAGTGAAAAATGCGAAAGGGTTCGATTTTGGAAGAAAATGATCGAAAATACGAAATGAAGGACAGAACCAATTTTATCCCTGAAATCACCTAGGGCGACCGGTTGACGGGTAGGGAGACCGGTGCCTGCAACTGGTCGACTGGTCGATCTCCACGTCGACCGGTGCATGAACACCAGTTCTATTTCTGTCCGAATTTTGTACTAAAAATCCGATTTTTCACCCCTAAGTTTTAAAAACATGCAAATTGCAAACATATACCTCATTCAATATATATTATGCCTAAACAAGCTTGAAATGAGGTAAAAGACTCGGCGGTTAATGATTAAAAACGAATGTCCGCGAGTTATCCCTGAGACGGATTTAAACATGTCTCAATTTTCCTTTAAGAAGTACAATCCCTTAAAAAAAGTTGAATCTCAATATGTTTTGTTTGGTTATGAAAAAACATTTGTTGAAAAACTATTTTCACCGGACTTGTTATCCCGAAAAAAATATTTAACGTTTTAAAATTTTGGATAAAACAAGCCATAAGAAGAAGTACCTTTCAAATATTTAAAAATTTCGTTTAACAACGCTTTAATGAGATTCGTTGGGATAGTTTTGAAATTGAGCATATAGGAATAAGGCATGAAGAATTTCGAGTCTATAAGAATAACGAAAGTTGATAAACATACCTCGAATTTATTTGTCAACCAATATGCCTTTCGCAATCTTGACACTTTATGACGTAGATGGCAATGGATGAGTCTACGATCATTTGTTCCTTAATACCAAAATATTTCCTGCAAAAACTTGACAAAATATCTTGCACAAGAGCATAGTAATATCGAATAATATACACAATATTGAACAACATAGAAGTTGAACAAGTAGCACATACTATGCTATTTAAGGAATCAACAAAAGTTTGATAAAACAAGTGCTTATCGAAAATCCATATAAGGTCTCTTTTGAGATTTGAAAATACTAGAGTATAAAATTGAGACCTCATTTTAAGAACCATTTTTTATAAAGAATTTTACCAAACAATACAAAATTAAAGACATGAAAATGTGCAATAATTATAAAAGACAATGCATACTACAAGAAGAGGATAAGAGTTATCAATTTCTCCATTGCCAAGGGTTATATCTTTCCCATTATTGATTATACCTTCTTCTTGAAAAATAATTTTGTTGATAATATCTCATCGTTTGATCATATGGCGCGATCGTTTGTTGTCTATATGACAATTTAAAACTCCTTTGATTTTTATTGCGCCGAGTACCTAACATAAAATTTTCTTGTGGTACCCTCAAGTGTTTGGGTCCTTTGGGATTAACATTGAGACTTTTAGGTCTCCAATAATAATTAGAACTATTTTTAACACGACAAGTATTAGTCGTGTGACCAATTTTACCACAATAGAAACACGTAATAGTTCTAGAAGCATAATGACCAATATGCATAGAGACTTGGTTCTTTTTCTTAACATTAATAACATTAGGCTTATAACCAAGTCCTAGTTTCAAATGATCACAACGTTGAACATCCAGAATTTTGGTCATTTTATCGGTACTCAAGTTAAACTTCAACATATCCTTTTTCATGCAATCGATATCCTTAACTAGAGTACTATTTTCTTCTTCAAGAATTCTAACCTTATCAAGTATAACATTATGAGCACTAGTAAGAGATTCATAAGAAGCATGTAAACTATCCTTTTCATTTGTCATGGTGTTGAATTCCTTTTTCAAATTTTTGTATTTAAAGAGCAAGCTTTGGAATTCATTTTGAAGCTCATCAAAATCATTTTGTAATTCATCATAATCATCATGCAATTCATTACTAAAAGAAGTAGAGGGATTAGAGTGTACCTCATTTTCTTCTTCGATTCCCATTAGACATTGCTCGGCTTCTTCATCATCGGAAGTTGTAAGAAGTTTATCCCAAGTTGTTATAAAATCCGGTTGAGAGGTGGATACTTTTGAATTACTCCTGACATTTGCATATGCTTCATATATGATAAGATTTCCAATAAGCTCATCAAAATTTAGAGTTTCTAAATTTTGAGCTTCCATGATAGCCGTCACCTTTTCGGACCAAGAGCCGGGAAGAGCATTTAAAACTTTGGTAACTTTGTCTTCTTCCGAATGACTTTTCCGAGTGCCCACAAAGAATTTACAATGTTATCGAGCCTTTCAACCATTTTTGAAATCCCTTCACCCTCGAGCATTGTGAAATTTTCAAAATCTTTAACAAGCATTGTTTTTCTAGCTTGTAACTTTCTTGGTGCCTTCATAACTAGTTTCTAATTTTTCCCAAACTTCATGAGCATATCGTATACCTCTAATTCGATTATATTCTGTAGCGGTAAGAGAACAATGAAGAATATTAAGAGCTTTACCGTTTAATGAGAATATTTTCTTGTCTCATCATCATACTCCTTGAGGGCTTTGGGAATTTGGGTGTCGTCTTCCCTTTTCTTCATCAGGATGGATAATCCGTTCATAACCGTGTCCCAAATATCAAACCCGCAACCTTGTAAGAAGTATTCCATTCTATCTTTCCAAAAAGAATGATTGTTGGAGTCAAAAAGAGGCGGTCTATTGAATGATGCGCCGGTTGGTAGATATCTCTCGTTCGTAGCCATGGATCTTTCCTCTTTACTTGGAACGAGCTAGCCAAAGAGTTTGGCTTTGATACCACTTGTTAGTCCAAGTGGCTACGATAATCTAGAGAGGGGGTGAATAGGTTATGCCAATTTTTTGCAATTAGCCCTTTTTTATTAATTAAACAACACACCTCGATTTATAGAGGTTCAATCCACCTAGGGCCTAGTCCTCCTAGACCTCAAGATGTGAAAGTGAAATACTTAGGTTATAAATACAACAAGAGTGTTGAATATGAAAGCTTAGAAATTTGCAGATTTCTTGTTGTGTATTTGCTTGTGTTGCTTGTGTCTTCAAATCATCCTCTATTTATAGGAAAGTCTTCACAAACATAGGCTCCTCCTTCTTCACTTTTGTCTACAAAAAGAGGATCACAAGATGTAAAAATAATGTACAAAATGAAAAGCAAATCTTGCTGATATGGAGTTTCAACGGTACAAATTTGTTTGTCAAAAAGATTACACAAACCGGTCGCCATGTATAAAATTTCGAACGTTAAATGAAATTAGTGCGATCCAGACACATGTTGCAGGGGGGGTCCGACCGGTCGGCCCTACCTTGGACCGGTCCCCCTCTTCAATTTTTCAAGTCTAGTGCATTTTGTTCTCTGTTTTTCATTCTCCAGGTACCAGTCGACCGTTTGCTCGACCGGTCGACCTCCAACTTGAAATGTTGTCCGATTATTGTCAAAAATAAACTTTAAAAAATACTCCAAAAAATTAGTAAATATATTTTAAATCAATTGGGAGTATTTGGACAACATTTATAAACATTGTTTTGGTATAAAAACTCATTTAAACAAAATCATCAAAATCTTGATAAAAATATTTATCTAACAAAAAACTCAGTTAAATAAAATCATCAAAATTATGATAAAAATATTTATCTAACAGTAAATTACTTGGACCTCTTATGAGGAGGCCCCTCCTATCCGGGGTCTTAGCCGGAAGAGGTCATCCCAACTGGGGTTTTATCCGGGTGAGGCCATCCCCTCCGGGGTCTTAGCCGGAGGAGGTTATTTATGAGGACCCCCGTGAGGAGACCCCTCTCATCCGGGTCCGTAGCTAGAAAGATGAGGTTTGTTGATGAGAGCGTCTAACTGGTCATTGATCCTGGCCATATGTGGCCATTAGTTGCGCCCTGGCCATGTGTGGCCATTATCCGCATTCATTACATCAAGGTAGAAAATGTGAAAGCACTTTTATTCATTATAATGAAAATCTTTACGTCATGTTGGCGGAAACATGACGAATATATATAAATAAATATTTAACGGCACTTGGGCGGAAACCAACTGAAAATGACAAAATAAAGTAAAATATATAGAGGCCTTTGTGAGGCTGATAAGAGCCGATGTAGATGGAAGGTAAGGAGAATTCACTTCATCTTCAGTGTTGGCAGTCAGTGTCTCCGGATAATCTCTATGTCCCCAATAGTGGCGCATATATCTGTCTTCTGGACGAGTTCTGGCCAAAGGGGAAGTATTGGTGAGGTGATCCGAAGCCAACCCAGGAGGTGATGTCCGGAGCTCACATCGCGGGGACAGAGTATTTTCAAAGTGATGAGTCGGACTGTCCTTCCCGTGTGATGTAAGGCATCGCCATCTGTTGTCTTTCTGAATCCAGTCATGGTCCAGGTAATCCACGTACTCTTGTAAGTGGCCTTTCTGAATCAACTTTTCGATGGAGGCTCTTAACTGGATGCAAGCCTTTGTTGTGTGTCCTCTGTCATGATGGAAGTAACAAAAATTATTGGACTTGCGCCGCCTGTAGCTGTTTCTCATCTCCCGTGGAGGTTCTATAATTTTATCTCCGAGCAGTGGTCAATATTTCCAATAGCGGTGCGTTGAATGGAATTATTATCTGCCCCAACTTATTCTTGCAGCTTCTAAGGTGACTCTAAAGATCTTCTTCGGCCCTTCCCTTGTTCCTCCGGGGTGGCATTAATCTCCCTTGTCGGGTGCTCTTCTGTAGTGGGCATTTCTCTCTGGAGTGGGGAGAGTTACCCCTTTGAGACGCCCTGAGCACGCTCTTCGGAGGGCGATACGTCGTTGCATCCTTATAAAAGTCTTTTGCTGGACTTTAGTCACTTCATTTATAGTTTCCACGAGCCGTCCCATGAGATTGCGTAATGGCATTTCTATCTCACACTGGAGTAGGTTTTTGATGGTCTCGATTCCGGAAGGTAGATGTTCTTGGGTTAATTCCTTCATGGTCCAACTCTATTCATCTTTTGAAGTCTTGGTCTTGTCCAAAGAGTTGGGCATTTCTCTCTCCTTTTGCGCTGGGGTGTATCTCTCCAATGAATGGAGTTTTTATTGATCTTCCTCAAGCTAAGAATGATTCATCGACATATTTTCTGGGGAGTTCTTTCTTTCTGTAAAGGGTTTCTTGTTCCCGAAATAGCTTGACTAGTCTGGATGGCTCTTGGACTCCCAGCCTGAGCGCTGAGTGGAGTTTGTGCCTATCATTTCTGGACTTGAAGGTTTGTTTGTCCTCAATAAATGTGATGACTTCTTCAGTATTTGGTTTCTCTCCAGTTTATTTTTCCTTTCTTCCATTCTAGCCGAGTGAGGGTCATTCTTCATGCAACTGCTGTTGCGGCCTGCAACGGCAAGGTGCCCTTACGAGAGGTCTTCATGCAGCTCGTGGAGCTTGGGGATATCCTCATGCGGCTCTGAGAGAATTAATGTCTTAGAGTCTTCCAGGTAGTTCCAATGAGCTTGGAGAGCTACCCGGGTTCAGCGGACTTATCTGGTGAGCAGAGCCCTTCAGGAGGAAAAAATTGCAGAAGGACACCCTTTTGACCAGGCAAGGGCGTTCCCTTGAGTGGGCAAAGGCGCCCTCTTTACTCAGGCCAGGGCGCCTCTTTCAGCTCTCTGAGTTGTTGAATGGCGTCCATTTGGAAGGAAGGGTCTATCCTTAATTCCTTATGTCTTCTCATGATCTGCCTTCTTGCTTGGTGTTTCAGGCTTTGGAGCCTGCGGCTTCCCCAAATCACTTCACGAGGTCTTGCAGTAACTCTCCTTCCAGTTGAAAAAGATGAGCTATGGTCTCTAAATACTTCCTTCTGATGGAGAATCGTCATGCGAAGGCAGTAGTGAATTTATCCCTCCCAGTGGGAGGTCTAACTGGGAGCTCATCAACCCCGTTAGTGTAGAGATCCACCTTTGCATGGAGTTCGTCTAAGTGCTTATGGTGAACTCTGGTTTTGTAGGTCCCAAGAAGTGATGTGTAAGGTTTAGAAGGGGGGGTTGAATAAACCTTACCAATTTCTCGATTTTAGTCCTTTTAAAATATTTTCAGAGTTAACTCAAATCAGCTAAGTTCTTGAGGGATAGCTAGGGTGGCTTACACAACAAAGTTACCCACTCAATAGACTCGACTAAGCTGTTGATAGTATAACTTAGCTTATTTCAGCGGAAGATTTTTCACCCTTATGTTTTTAAACACATTTTTCAACATTTGTTTTAGCAATTGTTATTGTCAGCAGACTTTAGCAAGTTTAACTTAACAGCAGATATAAAATAAATGCAAGAAACAAATGTGCTGTAAAGTAAATAAAACATAAGCAATTTTTATAGTGGTTCGAGGATGGGGTAATTCCTCTTGTCCACTCTTCTCCAACTCCTGGACGAATCCACTAAGTAACTTAAGCTTGGTTACAAAGTAGATATCACTCTGAGACAACTTTGATCATACAGCCTGCTGCTCCTGGGACTCAGCTCTTCACAAGACAACTGTCCTGTTACTTCAGCCTCCTGCAAACCCTCGGACTTGATCACTTAGCCCTTCAACAGGTTCAAAGCACCGGTTCGAACTGGAACCTCACTACTTCTCCTTCAACCTTGGAGAGTATACCCATTTGTTCTTGAAAATAATTTTCCTCTTCAACTGATGAAGTAATCTTTCCTACACTGAGTGTGCTGGATTGAATTCCTTCGAAGTTAGGCTTGAGGATTTCTTTGAAAAGCTTGAGAGAAATTTGCAGGTTATTGCTTGATTGCTTGTATGTTTGATAGTCTGTGAAGTTCGTTACCTTCTCTCACTTGTTTCCTCAGCCTTTTGTAGTGTACATCTGAAATTATGTCCGTTGAAGAGATAGACATAAATTTCAAATCACACTCGTAGGTTGTTGGCTTGTCTTGTCTTGCAGCATTGATGTAGGTCGTACCTTGAACTAAATGCTCTGTAGCTTTTCCTTAATCTCTACAGGTTTTCAGGTACATCTCATTGGTTCCCTGCTTTTTGCACTCTTTCAGCAAAATAACTTTATTGCTGGCAGCCTGACACATGCCTATTTCTAGCAAAACCTTGACTTGTATTGACAACAAATCTCTTTCAATTTTCTTCAAGTCTTATCTGCTGCATACCCCTTTGACATTCGATTCCAATCACTTAGGAATGACTTAGCTGTCAGTCAGCTGATTGAGACAGTTTTTTTATCACTTGAGAGTCTTCACTTCATTTCACACAGCTGACACACAACTGGGTATTCTCTTTGATCTTCAGTCGAGTCTTCTAATCTTCAACTTAGCTGACTTCAACTCAGTCTATTACAAGTTGAATTACATATAAAATGGGGTGCCAACTTCCTAATCTAAGTTTTACATGGTATCATCAAAATCTAAACATAAATTTTCCCAACAATTTTCCTCTTTTTGATGATGCCAAAACTTAAATAAATACAACAAAGTAAATAGTGCCGTAATAAGGAATGAATGTGTAGAATATGTCAATTTTATTTGAACATATCATTCTTGTACTTTACAAACGCACTTTACAATGCTTTTTACAAAGTATAACCTATACAATGTATCTTAGCGAGCTATACACAAGTATCTTTACAAATGTATCAGAGCATTATGATATTACAAAATACTTACAATTGTGCATTTACAGTTAAGTAAAATACAATGAAAATGTTCAGCCACCTTTAACGCCTGGGCTGCTTCCTTCTTCTCTCTTCATCCCTAGTTCTCCTTCTATATTCTTCTGTTCTTCTTCTTTTTCTGTCTTCTTCTTCTATTTTCTTCTTCTCATAGGCTCTTTTAGCTGAAAGGTCTTCTCTCCTTTGTCTTTCTTCCCGTTCGCAATTGAGCCTTTCATTTTATTCTTCTTGCCTCATTCTACTCTCTTCATTCTTCTTTTCCACCTCTCTATTCGAAAGCTCATCCAACCCAGCCTAGTAGATATATCCCTTTTTTTGTGGATCAACATAGTGAACATCCTTAGGTTTTGGATGTGATAGAGTACCTTCGCCTCTTCCACCACTACCAAACCTTCCTCTTTCTTGTTGCGACTCAGCTCCTCCTCTTAGAGTGTACTGTACGGGTGCTTTTGTAGTCTGCTGATTGCTTGAACTCTGCTGCGTATCAGCTGATTTACACAAGTTGAGTCCTTTCTCCCAATACAGATCATACGCCTGGGGTAGAGTCATATTCTTGAAATATCCTTCTGCAGTTAGAGTTTAAAATTCCTATGTGGACCTTGGCTCAGATCCTGCATCAGGAAATGTAAGCTCACGAGGGGGTCTCGCAGCTGGGGAATCCTTTAACAGTCCAGCTTGGGGGCCTTCATATTTTGCCTTTAGATTTTCAATTCTTCCATGATGTTTCTCAGCTACCTTTTCAAATTCAGTTTCAATGGCCTATCGAGACTTCTTGAAGGCCAAATCAACTTTCTCTTCAACATTCAGATTTTGAGGCAGCTGACTGAGGATAGAGCCAGTCACGTCACCTTGCTGAGGGGTCTTAGCAAGCAAAATTTTCAAGGGCGGCTTCTTCACTTCTCTGCCTCCCCCCTTACTACTTGCTTCCCCTTACTTCTACTTCTTTCTTTATAGCTCCCTAACTTCTTACTTTAATCTTCCCCCTTTCTGGCATCATCACCAAGGGGTAGATCCAGTTGAGGAGACACTCCTCCAAGGAGTAGATCAATCTTGCTGTTGGTCATGTCCATCTTTTCATGACTCTTGGAGTATGCTGCTCGGAATTTGGATCGCAAGGTCTTCACCTCAACTACCATCAACTTCATTTATGTTTGGAGCATCATTACCTCCGCACACATATTGGCCTCTGTTTTCTGAAGTTCTACCTTGTGTTGTGCTTTGAGCAACTCCATGTCACTTTTATGAGACTGATCCATCCTGAAGATATGGTCCCTTTGACGCTGCTGAAATTTTGCATTTTCGGAGATCCAGATCACCATTTTAGCAAAAGGAGATTTAATGTATGTGACCTGCTCACACATTAGTTCTTTAGTTTGCCCAATCCATTCCCTGATTCTTAAAACAGTTCCTCGAATGTCTCCTGTGATGTTTGCATCTATGTATCAAGTCGTTGGTTGAGTGCTGCGAATCCATGTTCCATATTCCAATTAGCGGGCTGCTCTTCTGGCCAGACAACATCGAAGTCAAACCCAATCGACACCATTGTTGTTTCAGTAGGAGTTCCAAGTTCTTCAGCTGGGACTTAGATGGTGTACTTCGCACGTTCAAGAACTAACTCTGCTTCCAAGGGTACATGAGCCTCGAAAGGAAAGTAGTCAGCAAACAAATCCTCAGGAAAAATAGGAATTTCCACATCCTCGACCTGTTGAGCCTTTCCCTTTTCCTTCAATATTTCTTCAGCTCTTTGTGCCTCAGCTGTCTCAGCTCATCGACATCTTGTGCAGCTGTGTTAGCCTGCGGATCTGACTGATCCTCAGCTGTCTTAACAGCTTCATTGGTATCAATGTTATCTTCCTTTTGAGTAGCTTTGTCGCTTGCTTGCCTCTATTTTGCCAGTGCCTCCTCAGCAGCTTTGTCCTCAAATGATTTTTCAATAGGACTAGACTCAGCTTCGTCGTCGGTTCCCAAGAATTCAACATCGACATTCTCTTGGGAATCATGAAGAGCACTTATTTCCTCTTCTTCCATGATTTCTTCGTGAGAGGCTGGCACTTGTTCTTTGACCTTCTTACCCAGGGAAGTCTCAATCTCCTCCGGGCCCTCATTACCCTCAGTAGCCTCAACCACTGATGGGCCTTCAGCTGTCCCTTTTGCAGTCTCAACTGCAGCAGGGTCTTCAACAAAAATCTTTTCAATAGACGGAGCTGCTTTGGGGTTGAGTGGCATCTGTTGGAGTCTCAATTCTTTGGATTGCACTTTCATGGCCAAGAGTCTCAACTTCTGTGGCCTAAATACCATCCTTTGACTTGGCTGCATCAGCAGCTTCATTGGCCTGCATGGCAGATGAAGTTTCAGCTGAGACAGTCGAAACCATCTGAGCATCGTTAACCTCAATAGATTTTGATGAAACCTTTGCTCCTGTTGCTAGACTGGAAGCAATTAGGATGTTTCTTGCTTATGCTACACAAAAGAACTTCATTGTGTATCAAATGGATGTGAAGAGTGCATTTTTGAATGGACTTTTGGAAGAAGAAGTTTATGTGGAGCAATCTCCAATTTTTGAGCAGAAAACTATTGGAGATAAAGTATACAAACTCAAGAAAGCTTTGTATGGATATAAACAAGCACCAAGAGCCTAGTATGACACATTGTCTCAGTTTCTCATTGACAATGGATTCACCAAAGGCAAGGTTAATAGAACACTCTTCAGAATTCAAGATTGAGAGAGTATATTGCTTGTTCAAATTTATGCAGATGACATCATATTTGGATCCCCAAATAAAGAGTTGTGTGACAAGTTTTCAAACCTCATGCAAGGGAAGTTTGAAATGAGCATGATGGGAGAGCTGACTTTCTTTCTAGGTCTTCAAGTCAAGCAAATGAAAGATGAAACCTTCATAAGTCAAATAAAATACACTAGAGATTTGATGAAGAAATTTGGTATGGAAGAGAAGTTATCAGTGAAGATTCCAATGAACACCTCAGTTAAGATGGATATGGATGCAGATGGCAAAGTTGTTGATCAAACCAGATATAGAGCTCTCATTGGATCATTGCTCTATCTAACAACAAGTAGGCCAGACATCACCTTTGTTGTAGGTGTATGTGCTAGATTTCAATCTGCACCAAAAAAGAGTCACATGACTGCAGCCAAGAGAATTCTAAGGTATTTGAAGGGATTCCAAGAAGTTGGCTTATGGTATCCAAAGGATGGAGGATTCAAGCTGGTAGGTTACTCAGACTCAGACTATGCTGGATATAGAGTGGACAGGAAAAGTACATTAGGTACTTGCCAAATGCTTGGAAAAAGATTGGTTTCTTGGTTCAGCAAGAAACAAAATTCAATAGCTACATCCATAGTTGAAATAGAGTACAGAGCTGCGAGCAGCTATTGTGCCCAAGGTCTACGGATGAGGCGGCAAGAATCGAAAGGATCGTGATGTAGAAGAAAAAGAGATTCTAATTATGTGTGATAATACAAGTGCTTTATTAGAATTACTCAAAATCCAAGATATGTATTCAAGAACAAAATACATTGATGTTGTAGGTCCCAAGGGTGTAAGTGTAAGGTTTAGAAGGGGGGTTGAATAAACCTTACCAAATTTTCAATTTAGTCCTTTTAAATATTCGAGTTGATACTACATGCAATGTGTCCTAGGTGGACAGACCAATTTAGTTGATCGGTAGAGTTAGTCTCTCAACATGGACTCAACCGAGCCGTTGATGGAATAACTCACTTGTTGGGTCTAAATTAACTCAAGCGTGGTTTGTTTTTATTGGAAGACTTAACACCCTTAAGTTTGGTTAAGCAAGGATTTAGTGCTTGGTTTAGTACTTAGAAATTATCAAGTGGATAGCAAATTTATCGTGATTTAAACAATTAAGATGCATGAATTAAAGTCTTTGAAATGTAAATGACACAATGAAATTTTTATAGAGGTTCGAAGATGGGGTAATTCTTCTACTCCTCTCTTCTCCAACTCCCAGAGGAATCCACTAGGTATTGATCAAGATACAAAGTGGTAATAGTCCGGATACAAGTCTTGATCACACAAATGGTGACTTGATCCTTTGGGACTCGATCACAGACGCCTTGATCACTCGGTGGCTTCTCGTGCGACTCGAACTTCTTCACAGGCGGTTTGCCTTGCTACTACAACTCACTTGCTCAAGCTCTTTGGATTTGATCACGAAGCCCTCCAAAAGGTCAAGACTTGGTTCGACCTTGAACCTTCCTACAATCCTTCGTGGAATGTAGACCCCTTGATTTTTCAAGATTTTCCTCTTCAACCCATTGAAGTTATCTTTCCTTCACAAGGTGAGTGTTGGATTGATGTTCTTCGTAGTGTAGGCTTGAGGATTGAGAATATTTCGGGTTTCGGTTCTAATAATTGCTTGAACGTTTTGGTTACGGTCCATTACTCTTCTCAAAATCATTTCTCGGCCTTTTATAGTGATCTTTCAAAAATTTGCCCGTTGAAGAGAAAGGCTTATTTTTGAAAGTCACTTGCGATCGTTGGCTTGTCTTGTTGCGATCCTTGGAATTGCCATTTCCTCGTATGAATTGTTATTCACCTCTTGAGTTCGACACGGTGTAGTGCTTCCCATTGGTTTGTTCCTTTTGCACGCTTCGGGGTGAGCACTTGAGAAAGGTGGTATGGAGATATTACTTGTTTAGGTAATTCTCTTGATTTACTCGTACAACGGATCTTTTTCGATTATCTCGACTTGACCGCATTTCTTTGCTTTCCCCTGGTGACTTAGAGTCGACTTCCGTCGTTGGATGACTCTTCTGTCACTTCAACTTGAGACTTGGCTTTTCTTGAGTTGACTTGATCGATGCTCCACTCACCGCATCTCACCGCTTCTTCATAGAGTTCCCGTCTACTCTTCTTTGCCATACTCACCGTCTTGCGTGAGTCTTCCTTCTAATCTTGATTGTCTTCTTGCATGTTAGGGCGTGGTGACTTAACTCGGCTTGGCCATCCCTATTTATTACACTTGCATTTTACAACAAAAAAATGGGGTGCCAACTTCCTATTCTAAGTTTTACATGGCATTCATCAAAATCTAAACAATAAATTTCCTAACAATTTCCCCTTTTTGATGATGCCAAAACTTAAACCATTCAAAAATGCAAATAGCAAAGATACATACGGATGGTGTATTCACATAGAATGTATGCGTAGAATCAATCTTTTTATATTGATCATAACATTCTTGTTCTTTTACACAATCACAAAGGTGTATCGAGCAAACATTTGTCTACACAAAATAAAGAATTTATAGCTTTATTGCGAAAAAACTTACATAGTATGTATTTACATCATAAAATACATGAAGGGGTGAACAAGAACACTTCATCTCCTTCGCTTCTCCTTCTTTCATCTTGTTCAAGATCTTACGCTCTTCTTCTTTTTTTTTCTCATCGTCCGCTTTCTTCTTCTTCTTTTCATATGCCTTCCTGGCAGCTTCATCTCTTCTTAATCTTTCTTGTCTTTCCTCCCATAGCTGAGTTTGTCTCTTGTTTTCTTCTTCTATTCTTTTCGCATACTCGGCATTACTTTTAGCCACTTGCAAATTTGCTATTTGGTCAAGACCCGACCCCGAGATCCCTCCTTTCTTACCCTGATCTACGTATTCAATGTTTTTTGGCGAGAGGCCTAGGTTTGAAACCTCTTCCTCCACCACTTGCTTCTTCCTCTACCTGGGCGTGTATTGTCTTTGGGGTCTTCTTCTTTCCAACTGAGTGAGCGGCGAGTGACCAGCAGAGTGATCGTCGGTGAGTCTCTGCTGTCGCCTTCTTCACATAACGTGAGACCCTTTTCCCAAGATACAAGTCCCAAGCTTGAGCCATAGACATATTTGCAAAGTATCCTTCGGATGCGGCGTTTTAAATTCATCAACGATCGCGGGCTCTGTCCCGACATCCGAGATGGCATAAGTATCTCGTCTCTTTGGAATGCCTCCATGTTGTTTCAAGATGTTCATAACCCGGCATCCATTCTTCATTCCACTTCCTCCATCCCCGCTTCAATTGTCTTTCTCTTTTCAACCATAGATATAGCGCAGTGTTGGAGTGGCGAGTCACAGGGAGTTTGTCTTTGAGCATAATGTCACCGTGACAAGACCTTGTTGAGGGTTTGTGCAATCATCAAGGTCACATCTTTCGATCCTTCCCCCTCAACAGATTTTCCTTTCTTTTGTTTCCGCTTCCTCACTTTGTCTTTCCCTTCGCAGTGATCCTCTTTTTTCGCTTCGGATCTCTTTCGTCTTTAAGGTATTCCTCTTCCCCCTTTTTGGCATCATCAAAAGAGAGAGGAACGCTGAAACATATCGCAAGCGAGGAAGTCGAGCACGGTGATGGTCGAGTTCGTCTCGAGTCTGTGGAGTATGCGAAGACGAAATTCGGATCGAGTAGCGTTGGACTCTCTTGAAATTAGCTTCATCTCACCATGAGAAGGCTGAAATTTGTATTCATGTTTTCTTCCAAACGTCGTAGATCACTCTTATTTTGCTCACGCAATGCTTTATCTCGGCGGTGTGAGCTTCTATGCATGTGCTCAATGTGTTCTCCCAACTTCGTTTTGCATCGCATTCTCGGCTCTCCATACCCGACTTGTTGAACAATGTCCTGAAGTATCTAACTTGTTCCACACGCATTGTTTCTTTGCTATTGCCACCATTCCCGATCTGATGTTATGCCTCTTAAGTCGGCCAGATAAGATTGCATCTCTCATTGTCGATCGCATGTCCATAGAGGCCGATGCCTCTCCATCCGTTCAATCTCAAGGCAAATAATGCCTTGAACACCTCGCGAACTTAATTTGATTCTTCCGTTGCGGTGATGGCCATGCAATCAAAGTCATAATCACCGGAACAATGGTACCGATGGAATAATCGAGCTGGTTTGTGGAAGCGTGCGCGTTCGTTCTCGATTCTTCGGTGAGGTCGGGTACCTCCCAGGGAGAAAGGAAAAGATTCTATAAAGGAATCATCACGCCAACCGTATTTGTTCAATGATGAGAGGTGCGCGTGACGTTCTTTTTGAGTCGAACTCGCCGCAGCGTGGGAGCTGCGTAGTGGACTCTGTCTCGGTGGGTCTGTTGTGAAGTGGACCCGAGCTTTGCTGAGCCTCGCTGTCTCAACAGCCGTTGGTCTCAGCTGGTTTCTCCAATTGAGTGGACTGGTCTCGGCCTTATCCGGCATCATCGGACGTGAAGCCTTTGCTCGTGCTTGGAACATCCGCACTGAGTCTTTTTGGAGCTCACGGGGATGACTCGGCTTCTTCGTCGCCTTCTAATCCCGAGAAAGGTTACATCGAGGATTATCCTCGGGAATCATGAAGCGCTTATCTCCTTTTTCGGATGGGTCAATGATAGCGGGAGGATGTTCTCTACTTGACTTCTTTACCCCGGAAGTCTCAACCTCCGTGGGCCTTCATTACCTCCTGCCCGGATCATTGCAATGAGGCTGGACCTCCCTTTCGACAAAGTGTCACTGTCTTAGGGTCTTCGTGGTGGCATCCATTGGAGTCTCAACCCCATGGATTGCACTTTCACCGCCTGCAGTGTTAACTCCTGTACATTCCTTCCCGTGCCTTGATCGCACGCCAGCGGCGTCATTAGCCTTCGGCGATTGGCACCTCACCGGTGAAAACAGATCTCAAGCTATGCGAGCTTCGTTGATGACAACTTGTTGTTTGTTTAGTGTTTGTACTTCCTCCACTTCGCCTCCCGGATTCGTTGTTGAGTCATCTGCAAAGATTCTCCGACCTTGCTTTGCGGTGGAGGAGTTTCCCCCTCGGTGGCGCACCAAAATGAGTGATCGAAATGGGGTCACTCGTCTCCGGACTCCTGCTTTTTCTATTGAGTGTTCAGCCGTTGGGGCGGTGGTAAGACACCTTCAATAGGGGTTGCTCGACCGGGGTCCCCACTATCCCGGTTTCATCGCCATTTCCCTTATCGCCTTCTTCCGAGTGAGTGGGAAGTGGTGGCGGAACAACAGATGGCGATTTGGTCGAACCACTCCCATTGGATCAATTTCGGTGTGTTACGGAGGACTCTCCTGGTCCCTCCGTCAATCTTTGCTCGTGAAGGATTACGATTCGCGCAATGCTTGCTGCATTTGCAACTCTTCGTTTCGCGGCGCGAGCCAGTCCGGATCCTCATCACCATCGGATAAGACATCAAGGAGAGGATGTGTGTGTTCTGTGGTGCCGAAGATAGAGGCGGAGATCTTTGGCCTTCTCACGTGCCTCGGCTTCCTCTCGCTGTCATTCCTTCTCCTTGTCCTTGAAGATCTCAGGGATATCTGCGATTGTCTTCATCCATCTTTGGGATCACAAATGGTTAGGCGAGGAAGTTTAACAGATTCCTCTTCTTCTTCTATAAACTCGGGCCGTTGGAACTTTCCTTGATTTACTCAATTTCCATTTCTCCACTCACGCAGACGATTTTGAATGTCCGGGTAAAGTGGGGATAGGATCATCACATCACCGCGGCTCTATCGGCTTCTTTCTTGTGTGTCTCATTGCGCGGACTACGGCTATTTCTTGATTTGCCTCTCGTTGATTGCTTGAGCGATTTCATTTGTTTCATCTATAGTATCTGGAGACTCTACTTCTCCCGGAGTCTCCAGATTCTGATATCTGTTCAGTGTGTGGGCCGACTCATTGCTTTTCAAGCTCGGAGCGCTTGATGATTCTTCTTCGTCTTCTAGTTTGTACCGAGGAGGGATTTACGGTTCGAGAGACGCTTTCTTAGAGTCTTGGCGGCGGGGCGCTGCTTGTGTGTTTTCTTACGAGGAGCGGCCGTCTTGGCTTATCGCTTCTCCTCTTTTGACGATCGGAGAAGGTATTTGAGAGTCCTTCTCGGCCACTTCTTCTGGGGCGAGACACGGCCGGCTGGGGCGGGTGACTCTCGCTGCGAGGGGCGGAGCGAGTTTGACTTTCTTTCTTTGCTGCAGAGCGGCCATCTTCTTAGCACGCGGGCGACTTTCTTCTTTGGTGGAGAGGAAACAGTTGTATCTTCTTGGTCACCGATTCCCCTCACTTGTGTCGCTCTCTTGGCGTAGGCTCTTTTCGTGCGCCGAGAGGTTTGATCAACATCCTCTTGTTAACATGGAACGCCTTTCCATGTCTAAGAGGACACCTTTCACCTCCATCATCCGGCCAATTACCAGGCCATATCCTAGGGATCCTCCAAATGTGCCATCTTCCTTGAAGGATTTTTTCCTACATTCTCATAATCTGCTGTAGACAAACTCGGCCAGATTTATTTTCCTTTCTTCAATGATCGCAAATGGCCATTCACGATCAACTTTGCTTTTGGATTGGTCAAAGCGCCAAATTTGATGTCGATACATTTGGCAACTATGTCCAACAAACTTGTGATAATCCTCCTTCAACCTCTTGTTTGCTATGTAAACTATTTTATCAAGATAGTCGGGCTTGGCTATTTCCTTCCAAGCGGCGGCCAGGTTTACATCGGCTTCGCTAATTTCCGATGCTCCTTCCGTTGGTAGTGGCGTGTTGACCAAATCCTTAGCGAGAGATGGTGAGTCGCTTTCCCGCGTGAGCAGATGACTTTATCCCTTCATCGTGAATCTCAAGCATTCACGTAGAAGCGTGCGACCTCCTCCACATAGGTCATCGGATATTCCAAAGATCGAAAACGATTTCAAACCAGGACGTTTCCAATTTCTCGATTTTCTTCACTAGGGTGTTATCGGACCCTGTTTCACCATGCCGTCGAAATCCACAGTAGACCCGGTGTGGATTTGCTTTCTTAACTTGACAAAATCATAGGTTGGTGCCATTTTTCAGGATTTTATCGAAGAAAACTTAGAGATTGATTTGAAGATAGGTAGGGTTTTGAGAAGATTCTTGCCTTTGCTTCTGAGAGAGAGAGAAATGAACAGTTTAGGTAGTGTGTGAGAGAAACGGACGAAAATGGTTTAAGTATGGTTTATGAAAGGACGTGCGGGTGATTTTTGAAATGTGATCGAAATCAACGGTTTAGATTTTGCACGCCTATTTAGCATTTAATGTCTCGTATTTAATGCGGCAAGATTTATATCCAATCATATGCTTGGTGTGCGGCTTTATGTCTCTGTACACATCATCATTATATCGACGTCATTCTTAAAAACATTCCCGCTTCGCAAAACGATCATTGCGTTTTTGTCACTTTGCTCATCGCTGACTCACCTTATCCCTTAGTCGATTTAACTCTTCTTCTCACAGATTCTCTTAGTGACTCACCTAACAATGACTTGGTATATTGTCTTTCCAATACAAATGATTTACTTAGGCCGATTTGTGAGTTCACTCTTTTTCCCTTTAGTGTTCCATTTCTTTTCTTTGATTCTTCCGAGTGTCACTCAGCTCAATTAACCCTAACTCATGTTTGAGTTCTTCAAATCTTGACTCACATAATGGTTTTGTGAAGATGTCACCAATTGTTTATCAGTTGAGATATATTCCAAGATGATGTCCTTCTTTTCAACATGATCTCTTACGGTGATATCGACATCGATATGCTTTGTTCTTGAGTGCAACACAGATTTTGAGTGATTGCAATTGCACTTGTGTTATCACACATGATTGGAATTTCTTTTTCCTCAACTTCATAGTCTCTTAGTCTTGTCTCATCCATAGGACTTGGGCACAACAAACCGCCCGCAGCCTATGTATTCTGCCTTCCAGTAGAGGTGGCTATTGAATTTTGCTTCTTGCTAAACCAGAAATCACTGTTTCCTAGCATTTGACATGTGCCTCGAGGTGCTTTTTTCATTAACTCGACTCGCATCCAAAGATAGTCGAGTCCAATAGCCAATTAGCTTGAATCCACCTTCCTTTGGATACCATAAGCCAACTTCTTGACTTCCTTTCGTATCTCAATATTCTTTTAGTTTAGCAATCATATGGCTCTCTTTTGGAGCGATTGAAATCTTGCACATACACCTACAAAGAAAGGTATTGTCCGCCTACTTGCCGTAAGATAGAGCAATGATCCAATAAGTGCTCAGATCTTGTTTGATCTACGAGCTTGCCATCCGCATCCATGTCCATTTTGATGATGTATTCATTGGTATTTTCACGAGAAGACTTCACCTTCATACCAAATTTCTTCATTAAATCTCTGGTGTATTTTGTTTGACTTATGAAGGTTCCATCCTTCGCTTGTTTCACTTGGAGTCCAAGGAAGAATGTTAGCTCTCCCATCATGCTCATTTCAAATTTACTTTGCATGAGGTTTGAAAATTTTTCACACAAACTCTTTGTTTGTGGATCCAAAAATGATGTCATCCACATATATTTGAACAAGTAGTATACTCTTTTTGTCTTGAATTCTGAAAAGTGTTCTATCTACTTTTCCCTTTGTGAATCCATTTTCATTTAGGAATTGTGACAAAGTATCATACCATGCTCTGGGTGCCTGTTTCAATCCATACAAGGATTTCTTGAGTTTGTATACCTTATCTCCAAGAGTCTTCTGCTCAAATCCTGGAGGTTGTTCAACATACACTTCTTCTTCCAATAAACCATTTAGGAATGCACTTTTTATATCCATCTGATATACAATGAAATTCTTGTGAGCTGCATAGGCAAGAAACATCCTTATAGCTTCCAATCTTGCTACAGAGCAAATGTTTCATCAAAATCTATTCCTTCTTCTTGGCAATATCCTTTGGCTACTAGTCTTGCCTTGTTTCTTACCACGTAACCTTCCTCGTTCATCTTATTTCTCGAACACCCATTTAGTACCAATAACATTTTGATGTGTGGGTCTTTGAACTAATTCCCATACTTTATTTCTTTCAAACCGATTCACTCTTCTTGCATAGCTTGAATCCAATGTGTGTCGTCCAATGCTTGTAACACATCTTTGGGCTCTATTTGCGAGATAAAGCATGTGAACATGGCTTCTTTGAGTTCTCGATCTTGTTTTGACACCTTCTCTTATATCTCCAATGACAAGTTCTCGTGGATGGTCTCTCGGCCATCTTACATCAAAGTTGGAGTACGTTAGTTGGATTCAGATCGTCTTGCTTGTACTGTGTTCTTTGTTTCACTCTCTCGTAATCACTTAGCTGCAAATTTTCCTACTTTTTTTGAGATTCAGCTATCTCATCTTCTTCGAGTTTATAATTCCCGACTTGACTTCAAAGATAGGGACTCTTCAGATGGTTGGATGATTCACTTATCACCGACTCTTCAATGTCTTCTCCATTTACATTTGGCTCATCGAATACCACATGAATGGATTCTTCGCAACCATAGTCCTTTTGTTGAGTACTCTGTAAGCTTTGCTTTCACCGAGTATCCCAAGAAGATACCTTCATCACTTTTTAGCATCGAAAGCCTTTAGATTGTCTTTGCCATTTTTGTGGATGAAGCATTTACATCCAAATATTCTAAAATATGCAACATTTGGTTTTCTTCCACCGAAATCTCTTAGGTGTCTTTGTCACCGTCTGCTTATCATATATTTGTTTTGAGTGTAGCAAGTCGTGTTGATTGCTTGACCAAAATCTTTTTGGTAACCCCGTTGACTAACATGGTCCTTTGTCGCTTCTTTGAGAGTTCTGCTCCTTCTTTCTCGCAACTCCATTCTCATTGCGTGAGTCCTTGTCGCCGATAGTTCATGACTAATATCATTTTCAATACAATATCGAGTTATTATTCCATTGACAAACTCAGTTCCTCATCTCGATCTTATTTTGATAATGGTTTGCTCTCTTCTCGTTTTGAATCCTCTTCATCACCGTGGTAGTTTCTTTAGAGTTTCTTTTCTTCTTACACATGAATATTGTCCATGTATATCTTGAGTAGTCATCTACTACCACCAAGGTGTATTTCTTTCCACTTATGCTTGCTTTGGTTCCACTCGGGCCAAATAGATCCATGTGTAGCGATGCAATATTCTTGTTGAAGATGGACATGTCTTTTCTTTGAATGAAGATTTGATTTGTTTTCCTTCGACATGCATCACATATACTCTCCTTCTTGATAATCGAGTGTGGAAGTCCTTCCACAAGACTACTTCGCAAGCTTGTTAATCGTTTTGAAATTCAGGTGACTCGGCTTTTTGTGCCACACCCAACTTGATTCAAATTCTTTTTTGCTAATAGACATGTCTTTGTGTGTAGCGATTGACCAATTTACTACATACATGTTCTTTTGTCCGCATCCTTGTAACACAACTTCATTCGATTCAAGATCTCTTGATTTGGCATACACCCATGTTGAATCCAACATTATAGCCATTGTCACAGAGTTGACTTATGCTTAGCAAGTTGAAGTTGAGTCCTTCGACATATGCAACATCTCGTGATTTCTAATCCGTTCCTCTCGACGGATCCAATGCCTCTTATTTCACCTGGAGCTTCATTTCCTCCAAATATGACTTTTGCTCCTTTAACTTCCTTGAATTTTGACAGATTTTTCTTATTTCTGTCATATGTCCGGAACAACCACTATCCATGTACCAGGTTCCTTGGCACTCGCCTGTTCCTTGAACCCGCAATCAAGGAAATTAAGTTTTAGGTACCCATACTTGTGCCGGTCCCGAGGGGTTAGAATCGTAAGATGATCCAACCAACTTATAGCCAAATGATTTGACTCTAAGGGGTTGCCATCTATCGCTGCCATAATCATAATTAATCTTGGCAAATTGCTTGGGATTTTAGGTTCATACCGCCGTGTCTCTTTTGTCTTTACGCCCGCATATGTGTTTTGGCAATCGCCTTCTTTGGGTAATTGTGGTGTCTTTGAATGTAGTGCCTAGGTGCATATGTGTGCTTTGATAAAAGCTCTTATACTTTTGGAATGGCCTTTCTTTGAGTTCTAGGCCTTTGCCATTTGGGCTTATATTCCATAAGTCTATCTTTGATGGTTCACGTTATTCCAATCACTTGGCTTGGATATTTTCTACCATTCCCATCATATGTATTTCTTTTATAGATTTTAGGGTTTTTCGTAGTTCTCGCTTCTTCTTTACAGAGTATTTTCTTCGTTTGGAGTTTGGCCGAGAACTCGGTGAATCTCTTCTCAATCTGTCCTTTCAGTAGCACTCAACTCAGTAATTGTTTTCCTTTTCCTTTATAGCCAAGGCCAGTTTGCTTGTAATTGTGCTTTGGAGTGAATGTGTGTGCAACATTTAGAGTTTTGGATTTTTAGACTCTTCATGGCTTGAAGATCCTTTTTCCAAAATTACTTTTGAGGTTTGACACGGCCGAGAGAATTAAATCCTAAGCCTGTCTTGTCTCCACATTCTCTTTGACTCATAATGAGATCATCCAATGATTTAGATGCCTTAGTGAATGAGGCAATAACATTTTTGAGGTCATTTTCCCTCTTTTCTATGGCAACTATTTCTGCTATTAACATAGCATTTTCACCTTTAAACTTTCATTCTCATCGGCTATTTGACTTAGAGTACTCGGCTCCTTAGTCGACTTTGAGTTTTGCTCTTGAAGTAGTCTGTTTTCCTTATTTAATAGTGTGTGTGAGGATTTAATGTGTTCAAAATCTTTCATCATTTTGCCTAATGAATCATAAAGATCAGTGGGTGATGAAGTGTGTGTGTCACATGATCACTATCACTAGAATCGAGTTTGATGAGTTAGAGTGTACCTCATCTTCTTGGTCAGTTGATCTTGTTCCTTGGCCATCAAGCGATCGGGCTTCTTCTTCGAGTCACTTGAATAGTCGGTCACTTTTGCTCTCTCGAATCGGCTATGTCTTTTGACTTGGCTGTTTAGCTAGCCTCTCAGCCCAACATTGCCTTTCTCTTTTCTTGTCTTCTTTCTCTCAAGATCTTTCTTTCTTCTTCATTCCTATATTTGTTGACTACAGGATATGGGCAATCAATGGCATAGTGACTGGTTGTCTACAGTTCCAAAGATAGATATTCAACCTTTTGATCACTCTTTCCATTCTTGGATTGTCACCTTTGATATTCACTTTTTGATGATCTGTCTCTTGGTTGGCCTATCTTCCCTTGATTTGGAGGAGCTGAGTGTCTTCGGAAGATTCGCCCTTTCCTCTCTTGTAGTTCTTATTGAAGAACTTGTTGAACCTTTTAACCATCGGGGCTATTTCTTACGATCAATAACTTTTTGACCTCGGCTCTCTTTCCCATCTTTAACAATTAGAGCAAAATTGCTTTGGGTACAACTGTCTCTTCCTCGGTCTTTTTCTTCTCGGCTCAAACTCGTAGGCTTTGAGGTCCGAGAATAGTTCATGGTTGGATGTCTTTGATAGGTCCATGGAATGTCTTAGTGCCATGACCTTCATTTCCCATTCAATTTGGAAGACTTTTTAGGATTTTCATACACATTTCTTCGTGTATATTCCTTTCCAAGTCGCGTATAACTCGTTGGTGATTTCTCGTGAATCAAGCATCCAGTTGATCCAGGTTTTCTCCCGAGATCATTTTGAAGTTCTCAAATTTACAATACGGACACCGATAATTTGTTTTCTTTGATTTGCTCCGAGCCTTCATAAATCAATGTTAGCTTGTCCCCATTTCTTTAGCCGTTTTGCATGATTTAACTTTATTGAACATGGCTTTGTCCAAGGTTTTGTAAAGGATGTCCTTGCTACATTGTCCAGGTTGTATCTTTTTCTCGTCATCATTTGTCCATTCATTCTTGGTTTTTCAACCATGACGTCCGGAGCAACATCCTCTTCTCCTTCACCGCAGCTCTTCTTACAAAATTGTGTTCACCTTTAAGATTTGCGGTGGCCCATCCTCTATCACTATCCACATCTCATCATGTAATCTTGATAAATGAGCATGCATACGAATTTTCCAATCATCAAATTCTTCAATAGTGAACATAGGGATGCGTGTCAAATTTGCTTCCATGATAATAACTTTTGATGATAAAAAGAGTTTTGAAAGTTTAAGTACTAAAGCGGACTTTGAAAAGTTTGGAGATCTAGTTCATTAACCAGTCTGCGAAGGCTCAATGAACCAATCGCTCGATACCACTTGTAGGTCCCAAGGGGTGTAAGTGTAAGGTTTAGAAGGGGGTTGAATAAACCTTACCAAATTTTCAATTTAGTCCTTTTAAATATTCGAGTTGATACTACACACCGTGTCTGGGTGACACCAATTTAGTTGATCGGTAGAGTTAGTCTCTCAAACGGACTCAACGAGCTGCTGATGGAATAACTCAATTGTTGGTCTAAATTAACTCAACTCGTGGTTTGTTTTCATTGGAAGACTTAACACCCTTAAGTTTGGTTAAGCAAGGATTTAGTGCTTGGTTTAGTACTTAGAAATTATCAAGTGGATAGCAAATTTATCAAAGATATTTAAACAATTAAGATGCAGGAATTAAAGTCTTTGAAATGTAAATGACACAATGAAATTTTTATAGAGGTTCAAGATGGGGTAATTCTTCTACTCCTCTCTTCTCCAACTCTGGAGGAATCCACTAGATATTGATCAAGATATATACAAAGTGGTAAGTCCAGGATACAAGTCTTGATCACACAAACCGACTTGATCCTTTGGGACTCGATCTGAGACGCCTTGATCACTCACCGGCTTCTCATGCGACTCGGCTTCTTCACGGCGGCGCGCCTTGCTACTACAGCTCACTTGCTCAAGCTCTTTGGATTTGATCACGAAGCCCTCCAAAAGCTCAAGACTTGGTTCGACCTTGAACCTTTCTACAATCCTTCGTGGAATGTAGACCCCTTGATTTTTCAGTATTTTCCTCTTCAACTGATTGAAGTTATCTTTCCTTCACAGGTGAGTGTTGGATTGATGTTCTTCGTAGTGTAGGCTTGAGGATTGAGAATATTTCAGGTTTCCAGTTCTAATAATTGCTTGAACGTTTTTGGTTCTGGTCCGTTACTCTTCTCAAAATCATTTCTCAGCCTTTTATAGTGATCTTTCAAAAATTTGCCCGTTGAAGAGATAGGCTTATTTTTTAAAGTCACTTGCAGTCGTTGGCTTGTCTTGTTGCAGTCCTTGGAATTGCCATTTCCTCGTATGAATTGTTATTCACCTTTTCAGAGTTCTGACACGGTGTAGTGCTTCCCATTGGTTTGTTCCTTTTGCACGCTTCTGGGACTGAGCACTTCGAGAAAGGTGGTATGGAGATATTACTTGTTTAGGTAATTCTCTTGATTTCTGTGCAACGGATCTTTTTCAGTTATCTCGACTTGACTGCATTTCTTTGCTTTCCCCAGGTGACTTAGAGTCAGCTTCCAATCATTGGATGACTCTTCTGTCACTTCAACTTGAGACTTGGCTTTTCTTGAGTTGACTTGACTGATGCTCCACTCACCGCATCTTAGTCGCTTCTTGATGAGAGTTCCCGTCTACTCTTCTTTGCCATACTCAGCTGTCTTGCAGCGGAGTCTTCCTTCTAATCTTCAGTTGTCTTCTTGCATGTTAGGGCGTAGCTGACTTAACTCAGCTTGGCCATCCCTATTTATTACAATGCATTTTACAACAAAAATGGGGTGCCAACTTCCTATTCTAAGTTTTACATGACATTCATCAAAATCTAAACAATTAATTTCCTAACAGATGTCAGATATCATTTTATAAGAGATCATGTTGAAAATAAAGATATCACTTTGGAATATAACTCAACTGATAAGCAATTAGCTGACATATTCACAAAGACTTTATGTGAATCAAGATTTGAAGAGCTTAAGAATGAGCTAGGTTTGATTGAGCAGAGTTAGGTGACTCAGAAGACTCAATCAGCAGAGTCAAAGAAGAGAGAAATGAAAAATAAGCAAAGTTTCATTTTCCAGCCAAGTGAAACAGCCAAGACGGGAAATCAGTTGTATCAAGTTAGCTGATAGCTGAGTGATCATTATGTGAAGAGAGAAGCAGAATTAAGTCACTTTTGGAATATAGTTGAGTTATTTATGAGCTAAGTGACAAAACGCAGCCGTTTCTACGAGCGGGAATATATTTGGGCATTACGTCGGGGTAACTATTGTGTCAAACTAAAATCTGCACATGTTTAGCATATGATTGGATATAAATGTTGTTGCATTTAATGCGAGGAAATTATTATGGTTTAAAAGGTTTAATCCTTATTGTTGATTTTGATCAAACTTTTCAAATTCTAAAATCGTCTCCTCACGTCCCATATAAACCAAAAACTCAACTTTCTCTCTCTTTACAATACTCTCTTCTCCAGCAAGAAAGATCAAGTTTTTCTCTGCAAACCAATAAAACCCTAGTTTTTCAAGTATCTGTTCCGCGAATCTTTCACCGATTATTTTTCAAGAAAATGGTTGCTACTTATGATTTCGTCAAAATATCCGAGAAAATCCACTCTGGCTCAACTGAGGATTTCGGAGGGATGGTGAAATAGGGAGTTGATAAGGCCCTGGTCCAAAATATTGCTGCGAAACTAGAGAAATCAGGTCTGAAAGGATTTCTCACGATGGAATACTCTCACACATACTCAGAGGAAGTCGCCATGTTCTATATGAACACTGAGGTTCACAATGGGGAGATTAGGTCTTCAGTCCACATCAAGGACATTAAGATTACTTCTGCAGACTTAGCCAAACACTACTACCTGCCTTCGGTGGGAATGAAGGACATTGCTTGGTCATTGGCCATATGATGGAGGTGAAAGGGATTCCACTAAGGCCTGGGAAGCCATTCCATGTTAACAAGAGAATGTTTAAAGCTAACCACTTTGGAGCTCAGAGGCAAGCTCATACTAGAAGGGCTGACACCAGTGAAGGTGAGTCACCGATCCTCGTCCCGAGGACACCGCCGCAACCATCCCTCTCTCTACTCCAAAGCCAATCCAACGAAAGAAGAGAGTTGTTGCAGCTATGAAAGCACCTGCCCCTGCAGCCGTTTCAGAGAAAGCACATGCCCATGCAGCCGTCCCTGAACCATCCCCTGCCCCAGCAGTCGAGACTGAGAAGAAACCTCTAGTACCTTCTCCAGTTGTGAAGAAGAGGCGCACTGTTGTGCCTAGAAAGGTAGTTGCGTCCAAGAAGCAGACGACAGGAGAAAATGCCTTCACCTCTGATGAGCCTGAAGATGTGGAGCCTGAAGTCCCTCTAGTTCCAACCAAAAGAATAAGACTGTTCAAGAAGTCAGAACTTGAGAAGCCTACTGAAACTGGCACTCAACCAGCGAAAGAGACTGCCGAAGCTCAGGAAGAGTAGTCTAAGGGAGTTGTAGGTGGTGTAGCACTCACCACTGAAAAAGAGAAGTTAGCTGATGAGGGTCAGCCAATTGAACAAGAGTCAGTTGTTCGAGATACATCTGAAGTACAAGGAGCAGGCACAACTGACCAGTCTGAAGAGTTAGTTGTTCAGTCCTATCAGACTGATGCACGCACACCTGGGGAGGAACATGCTCCACTTGCACCTGTGCAGGAGGAAGAAGGAGATGATGATGATCTTGTGATATTATCTCCTACATATCCAGAGACTCCAGAAAGGTTGCAGATATGGAGATCGTGGAAACTCAGTGAAGCCAGATCCCAGTTTCAACAGCCTGAATTCATTAAAGAGGAAGAATATCTCCTATCATTCTTGGGAGTTTATGTTCGATCTGCACTGGATGATGACAGTTGTTCAGATTTGTTGACCGCAATCAAGGAGGGTGCAAAAATAATGGAGGCTGAAAAGGCAAAGGCTCTTGCTGAATCGCAAAAGACCCATTCTTGCCCATTCACAGATGCTCTGCGATGCCCTGGAATCAGCTCAGCACCGATGTGGAAGAATTAGACCCTGCTGCTGAAGTCGAAAGAGCTGAGCTACGACAAGCTATAAGGGAATCCAAGGAGATGCACGAGCAACACCTGAAAAGGGGCCTGACATAATGGAGATGGTTAAAAACATTCAAGAAACCATATCTCCTGTGCATTCTGAGGAAGAAAATTTTGGGAAGACTGGCGATGAAGCTAAGGAAGGTGATGAATTGGGCACCTTAGCCAAGCCAATTCCTACAGAAGGTGTTGAGACACATGCCCGGACGATTGAACACTCAATTGGAATAATAGCCAGGTCTCAAATTTTGAGTAACCACACTACTCAAGACTCAGCTGGTGCGTCAGCTGAGGAGGAAACTTAAACCACCACAGCAAGGTCGGAGGATGTTGAGGGAGACCAACCTATAAAGGAGTTAGGAGGTGATGGAGAGAATCTTAACGTTCAGCAAAGTGAAGTTGACGAAGCTCAGACGGTTTCGACTATCTCAGCTGAAACTTCAACAGCCATGCAGACCGATGACGCTGTTGATGCAGCTAAGGTAAATGATGGAAGTGAGGCCATGGGAGTTTAGACTCTTGGCCCTAAAAGTGCAATCCAACGAGTTGAGACTCCAAAGGATGCCATTGAAGACCCTAAAGCAGCTTCATCTGCTGAAGGGATAATTGCAGAAGACCCTACTGCAGTTGAGACTGCACAAAGGGATGTACAAGGCCCATCAACAGTTGAGACTGTTGAGGGTAATGAGGGCCTGGAGGAGGTTGAGACTTCCCTGGGTAAGAAGGTTATTGAGGAAGTGCCTGCTCCTCATGTGGAGGTTGCTGAACAATAAAAGATCAACGCCATTCACGATTCTTAGGAAAATATTGACACTGGATTATTGGAATCTGAAAATGAAGCTCAGTCCAGCCCCATTGATCAATCTAACAGGACAAAGCTGACGAGGAAGCACATGCAACACGGAGTCAGGCTAGTGATAAGGCTTCTCCAATGAAATTTACAATGGTTGATAGCCCACCTCCAATGGCGCCATCACCCTCTGATGAAGCTAATAAGTCAGCCGAGGAATAGACAACTCAACAGAAAGAAACAACTGGTGCCGAGAAAGCTGTTAAGACAACTGAGGATCAGTCAGCTCAGCAGGCTAACACAGCGGCTCAAGATGCCAATGACATTGAAACAACTGAGGCACATAGAGCTGAGGAAATCTTAAAAGAAAATAGAAAGTCTCCACAGGTCGAGAACGTGAAGATTCCAATTTTCCCTGAGGATTTGTTTACGGAATACTTTCCGTTTGAAGCCCATATTCCTTTCGGCCGAGTCGGCTGAACGGGCGTGCGGTCTGAATGTCCAAGTCTCTCCAGAAGAAATCGGAACTCCAACTGAGACTGCTATGGTGCCAATTGGTTTTGATTTCGATGCTATATGGCCTAAGGACCAGTCCGCTGAGACAACCGACTTCCGAAAAGCCTTTAAAGCCATCTGTGCTGAAATAGAAAAGATGGAGCATGGTTTTGTAGCATTGGAACAACGTCTATACAACAGAGACGCTACTATCACTGGAGATATCCGAGGAACAGTACTAAGAATTAGAGAATAGATTGGACAGACAAAGCCATTAAGGCGTGCGCAGGTCACCTACTTTAAATCTCTATTCGCGAAAATGGTGATCTGGAGCTCAGATAATGCCAAGTTCCAGCAAAGGCAAAGGGACCACATGTTCAGGATGGATGAGTCGCATAGGTCTAATATGGAGTTGCTAAAGGCTAAGTACAGATCAGAAATTCAGAGAATGGAAGCGAATGTTGAACATCAGATTAAGGTGTTCCAGACAGAGATGAAGCTGATAGCAGCTGAGACCATGGCCTTAAGATCAGAATTGAGAAAAGCATACTCCAAGACTCATGATAAGCATGGCATGACAAATAACAAGATTGATCTACTCCTGAGTGGTATATTCCCTAACTTGGCTCTACCCCTTGGTGATGATGCCAAAAAGGGGGAAGAAGAATTGAAGGAAGGGCAGCGGAGTGATAAAGAAGTAGTGAAAGTGGAAGCAAGCAAGGGGGAAGGTAGTTCATTTAACAAACCTCCTTTGAAAATAATGTTTGCTAAGACCCCACAGTAGAGTGAAGTCACGGCTTGATTCTCAGAAAACTACCGAAGAAGCTGGCCATAGAAGAGAAAGCTGAAATGAAAGTCAATCAATCAAGAAAAGCCATGGAAGCTGAGTTTGATAAGGTAGCTGAGAAAGCACTCCGAGGAATCAAAGATATTAAAGCAAGGTTTGAAGGCCCCTCAACTAGTTTATTAAGAGATTCCCCAGCTATAAGACCCCCTCGAGAAATCACGATGCCCGATGCAGGATCTGAACCTAGATCACTGGAGGAGTTTCAAACTCTAGATACTGAAGGTTATTTCAAGAATATAACTCTACCACAGGCGTGGGACTTGTATTGGGAGAAAGAACTCGAGTTATGCAAATCAACTGATAAGCAGCAGAGTTCTAGCAGTCACTCGACTGGAAAGACACTCGTATAGTACACTCTTAGAGGAGGAGTTGATTCATACAGATGAAGGGAAAGGCTTGGAAGTGGTGGAAGGGGAAGAGGCACTCCACCACAGCCAAGACCTAAAGATGTAAGATTCATTGATCCTCAAAAGAAAGGAATCAACTACTGGGTTGGGTTCAACACTCTTGCAAATCTAGAAGTGGATCGCAAAAATGAGGAGGCTAGAAAGAGACAAGAAGATGAAAATGAGAGAGTGAATTGAGAATTGGAGGAAAGGCAGTGAAGGGAAGACCCTACTGCAAAAAGAGCTTATGAGAAGAAGATAAGGGAAAGAGCTGAAGAAGATGAGAGAAGAAGGAAGCAGCCGACGCATTGAAGACGGCTGAAACCCCTTAAGTGTACATTACTCAATTGTAAATACAAGTTTTGTAAGTATTCTTGTAATATCATATTGCTCAAACTCATGATATGCTCTAATACTTGTTGTATTTTAGTTTTATAATAAACTCTGATACATTTGTAATAGATAGTATAGCTCTGATACAGTGTATATGGTATACTATGTAACAACTCTGCAAAGTGCATTTGTAAAGTGCAAGAATGATATTATCAATAAAATTGACATATTCTACTCATACTTTCTTTGTTACTGCACTGCTTATTTTTGATGCAATTATTTAAGTTTTGGCATCACCAAAAAGGGGGAAATTATTAGGAAAATTTATGTTTAGATTTTGATGATACCATGTAAAACTTGGAATAGGAAGTTGGCACCCCATTTTCCTTATAATTCAACTTGTAATAGATAGGACTGCATGAACTGAGTTGAAGTCAGCTAAGTTGTAGAAATACAAGAGTCAACTGAAGATTAAAGTGAAGACCCAGTTGTGTGTCAGCTGTGTGAAGCAAAGTGAAGAATCAGTCAAGTGACGAAAAGTTTGTCTCGGTCACCGATCGGCTAAGTCATTCCAATATGATTGGAATCGAATGTCAAAGGGTTTTGTGGCAGACAAGACTTGAAGAAAGCGGATAGAGATCCGTTGTCAACACAAGTAAAGACTTTGCTAAAAATATGCCTATGTCAGGCTGCTGATTGGCATGTATTTTGCATGTATTTTGGGCTTAATTTTGGCTAGAATGTATTGATATGCATGCATTACATGAGCAAATAGGGCTTTATTCCTGTTTTGTGGAAAAAGATTACGCTTTGCTCGTTTTGTAGGAATTTATTGATAATTGTAGCATTTTGGCAACAAATCGGAGCATTGCAATAAGCGCCAATACTTGATGTGAAGGACAAAGTTGGAGTCGAATCGAGAAGAAGTCAGACGAACCGGGCAAAAAATGGAAGAAAATGGCCGGGTACTATTTGCTACAGGTGAGCACGGGTAGGGCGTGCTACCCTAGCACAGCCCTGCTCAACCCAAACTCAAGTCTCAATGTTCGACTACCAGCACAGGATGGTCGTGCTATATAGCACGACCCGTGCTCCCTTCAGTGGTTTGGACAAATCCTGCGGCACCCAGCACGGGCTGGGCGTGCCCTAGCGCACGGCCCGTGCGCCTCTGCGGGAAAAACAGAGTCTGACTCGTGTTCAACTAGGTTTTGACCCAAACAGAGTACAAATAGAGACGAGGCGGCCACAAACAGTGATATGTTAATTTGTGCCCTAGAAAGCAGAGAAAAGAGCAATCTTCCACAGGAGATTTGGAGAGATCGATCAAGACCACAACCACACCTTCGAGGATTGAAGATAGATCGAGAGATCGTCATCATCCCCGAGTTCACTCACTCCATAGTATTTTTATCATTCAATTAGTAGACATGAACATGGATAATTTGTCTATGAATTATTTATTTTCTATGTCTAGCTAAACTTCTTGTGATTCCCGGGTTTGGGAGTAGGTTAATGGATACTTTTATTTGATGATTAATGACAATTGAAGTTAATGTTTTCCAACCCTATTCAAGTACTTTGCTTTAATTCTTGTTTTATCAAAACGCATTTGGTTTAACTTGTTTGATGTATTGATTCATAATTCTAACCGATGAGTTTCAATACTAAATCTATGAGTACTTGACATGAATATCTTGCATGATTGAGAAGTCTGTGAACATTCGTGAGGCTTTCTAATCTTTTGATCTTTTAGGAGTTGGATATCTCATGTTGAGTAGAGATGCTAGCATAGATATTCCAATCAATGCTTTTACATACATCTCGAGAGAGAGGGTAAATTACTTTTGTGATCGGTCTATAGGGAAGAATACGTTTAACTTTGGTTTGATTAATCTGATAATAAAAGGGGATATTAACTGAAACCATAACCCATGAATCCATTCATCATCTTGATCTTTCAATCACTCTTTGCTTTGTTTCTTTTAGGAGAAATTCCTGCTTTAGTTTATAAACCAAATCACTCACTTTCGATCGTCTAGATAAAAATAAGGCTATTATAATCCAGTACTTAGTACATTAATTTATTAGTCCCTGTGGATTCGACCTTGCTAACCCTATTCTATAAACTGCACCGTACACTTGCGATGAAGCTAAAAAAATAAGGCGAACAAGTTTTTGGCGCCGTTTCCGGGGACTAATTAAATTTTTAGTACTAATATTGCGGTAAATAGAATTATTTTTAATTTAGACATTTTTTTCTTTTTTATTTTGTTGTTTAATTTTACTTCTATTTCTTTAGTTGGCTCAGGTAGTGCATGAACACTCGCTCGAAGCAAGGAGAATTAGCACCGTTCATACCGGAGGTTGAGGCTTTTGCTAGGAGAATTAGTGCGGCTACTAAACGGGCAGAAAGACAGCAAGAACAAGCTATGGCAGACTAGAAGATAACAACAGATGCATAACAGGGTCGATAACGGAGGTAACAACCGGGCCAACAGGGTCAATGTCGAGTTACCAATACCAGAGGTTCCTGTTCCGTGATCCGCCAGATGGCGATTCGCGCTACTTTCGCCTGGACCACAATCGCAACTATAGTGGAAATTCCAATGTCCCAATCAATGCGAATAACTTTGAGCTAAAGCCATCACTGATCTCGATGGTGCGGCGAGAATCGCCTTGGGGTTTCCCGTCTGAGGATCCCAACTCTCATCTTACGAACTTCATACAGATTTGCAATACTATCAAGATGAATGGGGTGACTGATGATGTTATACGTCTTTGCCTATTCCCTTTCTCTTTAAGGGATAAGGCTAGGAACTAGCTAGGCACCCTAACTCAAGGGAGTGTGAACAACCGGGGATGAGTGAGTCGAGGTTTTTGTTTAAATACTTCCCACCAAGCAAGACACTACTGACCAAAAGTGAGATCACTCGATTCGAGCGGTTTGACTCGAGCCTTTGTATGAGGCCTAGAGAGATTCCGGGATTTGTTGAGGAGGTGCCCGCAACACGGATTTCCTGAAGATCAACAGCTCTGTTTCTTTTACAATGGGTTGTTGGAATAGACTAGATCGTTTGTGGATGCTGCAGTAGGGGGCGCCCTACTTGCTAGGTTTCCGGAGGATGCATTCAACTTGTTGGAGGAGATGGCCATGAATAGCTATCAGTGGCCATCTGAAAGGACTAATGTGAAAAGGGTAGCCGAAGTTTCTGATTCAGGCCCAATTAAAGAGTTGACAACCCAGATTGCCGTATTGACAAACTAATTGAGTGCTTTGACAAAGGCAAATGAGGGAAACGCGGGTGCAAGTCATGGGGGAGTTCCTCTAGACCTGATAGAGGAAGCAAATTATGTTAATAACTGGAATTTCAACAATTTCCAGAACAATCAAACTATTACCCATTACCATCCGGGTTTGATGAACCACGAGAACTTCTCCTACACAAACACGAAGAACGTGATGCAACCACCACCGGGGTTTAATGTGACAAACGGTGTCATTACTATGGAGCCTAAGCCAACCACGGAGGATATTTTCACCTCGTTTATGAGTGAGACGAGGAACAGATTCAATAAGGATGAGGCGAAGTTGGATAAAATCTAAAACCATGTCACACAATTGGGGTCCCAGATGAAGAATCTTGAAACCCAAATTGGTCAAATAGCTACGATTATTGGTGGGCAGCATCAGAAAGGCCATATTCCGAGCAACACTGAGGTTAATCCAAAGGATTAGTGTAAAGTCATTCGTCTGAGGAGTGGAACGGAATACGAGGGGCCGAAAATACTTAGCATCGAATGTCACGGGGGGCACGACCCATGCACCACCACACGGCCCGCCCGTGCGCCCTGCTGAAGCTGTGATCGTTATGCCGGGAGACGCGAAAATTGAAGCAAAGGGCGATGTTGAGGCCGAGGAAGGAGATGAGGATCATCTTGCTGAACAAAAAGGGGCTGAGAAGCTTAAATCTTCCTCTAACCCTGATATTTCTAAACTTAATGTTCCCCTTCCTTTTCCCCAACGTTTTCAAAAGAAAAAGTTAGATGCGCAATTTGCTAAGTTTTTGGATATATTTAAGAAACTGCATATTAACATTCCTTTTGCAGATGCCCAATTACGCTAAATTTATGAAGGATGTTATGTCAAAGAAGAGAAAGATGACTGGTTTCGAGACATTCAATCTGACAGAAGAATGTAGTGCGATAATCTAGAGGAAACTACCACAGAAATTAAAAGATCCGGGGAGTTTCACTATCCCTTGTGCTATTGGTGATGTTTTCTTTAAGAAAGCACTATGTGATTTAGGAGCGAGTATTAACTTGATGCCTTTGTCCATTTTCAGTCAACTTGGATTGGGAGAGGTGAAGCCATCTACGGTCACCTTACAACTCGCGGACCAATCACTCACGTATCCGAAGGGAATCATCGAGGATGTGCTTGTCAAAGTTGATAAATTCATATTCCCTGTGGATTTTTTGTTGTTGGATATGGAGGAGGACAAGGACGTCCCTTTGATACTTGGGCATCCATTCCTAGCTACGGGGGAGGCCTTGATAGATGTGCAAAAGGGAGAGCTCACATTACGGGTTAATGATGAGCATGTTTTATTTACTATCTATAAGGCACTTCAATTTCATGATGGTGTTGAAAATTGTAATTTCATAGACGTAGTTGAATCTTGCATTGATGAGTATGCGGATAATACATTGTTTAGGGATGATTTAGAGTTTGGTTTGACACATTCGTGTTCAACATCAAACATGATGATTGATTATGATAACCAAGACTTGTATGATTGTGTTTGTGCTTTAGATAACATGCAGGAGCTATCGGGAAGCGCAAGAGGCGCACACACGCAGAAAAACATAAGGGAGTCCGTTCTATAGGGGCGCACGACCCGTGCTCCAGAGCACACCCAGGTCGTGCGCATAGTCGAAGAAAAATTGGAAAACCTGAAGAGAGCACGACCCGTGCGTCTAAGCATGGGCAGCCCGTGCCTAAGGTCGAGAGAAAAGATGAGATACCTGAAGAGAGAACGGCCCGTGCCCCTGAGCACGGGCAGCCCGTACGTCCATCCGAAGAGGCCACTTCGAACCCAGAAGTCAAACCCTTGCCCGAGCATCTCAAATATGCATTGCTTGGAGCGAATAACATGAGTCCGGTAATTGTATCATCTCTTTTAACTTCAGTTCAACTCGATAAATTGCTTAGGGTATTAAGAAAACATAAGTCGGCGATAGGTTGGTCAATCTCTGATTTAAAAGGCATCAGTCAATCGATTGTAATGCATAAAATTAGAATGGAAGATGTCTATAAACCTTCGGTGCAAAATCAAAGAAGATTAAACCCTATAATGCAAGAAGTCGTTAGAAAAGAGGTTTTAAAATGGTTAGATGCTGGAATTATATATGCTATTTCTGATAGTTCTTGGGTAAGTCCGGTGCAAGTTGTACCGAAGAAAGGGGGATGACTGTAGTTAGAAACGAAAGTGATGAGCTTATTGCAACTCGAGTAATTACTGAATGGCGTATTTGCATTGATTATAAAAAGTTAAATGATGCTACTCGCGAAGATCACTTTCCCCTTCCCTTTATTGATATGATGCTAGATCGCTTGGCGGGATACGATTATTATTGTTTTCTTGATGGTTATTCCGGGTATAATCAGATCATGATTGCCCCGGAAGACCAAGAGAAGACGACATTTACATGCCCCTATGGTACATTTGCATTTCGCAGAATGCCATTCGGGCTATGTAATGCACCCGAAACTTTTCAGCGATGCATGATGGCTATCTTTCATGACTTTATTGAGAAAATAATAGAGGTTTTTATGGATGATTTTTCTGTGTTTGGAGACTCATTTGATCATTGCTTGGATAATCTTGCTCCAGTTTTGCAGAGATGCGAGGACACTAACCTTGTTTTAAATTGGGAAAAGTGCCATTTCATGGTACGTGATGGTATTGTATTAGGCCACCGAGTCTCTTCTGCAGGTTTAGAAGTTGATAGAGGGAAGATCATCGCAATTGAGAAACTCCCACCTCCAACAAACTAGAAGGCCATTCAAAGCTTTTTGGGGCATGCCGGATTCTACAGAAGGTTTATTCGTGACTTTTCAAAAATCACTAAACCTTTAAGTCATTTGCTAGAAAAAGATACTGTTTTCAATTTTTCCGATGATTGTTTGCAGGCTTTTGAGATTTTGAAGAAGGCTTTGGTGACAAAGACTAATTCTTGTAGTTCCGATTGGAGTCGCCCTTCGAGCGATGTGCGATGCCGTGACTTTGCGATTGGGGCTGTTTTGGGCCAGAAAAGAGACAAGTTGTTCAGAGCCATATATTATGCGAGCAGAACTTTAGACAGCACCCAACAAAACTACACCACCACCGAGAAGGAATTGCTGGCAATTGTGTTCGCATTCGATAAGTTCCGATCTTACTTGATTGGAACTAAGACGATAGTCCACACCGACCACGCAGCGTCAAATATCTATTCGACAAGAAGGATGCCAAACCGAGACTAATTCGGTGGATCCTTTTGTTGCAGGAGTTCGATGTGGAAATTCGAGATAGAAAGGGTTGCGAGAATATGGTGGCAGATCACTTGTCCATGTTGGAATATAAGGAAGAGGAGAAAGAAAGCACAGAGGCAATTAAGGAGGAGTTCCCCGATGAGAAACTTCTATTGTTATAGGCTAAATTCCCATGGTATGCAGATTTTGTTAACTATTTGGTTGCAGGGGTCATGCATCCAGATTTATCGTCCTATCAAAAGAAGAAGTTCCTCCATGATGTCAAGTTCTACATGTGGGACGACCCGCTTTGCTCTTTAAGACGTCTTGCGCGAGACACTATCATTCGACGATGTGTGCCTCAATAAGAATGGGAGGGAGTTCTACAACAGTGTCATTCTTCACCTTCCGGGGGACACTTCGGTCTGACACGTACGGCGGCAAAGATATTGCAAAGTGGTTTATACTGGCCTACATTATCTAATGATTGCTATCAATATGTGCAGCAGTGTGATAGGTGCCAGCAGATTGGGAACATCTCGAGACGACATGAGATGCCCATGACCAATGTGATGGAGGTCGAATTCTTTGACGTGTAGGGGATCGACTTCATGGGCCCCTTCCCATCTTCGTCGGGTTATCAGTATATTCTACTTGCAGTGGAGTACGTATCTCAATGGGTTGAGGCGATTACGGCACAAACCAATGATGCGCGAGTAGTTCTCAAATTCCTAAAGAAAAATATATTCACTCGGTTTGGAACCCCGAGAGCTTTGATTAGCGACGGGGGGTCACACTTTGTGAATAAATTGATGAGCAGTTTACTTGTGAAGTACGGGGTCAAGCACAAGGTGGCATTAGCATATCATCCGCAAGCAAACGGGCAAGCAGAGGTAGCCAATCGCGAGATTAAGCAAATCTTGGAGAAGACAGTAAATATAAATCGCAAGGATTGGGCCATGAAGTTAGATGATGCGTTGTGGGCATATCGGACTGCGTACAAGACACCATTGGCACATCACCGTATTAGTTAGTATTCGGGAAATCATGTCACTTTCCCGTAGAATTGGAGCATAAGGCGTTTTGGGCTGTGAAGAAGTTAAATTTTGACTTCCAAGTAGCGGGTGAGAAGAGGCTCTTGCACTTAAATGAGATGGAGGAGTTCTGGGATGAAGCTTATGAAAATTCCCGGATCTACAAGGAGCGAACCAAAATATGGCACGATCGAATGATAAAGAAGAGAGAGTTTTTACCGGGTGAACAAGTCCTTTTGTTTAACTCGCATCTTAAACTCTTTCTGAGAAAACTTAAGTCTAGATGGTCGGGGCAGTTTGTGATAAAGAAGGTGTTAAATCCTCCGGGAATAGTGGAGTTGTTGAGTCGAGATGGGGAGACGTTCATGGTAAATGGCCAGAGGATCAAGCATTACCTTAATAGAGATCAAAAGGAAGAGGTGACACGCCTCACTTTGCTAGGGCCGTGATCGAGTAAACAGTGTTGGGAAATTTATTGTTTAGATTTTGATGAATGCCATGTAAAACTTAGACTAGAAAGTTGGCACCCCATTTTCCTTGTAATTTGCATTGTAATAGATAGGGGTGTATAAGCTGAGTGAAGTCAGCTATGGCTGGATATACAAGAAGTCAATCAAGATCGAAATGAAGACTCAAACAAAAGCATGAGCATGGCAAGGAGGAGAAGTCAAGAACTCGATCAAGGAGAATCGGTTGGGATACTGATTGTGTGAAGTGTCAGTCAAGTCAACTCAAGAAGCCAAGTCTCAAGTTGAAGTGACAGATGAGTCATCCATTGATTGGAAGCTAACTAGAAGTCACCAGGGGAAGTTAGAGAACTACAGTCAAGTCAAGACAAGCTAAAAAAAAATCCGTTGCCGTAAGTCAAGAAGCTTACTTAAATAAGTAATACTTCCATGATGCCATGTCCGAAAGTGTTGATCTCGAGCGTCTGCAAAAGGAATAAACCAATGGGAAGACGCACCTCGTGTCGACTCAAAAGTTGAACATTCATTTAATACGAGGAAATGTCAACATCAAGGACTGCAACAAGACAAGCCAACGAACACAAGTGACTTTTGAAAATCAGCCTATCTCTTCAACGGGCAGATTTTTGAAAGTTCGCTATAAAAGGCTGAGGAATCTCATTGAGAGAAGGTTACATGAACCACGAGCAATCAAGCATTTATTCACACTGTAACCTGCAAAATATTATCAAGTTATTCAAGCAAATCCTCAAGCCTAAATTTCGAAGAAAATCGATCCAACACCAAGCTGTGAAGGAAAGACAACTTCAAACTGTTGAAGAGGAAACTTTTGAAAAATCAAAAGGGGTCTACATTCCAAGGAGGATTGTAGAAAGGTTCAAGGTCAAACCAGTCTCAAGTTATTGGAGGGCTTCGTGATCAAATCCAAGAAGCTTGAGCAAGTGAGTCAAGTAGCAAAGCACACCCTGTGAAGAAGAGTCGGACGGGAAGCCACTGTGTGACCAAGGCATCTCCGAGGCCTCGAGTTCCAAAGGATCAAGTCCGTTGTGTGATCAAGACTTGTATCCGGACCGATAACCACTTTGTACTCACGATCAATACTTAGTGGATTCCTCCGGGAGTTGGAGAAGAGAGTAGTAGAAGAATTACCCCATCTTGAACCTCTATAAAAATTATTGTGTCATTTACATTTCAACATTTTGTTTCTGCATATCACTTTATATCTGCTGATAATTTGCTATCCAACTGATAATTTACAAAGTGCTAAAACCAAGTGTTAAAACAAACTTAAACCAAATTCAAGGGTGTTAAGTCTTCCGCTAAAAATCTCATCACAAACCCCAGTTAAGGTTTAGACTAAAACAATGAGTTATTCTATCAACAGCTCAATCGAGTCTGTTGAGTGGCTAACTCTGCTGGTTAACTAACTTAGTTGTCCCTCAAGGACTTAGCTGTGAAATTGACTCTGTATTATTTTAAAAGGACTAAAATCAAAAAGTTGGTAAGGTTTATTCAACCCCCCTTCTAAACCTTACTCACACCCCTTGGGACCAACAAGTGGTATCAGAGCGGTTGGTTCATTGAGCCTTCCGCACTGGTTACTGAACTAGATCTCCAATCTTTCAAAGAAGTTTTTAACACTTGCTCTTTCAAAAGCTATTTTTACTCAGCAAAGTTATTATCATGGAAGCAAATTTGACACGCATTCCTATATTCACTATTGAGGAATTTGATGACTGGAAAATTCGTATGCAGGCTCATCTATCAGCTTTACATGATGAAATGTGGATAGTGATATAGGATGGGCCACTGCAAATACTGAAAGTGAACACAGTTGTATAGAGAAGCGGCACCAAGGATAGGAAGTCTGCTGGCTGAAGCGAGACCAGCCCTGGTTGACAAACCAATGACTGAATGGACAAACGAAGACAAAAGAAGATACAACTTGGACAATGTGGCCAAGGACATACTTTACAAAACCTTAGACAAAGCAATGTTCCACAAAGTCAAATCTTGTCAAACTGCAAAACAAATTTGGGATAAATTAACTTTAATTTGCGAAGGATCTGAGCAAATTAAAGAAAACAAATTGTCCGTTGTTGTACAAAAATTTGAAAATTTTAAAATACTTGCAGGTGAAACCTTGGATCAGCTGGATGCTCGATTCACTGAGATTACCAATGAACTATCTGCACTTGGGAAAGAATATGCACAGAAGGAAATGTGTATGAAGATTCTAATAAGCCTCCCAGCTGAATGGGAAATGGAGGTCATGGCCCTGAGACATTCAATGAACCTCACAACAACATCCAATCATGAGCTATTCTCAGATCTCAAAGCCTACGAGTTCGAGCTGAGAAGAAAAGATCAAGAGGAGGCAGTTGTACCCAAAACAGCTGCACTCATTGTAAAGGATGGGAAAAGAGCTGAGGTTAAGGAAACCATTGACCAGGAGGAAATTGCCTTGATGGTTAAAAGATTCAACAAGTTCTTCAACAAGAACTATAAAAGAAACAAGGGTGAATCCTCCAGGAGACATTCAGCTCCCTCCAAGTCAAGGGAAGACAGGCCACCCAAGAGAGCTGAGCATCAAAAGGTTGAATATCGGAGAGCTGATAACCCAAGAACGGAAAGAGCTGATCAAAGAGTTGAGAACCTGTGTTGGAATTGTAGACAACCAGGACACTTTGCTATTGACTGTCCACATCCTGTAGTCAATAAATACAGGAATGAAGAAGAAAGAAGAGTCTTCAGAGAAAGAAGACAAGAGAAGAAAAAAGGCTTTGTTGGTGCAGACACTACTGAGATGGCTAAGTCAAAAGATACATCAGACTCAGATAGCAGTGAAGCTGACTACTCAAGTGATTCTGAGGAAGAATCAATGATCTGTTTAATGGCTAAAAAACAAGATCAACTTGACCAAGAAGATGAGGTACATTATAACTCATCTCACTCAGATTCTAGTGATAGTGATTGTGACACACACACTTCATCACCCACTAATCTTTATGATTCATTAGGCAAAATGATGAAAGACTTTGAGCACATTAAGTCCTCACACACACTATTAAATGAGGAAAACAGCCAGCTCAAGCCAAAACTCACAGCTGACTAAGGAGTTGAGTACTCTAAGTCACATAGCTGATGAGAATAAAAAGCTGAAGGCTGAGAATGCTAAACTAATAGCAGAGATAGCTTCTATAGAAAAGAGAGAAAATGATCTCAAAATTGTGATTGCTTCATTCACTAAGGCATCTAAATCATTGGATGACCTTATTATGAGCCAAAAAGAGTGTGGAGACAAGACAGGCATAGGATTCAATTCCTTTGTGCACAGTCAAACTCCCAAAGTGATCTTGGAAAAAGGATCGTCAAGTAATGAAGCATCTCAAAAACCCAAGACACCAAATGTTGCACCTACATTCACTCTAAAGCACAATCACAACCAAACTGGCCCTGGATATAAAGGAAAAGGAAAACCCAGTTGAGTATGCTGAGAGGACAACTGAGAAGAAATCCAGCAGAGTGCGTCAGCAAACTCCAAACAGGAAGTACTCTGTGAAGAAGAAACAGAGCTACCAGAATCCCCAGAAGTTCCATCAAAGGAACACAAATGATGGGAATGGTAGAAACTACCCAAGCCAAGCTGATTGGAATAATGTGAAATATCAGCAAAGATCTATGGAATACAAGCCTAAATGGCAAAGACCTAGACCTCAGCAAAGGTCATTCCAAAGGCAAAAGAGTTATCATCTGCACACATATGCACCCAAGCACTACACTCAGAAATATCACAATTACTCAAAGAAGGCAATTGCTAAAACACACACACCTGCATACATACAAAAGAGACAATTGTATGAACCTAAAGCCCCCAAGCAATTTGCCAAAGTAAATTATGATTATGGCACAGATAGATGGCAACCTCTTAAAGTCAGATCATTTGGCTATAGGTTGGTTGGATCATCTTACAACACTAACCCCTCAGGACCCAGACAAGTATGGGTACCTAAAAACTAATTTCCTTGATTGCGAGTTCAAGGAGCAATGAGTGCCAAGGAACCTGGTACATGGACAATGTGGGTTTCCGGACACATGACAGAAACAAGAAAAATCTGTCAAAATTCAATGAGATTAGAGGCGCAAAAGTCATATTTGGAGGAAATGAAGCTCCGGGAAATAAGAGGCACTGGATCCATCAAGAAAAATGGATTAGAAATCACAGATGTTGCATACATTGAAGGCCTCAACTTCAACCTGTTAAGCATCAGCCAACTCTGTGGCAAGGGCTATATTGTTGGATTCAATATGGGAGTGTGCCAAATCAAAGACACTGAATCAAATGAAGTAGTGTTACAAGGATCCAGACAAAAGAACATGTATGTGGTAGATTGGTCGTCTGCCACACCAAGCACTTGTCTCGCTACCAAAGAGTCTGTTAGAATCAAGTTGGATGTGGCACAAGAAGGCGAGTCAATCGAATTTCAAGACAATCAACAAGCTTGCAAGGAGTATTCTTGTAGAAGGATTTGCCCAGGACTTCGGTGTACAAGAAAGAAAGTGTTTGTGATGCATGCCGATGGAAAGCGAGATCAAATCATCATTCAAAGAGAAGTCAAGTCCATCTTCAACAAGAATATTGCATCATTTGCATATGGATTTATTTGGTCCATTGAGTCGGCTAGCATAAGTGGAAAGAAATACACTCTAGTGGTGGTGGATGATTATTCAAGATATACATGGACAATCTTCATGTGTAAAAAGAAGGAAACTTTGCAGAAGTTACCTCAACTGATGAAAAGAGTTCAAAATGAGAAGAGTCAAACCATTATTAAGATAAGATCTGATAGAGGAACTGAGTTTGTCAATGGGATAATAACTCAGTATTGTGTTGAAAATGGTATTGCTCATGAATTATCTGCAGCAAGGACTCCACAGCAGAATGGAGTAGCTGAAAGAAGAAATAGAACTCTCAAGGAAGCTACAAGGACAATGTTAGTCAAGTCGGATGCTAAAAGATTTTGGGCTGAAGCTATCAACACTACATGTTATACTCAAAATAGATGCATGATCAATAGACAGCTGACAAAGACTCCCTATGAGATTTGGACAGGGAGAAAGCCAAATATTGTATATTTTAGAATATTTGGATGTAAATGCTTCATCCACAACAATGGAAAGGATAATCTAAAGGCTTTTGATGCTAATGCTGATGAAGGTATCTTTTTGGGATACTCTGCTGAAAGCAAAGCCTATAGAGTGCTGAACAAGAGGACTATGGTCACAGAAGAGTCTATCTATGTGGTTTTTGATGAACCTAATGTAAATGGAGAAGACATTGAAGAGTTAGCTGATAAGCTAAATCAGCCAACTATGCAGAAGAGTCCTTATGTTGAAGCTGAAGCTGGAGCAATCAACCAAGATGAAGATGAGATAGTTGAATCTCAAAGACAGCTGGAAAAGCTGCAGCTAAGTGATGATGAGAAAGCTACTCAAGACAACACAGGTGCAAGATGACTGAACCCAGCTGATTTACTCCAACCTGATGTGAGATGGCTGAGAGACCATCCACCAGAGCTAGTTATTGGAGATGTAAGATATGGTGTAAGAACTAGATCCAGAGCTCAACAAGAAGCAATGTTCACTTGTTTTATTTCTCAAATAGAGCCAAAAGATGTGTCCCAAGCATTGGATGACACACATTGGATTCAAGCCATGCAAGAAGAGCTGAATCAGTTTGAAAGAAACAAAGTTTGGGAATTGGTGCAAAGACCAACACATCAAAATGTTATTGGCACAAAATGGGTTTTCAGAAACGAGATGAATGAGGAAGGATCTGTGGTAAGAAACAAAGCAAGATTGGTAGCCAAAGGGTATTGCCAAGAAGAAGGAATAGATTTTGATGAAACATTTGCTCATGTTGCAAGATTAGAAGCAATAAGGATGTTTCTTGTCTATGCTGCACACAAGAACTTTATTGTATATCAAATGGATGTGAAAAGTGCATTTTTAAATGGATTGTTGGAAGAAGAAGTCTATGTTGAGCAACCTCCAGGCTTTGAGCAGAAGATTCTTGAAGATAAGGTGTACAAGCTCAAGAAAGCTCTGTATGGATTGAAACATGCACCTAGAGCATGGTATGATACATTATCTCAATTTCGACGACGATAATGGATTCACCAAAGGCAAAGTGGACGAAACACTCTTGAATTCAAGATGGAGAGAGTATCTTTGCTTGTTCAAATATATGTGGATGACATTATTTTTGGATCCACAAACAAAGAGTTGTGTGATAAGTTCTCAAAACTCATGCAAGGCAAATTTGAAATGAGCATGATGGGAAGCTGACATTCTTTTTAGGACTTCAAGTTAAACAGCTGAAAGATGGAACCTTCATAAGTCAAACAAAGTATACCAGAGATTTAATGAAGAAATTTGGTATGGCGGAGAAGTCTTCTCGTGAAAATACCAATGAATACATCGATCAAAATGGATATGGATGCGATGGTAAGCACATGGATCAAACCGGATATAGAGCACTCATTGGCTCATTGCTCTATTTAACGACAAGCGGACCCGGATATCACCTTTGCGGTAGGTGTATGTATAAGATTTCAATCTGCTCCAAAGGAAAGTCACATGACTGCGGCTAAGAGAATCCTAAGATATCGATATGGTATCCAAAGGAAGGTGGATTCAAGCTTATTGGTTATTCGGACTCGACTATCTTTGGATGTAGGGTTGACGGAAGAGTACTTGCAGTACATGTCAAATGCTTGGAAAGCAGATTGGTTTCTGGTTTAGCAAGAAGCAAAACTCAATAGTAACATCCACAAACCAAGTAGTACATAGGCTAAGCGGGCAAATGCCAGCTGTTGTGCCCAAGTCTTATGGATGAGACAACAAAATGAGAGATTATGAAATTGAAGAAAAAGAGATTCCAATTATGTGTGATAACACAAGTGCTATTGCAATCACTCAGAATCCTGTGTTGCATTCAAGAACAAAGCACATTGATGTCAGATATCATTTCATAAGAGATCATGTTGAAAAGAAAGACATCACTTTGGAATACATCTCAACTGACAAACAGTTAGCTGACATATTCACAAAGCCATTATGTGAATCAAGATTTGAAGAACTCAAGCATGACCTAGGGTTAATTGAGCTGAGTTAACACTCAGAAGACTCAAGGAGAAGAGATGAAACTTGAAAAGATGAAAATTGAGTTAACTTGATGCCATGTCTGAAAGTGTTCAGTCCCAGAAGCGTGCAAAAGGAATAAACCAGTGGGAAGCACTTGCACCTCGTGTCGACTCAAAAAGTCGAGCATTCATTTAATACGAGGAAATGTCAACATCAAGGATCGTAACAAGACAAGCCAACGAACGCAGTGACTTTTGAAAATCGATCTATCTCTTCAACGAGCGATTTTTGAAAGTTCACTATAAAAGGCCGAGAATCTCATTGAGAGAAGGTTACACGAACCACGAGCAATCAAGCATTTATTCACACTTTAACCCTGCAAAATATTCTCAAGTAATTCAAGCAAATCCTCAAGCCTAAATTTGAAGGAAATCGATCCAACACCAAGTTGTGAAGGAAAGACAACTTCAAACTGTTGAAGAGGAAACTTTTGAAGAATCAAAAGGGGTCTACATTCCAAGGAGGATTGTAGAAAGGTTAAAGGTCGAACCAGTCTTAAGTTATTGGAGGGCTTTGTGATCAAATCCAAGAACCTTGAGCAAGTGAGCTGAAGTAGCAAGGTAGCGGCCCTGTGAATAAGCTGAGTCGGACGAGAAGCCAGCTGTGTGACCAAGGCATCTCAGGCATGAGTTCCAAAGGATCAAGTCACCTGTGTGATCAAGACTTGTATCGGGGTGATAACCACTTTGTACTCTGATTAATACTTAATGGATTCCTCTAGGAGTTGGAGAAGAGAGGAGTAGAAGAATTACCCCATCTTCGAACCTCTATAAAAATTATTGTGTCATTTACATTGCATATCACTTTATATCTGCTGATAATTTGCTATCCAACTGATAATTTACAAAGTGCTAAAACCAAGTGTTAAAACAAACTTAAACTAAATTCAAGGGTGTTAAGTCTTCCGCCGAAAATCTCATCACGACGAGTTAAGGTTTAGACTAAGCAATGAGTTATTCTATCAACACTCAATCGAGTATGTTGAGTGGTGACTCTATTTGGTTAACTAACTTAGTTGTCTCTCGAGACTTAGTCTAAATTGACTTTGTATTATTTTAAAAGGACTAAAATCGAAAAGTTGGTAGGGTTTATTCAACCTCCCCTTCTAAACCTTACTCACACCCCTTGGGACCTACAAACATGAGTCAAGTTATAGGCGTTAAATTTAGCGCTTGTTGGGAGGCAACACAACGGTTTGCTGTTTTATTTCTTCCCATGTTTTCTTGGTTTGTTTTCCCTTTTCTAAGTTAGGATTTATTTTCTTTCATAGGTTAGGATTTTCTTGCTTTCCGTAAAAAAAGTAAAAATTCGAGCTGAAGTGCGGTGCCCAGCACGGGCAGGGCGTGCGCCATGCGCACGGCCCGTGCGGGCACCAGCCCAAGGAATACAATTCTCGGCACCCCGCACGGGCAGCCCGTGTGGTCCCCAGACTTTTGAACCAAAGGCTCGACCCCTAGCACGGGCAGCCCGTGCCATAGAGCACGGCCCGTGCTCCCGTTCTGCTGGGACAAACTTAAGACAGGCAGGAGGCCATTTGTTTTTCACAAAATTTCTCCCTCTCTCGTGCAGACATACACAAAACCGAAGCCCTCTCAATTTTTTCGAAAATTTATCTTGGTTTTAACTACATACTCACCTCCCACACTACCCACACAAGAATTACACCTTTCAACTTGCTTTGAAGTAAGGATTTGGGGTAGGAGGGCACCTATGGTTCAACTTTCAAATTTTTTCGAATTCTCGGGATTTAAGGTATGAATTGCACTTTTTATTTCGAATTTCTTGAGGATTATGGATTAGAGATGTTATATTGTGCATGTTTGATGATTTTGCCATGAATTGGATTGATTTTTTCTATTGGGCATTTTATCGAACACCTTGTGGGTGGTTGAATTAGGTTGTTTGTAGTTGTTTGTTTGATGAATTATACATGAGCTCGATTGTTTAGGGTGTTAGTGACTAGGATTCTCTGCAATTACATTGTTGTTTGGGCTTGGAATCTTAATTGTGAATTCAATTGTCGAGATGAGACACTATACCTTATGTGGATTGTTGTATGGAATTCATTGTTTTTTTTCAACTTGGCACGTACGGATTCTCACAATTGTTTTGCCAGGTACTCATTTGAACAAATGGCTGAACCAAAGAACCGACTGAATAAAGGTAGACGAGGATGGGGGGCCACCGCCGCACGTGCGCCACCACACCTAGACAGCCCCGAGGCTTACGGGCTCACTTTGACAGAGAATGAAGAACTTGATAGGTGGAACCGGCTGATCACTCGTTCTTTCACGCCCACACGCTATGCCGACGATGAGTGTACCCGAGCTCTCGGGATACATGAGGAGGTTTGGCACATGTTTGAACAAGTGGGATGGACCTCCTTCATGCAAGGGCGGTGGCCGACATTTAAGACACTCGCGCTTGAGTTCCTGAGCACCATGGAGGTTACGGAGATGCGAGTCAGAAGTAAACCTCAGAAAATCCGGTTTAGATTGGGCAATGAATGGAGGCACATCACTATCGCCGAACTTAACCAGATTTTTGGGGTACCATCAGATGCCCCGTACCGGACCGCTGCAAATTATAGCTCGCATGAATTCTGGCGATTGTTGACTGAAACCCCATAAACCGGCCTGATGCAATATGCAGCATGCACATCCAAGGCCTTGTCAATCCGCAACCCCGTATTCCGCTACATCCAAAAAGTGACGGCCCATTCAGTGTACGCTCGGCACAACAACGGGGGTATGCAAGCTCGGGAGCTATACCTACTTTGGTGTATGCTCACCCGCACCCCTTATAATATGGTGGCGTACTTTGTGGAACACGCCGTTTATATTTCTTAGCAGGACGCGGGGATAATATTAATTGGGGGAATGATAACCCCCATTGCTCAACATTTTGGGGTTGATATACGCCGAATGGAGCCGATAGAGGGCAGTCGAAGCATCAACATGAACGCCCTCCGCACCATGAAGATCATAACTGAAGAGGAGAACATCCTCTGTTTTCAACAAAAAGTTGGGTCTGCTTTCCCCCTCCCTAACCCGCATGACTCAACATTTCTTGTGGTGGACAATCAAAGTAACTGGCTCCTGAACTCTGTGGCACATATCAGGGTCATGGACGGCCTGACTGCACGAAAAAGGAGGAGGGTAGCAGGGTTACCCGATGAAGAGGATTTGGTGATGGAGGTGAGGGAGTACGATCGGCACGAGAGGGGCTTCGAGCAGGGCTTTCCACAGGGGTGACCCGACATTCCAGAGAGCTCCCACCAAGGTGAGGAGCGTGGGGACAGTATGATCATGGTAGACTCTATGCTCTTAAGGAGAGCATGCGATAGCATAGGGACGACTTCTGGCATCACCAGGATGAGTTCCGTGCTTTCCGAGCAGAGCAGGAGCAAAGGTACCTAGCCCAGGAGCAAAGGTACCAGACATAGGAGCAGCGGGAGTTGGAGATATTGCAGACGTTACATCAGATTCAAATGTGGCATATCTCCCAGGGCCACTTTCCGCCGCCACCCCCACAGTAATCCAGGTCCTATCCACACTTTTCTTTGAAATTCTACCTTCTCTTCTATGCGCTATAATTTCATTCAAGTTTGGGGGAGAGGTAGTAATTTTGTTGAAGGGTGTGGCGTTTTTGCATTCATGTAGTTGCATTTAGAGCATGTAGTATGCATTGCATTAGATGTTTTTGATTTTTTAGCACGTTTATTGCTTTAGCACGTTTATTGCTTTCTTAGTTGTTTAGGGAGTGAGTTGACCGCTATTGTGTGTTTGTTGATCTTGGGAGCATGTGTTGAACAGTTTATGTTGTTTTGAATTGGGTGTTGAGCGTGAGTTTACCGGGTTGAGAATAATTAATATGGAGCATGTGATTATTGGGATCATGGTTAATATACTTTGAATTATGCACTTACAAGCTGTGAGCTTTTTGAGCCTTTCTTTGCTTTCATATTATGCGGTCTTGTTTGTTGATTGAGTGTGTCATTCATGTTGATTTGAATTCTAGAACTTGCTCTGGTATCTCCGTCAAAGTCACAAGTTGTATGCATTCATGAAAATTATTTTAGGCCATTTTTGTTAAGCCTTTCAAGCCTTTTTGCCTACCTTATGATATTTGATTTCCCTAGTTAGCCAATTTGAGCCTATTGCCTGATTTTTGATAGCCACATTTTAAGCCTTAAAACTTAACTTGATATATCTGTTACCCTAAGCTTGAGTTTATAGCATTGAGTAAAGGGATTGAATAAAGGGTTGAATGGAAGGGTATCGAGAAGTTAGAAAATAGTGTATATGTTGGGTGATTGGGAATAAAAGAAGAAAAAGAGGGAAAAGGAGGATACTCACAAAAGAGTCAAAAAAAAACTTTAAAAAAAACGACTGAAAAAAAGTGAGTCGGATGTAAGTAATATGTAGGTTGGAAATTGTGATGTAAGGCAAAAGAGAATGAATTGTATGAAAAAGAAGGGAGAAATAGATATGTGTTAGGAAAAGGTGATTGGGGGTGCATAGTTGATTTGAATAAGAATAAGTGTTTGAGAAAAACAATGTGCTTACCAATCCATACGCTTGAGTTTGAGTCACTTTATCCATATTTCCCTACCTTAATCAAAGAGCCTTCATTACAACCATAAGCAAAGTCCTTTCTCATTTGTGAATTGCATACAATCGAGTGGCAGAGATGTGAGACGATTTCCAAGCATATGGTAATTCTTCAACATTGATATGACTTGAGCGAATACACATCCCTTATTATCCTAGTGAGTAGAGTATACACTTTATCCATGAGAGGCGTAATTTGAAGTATTTGCCATGATTTTGATAGACTTGTGCTCCGTGTTAGATATTTGAAACTTGGTTGGTTTGTGCTTGATGTCTATGAATAAACGACATGAATTGTGATGCGGTGTTCTTGAGTTGCTCCTCTTTACCCCATTTGTGTTGTCTTGTTTACAAAGTGTTGTGACAGGGGGTATCAGCTTTAAGTTTGGGGGTTTGATTGGCATGTATTTTGCATGTATTTTGGGCTTAATTTTGGCTAGAATGTATTGATATGCATGCATTACATGAGTAAATATGGTTTTATTCCTGTTTTGTGGAAAAGGATTACGCTTTGCTCGTTTTGTAGGAATTTATTGATAATTGTAGCATTTTGGCAACAATTCGGAGCATTGCAATAAAGAAGCGCCAATACTTGATGTGAAGGACAAAGTTTGGAGTCGAATCGAGAAGAAGTCAGACGAACTAGGCGAAAAATGGAAGAAAACGGCCGGGTACAAGTTGCTACAGGTGAGCACGGGCAGGGCGTGCTACCCTAGCACAACCCGTGCTCAACCCAAACTCAAGTCTCAATGTTCGACTACCAGCACGGGCTGGTCGTGCTATATAACATGGCCCGTGCTCCCTTCAGTGGTTTGGACAAATCCTGCGGCACCCAGCACGGGCTGGGAGTGCCCTAGCGCACGGCCCGTGCGCCTCTACGGGAAAAATAGAGTTTGACTCGTGTTCAACAAGGTTTCGACCAAAATGGAGTACAAATAGAGACGAGGCAGACACAAACAGAGATACGCTGGTTTTTGCCCTAGAAAGCAGAGAAAATAGCAATCTTCCACTGGAGATTTGGAGAGATCGATCAAGACCGCAACCACACCTTCGAGGATTGAAGATAGATCGAGAGATCGTCATCATCCCCGAGTTCACTCACTCCATAGTATTTTTATCATTCAATTAGTAGACATGAACATGGATAATTTGTCTATGAATTATTTGTTTTCTATGTCTAGCTAAACTTCTTGTGATTCCCGGGTTTGGGAGTAGGTTAATGGATACTTTTATTTGATGATTAATGACAATTGAAGTTAATGTTTTCCAACCCTGTTCAAGTACTTTGCTTTAATTCTTGTTTTATCAAAACGCGTTTGGTTTAACTTGTTTGATGTATTGATTCATAATTCTAACCGACGAGTTTCAATACTAGATCTATGAATACTTGACATGAATATCTTGCATGATTGAGAAGTCTGTGAATATTCGTGAGGCTTTTTAATCTATTGATCTTTTGGGAGTTGGTTATCTCATGTTGAGTAGAGATGCTAGCATAGATATTCCAATCAACGCTTTCACATACATCTCGAGAGAGAGGGTAAATTACTTTTGTGATCGGTCTATAGGGAAGAATACGTTTAACTTTGGTTTGATTAATCTGATAATAAAAGGGGATATTAACTGAAACCATAACCCAGGAAATCCATTCATCATCTTGATCTTTCAATCACTCTTTGCTTTGTTTCTTTTAGGAGAAATTTATGCTTTAGTTTATAAAACCAAATCACTCACTTTCGATCGTCTAGATAAAAATAAGGCTATTATAATCCAGTACTTAGTACATTAATTTATTAGTCCCTGTGGATTCGACCTTGCTAATCCCATTCTATAAACAGCACCGTACACTTGCGGTGAAGCTAAAAAAATAAGGCGAACAACTGCCAGCAATAAAGCTGTTTTGCCGAAAGAGTGCAAAAAGCAAGGAACCAATAGGATGTACCCGAAAACCTGCAGAGACCAAGGAAAGGCTGCAGAGCATTAAAAACATGGTACGATCCTCATTAATGCTGCAAGGACAAGACATGCCAACAACCTACGAGTGGGATTTGAAATATATGTCTATCTCTTCAATGGACATATTTTCGAATCCTCACTATAAAAAGTTGAGGAAACAAGTGAGAGAAGGTTACCAATTTTCCACGAATTACAAGCATTCAAGCAAGCAAACCTGAAAATACTCTCAAGCTTTAAAAAGGGGTGGTCTGATTATCAGCTCTCTGATACTCAGTTCTTTGATGTTTGGAGGGTGTTGAGTATCTTCTAGATGATTTACCCATATTTCTCTTGTAGTTCTTATTGAAGAACTTGTTGAATCTTTTTAGCATTAGGGCAATCTCCTCTTGTTCGATGGTTTCCCTAGATTCAGCTCTCTTTGATTCACCAGCAATGACTGCATCTGTCTTGGGTACATCTATCTCTTCTTGTTCTTTTCTTCTTAGCTCAAATTCATAGGCCATTAGATCAGATAACAACTCATGGTTTGATGTCCTGGTGAGATACATGGAATGTCTCAGGGCCATGACCTTCATTTCCCACTCAGATGGGAGGGACCTTAGGATCTTCATACACATCTACTTTTGTGTATATTCCTTCCCTAGAGCTGAAAGCTCATTAGTGATCTCTGTGAATCTGGCATCTAGCTGATCCAGACTTTCACCTGCAATCATTTTAAAATTTTCAAACTTTTGGACTGCAATAGTAAATTTATTTTCTTTGATTTGATCAGACCCTTCACAAATCAAAGTAAGTTTTTCCCAAATCTCTTTGGTTGTTTTACAAGATTTAACTTTATTAAACATTGCCTTATCAAGAGTTTTATAAAGTATATCGTTAGCTTTATTGTCAAGGTTGTATCTCTTTCGATCATCGTTGGTCCATTCACAACGAAGTTTTTCCACCATAGCAGGTCTGGGCTCTGCTGGTACAACATTCTCTCCTTCAGCAGGAGTTGCCCTTCTCAAGCAGTGTTGACCATTAGGATTTGTGGTGGCCCGTCTTCAATCACTAGCCACATTTCATCATGCAGGGCTGATAGATGAGCCTGTATACGAATTTTTCAATCATCAAATTCTTCAACAGTGAACATTGGAATGCGAGTAAGATTTGCTCCCATGATAATAACTTTGCTTTTGAAATAAAAAGCTTTTAAAAACTCAAGTGTTGATTCTTTGAAAAACAATGAGATCTAGTTCAGTAACCAGTGCGGAAGGCTCAATGAACTAACCGCTCTGATACCACTTGTAGGTCATAGGGGTGATGTGTAAGGTTTAAAGAGGGGGTTGAATAAACCTTACCAATTTCTAGATTTTAGTCCTTTTAAAATGTTTTCAGAGTTAACTCAAATCAACTAAGTCATTGAAGGACAACTAGGTTGGCTTACACATCAAAGTTGCCCGCTCAACAGACTCGACTAAGTTGTTGATAGTATAACTTTGCTGCTTTCAGCTAACACTTAGAATTACAGTTGATTTGGTTTTGTCAGCGGAAGACTTTTCACCCTTATGTTTTTAAACACATTTTTCAACACTTGTTTTAGCAATGGTTATTGTCAACAGACTTTAGCAAGTTTAACTTAACAGCAGATATAGAATAAATGCAAGAAATAAATATGTTGTAAAGTAAATAAGACACAAGCAGATTTTATAGTGGTTCGAGGATGGGGTAATTCCTCTAGTCCACTCTTCTCCAACTCCAGGAGGAATCCACTAAATAACTTAAGCTCGGTTACAAAGTAGTTATCAGTCCGAGACAACTTTGATCACACAGCTTGCTGCTCCTGGGACTCAGCTTCTTCACAAGACAGCTGTCATGTTACTTTAGCCTCCTTCAAACCCTTGGACTTGATCACTTAGCCCTCCAACAGGTTCAAAGCACCGGTTCGAACTGGAACTTCACTACTTCTCCTTCAACCTTAGAGAGAAGACCCTTTTGTTCTTGAAAACAATTTTTCTCTTCAACTAATGAAGTAATCTTTCCTACACTGAGTCTGTTGGATTGAATTCCTTCGAAGTTAGCTTGCGGATTTCTTTGAAAATCTTGAGAGAAATTTGCAGGTTATTGCTTGAGTGCTTGTATGCTTGATAGTCTGTGAAATTCGTAAACTTCTCTCACTTGCTTCCTCAACTTTTTATAGTGCACATTTGAAATTATGTCCGTTGAAGAGATAGACACAAATTTCAAATCACACTCATAGGTTGTTGGCTTGTCTTGTCTTGCAACATTGATGTAGGTCGTACCATAAATTAAATGCTCTGCAGCCTTTCCTTAATCTCTGCAGGTTTTCAGGTACATCTCATTGGTTCCCTACTTTTAGCACTCTTTCAGCAAAACAACTTTATTGTTGGCAGTCTGACACATGCCTATTTCCAGCAAAACCTTGACTTGTCTTGACAACGGATCTCTTTCAGCTTTCTTCAAGTCTTGTCTGATGTATACCTCTTTGACATTCGATTCCAATCATTTTGGAATGACTTAGGCTGTCGATCAAACCGACCGGGACAGACTTTTTCATCACATGACTGAGTCTTCACTTGATTCACACAGTTGACACACAGCTGGGTCTTCTCTTCGATCTTCAGTCGAGTCTTGTAATCTTCAACTTAGCTGACTTCAACTCAGCTTATGCAACCCTCTCTATTACAAGTTGAATTACATAGAAAATGGGGTGCCAACTTCCTAATCTAAGTTTTACATTGTATCATCAAAATCTAAACATAAATTTTCCCAACAGGTTTCATCATACTCCGGGAGGCTTGACGCCCGAGGGTAATAGCTTGGCCTGAATGGCAGGGGCCAGTGAACTTCTTCCACACAGCGATGGCCTGCGAAATTTTAAATGTATGACAAACCCCAATTCTATTGGTTGTTACATTCCTTGATGTGTTTCACGAATTTGTTGAGAAAATTAATGATAATTTAATAGGATCCTGTAGTATAATCACTATCCGGCCTCAGATGATAATTGAATAAATTGGTTTATTTTAATTTTAATTATTGGGATAAGTTCATTTAAAACTATGATGAGCTTATTTAATGTGATTATAATTTGGTTTGAATTATTTATTTAATGTGAATATAATTGATTAGTGGGTCAAACCTGGATTTAATAAGAGTAATTTGAAATGTATGTTGGAGTTAGCATAAATCGGAAATTTAAAGGTGCATATAAACCAAATATATTTTTGAAATAGTTTTGAATGATAGCGTAGATAAATCATTAATATTTAGATTACTTCTTATCTCTTAAAGTTGTTATATCTTTTAAATTTGCAATCTTTTAAATTCAAAAATTCAAAAATCAATTCACCTTTAATTTGTACATTGGATTGCCACATGAATAATTATAAAATAGACATGTGGAATAGGGAGAATGAGGAGATGACAAATGTCAAAATTAATGTGTCAACTTTTATTTTTCTCTTTTAGTAAATAGGATTGATGACGTCATATGAGATTGCATTGAGGGTGCATTATGTAAGATAAAAATAAATATAAAGTGGATATTTGTAATTTTAAAAAATAAATCCATTTTTTTGGCAGTTAAGTTAAATCTCACAATAATTTTGGTCATTAACCAATTTTCGTGTGTGTGTGTGTGAGAGAGAGAGAGAGAGAGACTTTTGTTTTAAGTACCATGGGAATAGAAATGTGCAAATCGTCTTGATGGTTCTATACTCAATTCATTTTCCACATAGTTTTTCTTCCTGTAGGAGCTTTCCCTTTGTAAAAAATCATGTTTTTTTTACCCCGACCACCTTATTATCTGACGAGTAAACGTAACTCGGTGAGCCGGTGGCCTTCTAGTAGTCGGCGCAAGTGGTACGACATGGCCATCCCCCTCGTACCTCCCTTTCCTGTCAGCACGAAGAAGAACCATTGCTCCACTACTACAAATGATGTTTTTTACATCAATTCTGGAATATTCAACATCGGTTTTACAATCGATGTTGAATGAAGCAATGTTGAAAACGAAACTTTTCTACATCGGTGTTTGAATCGATGTATAAAATTAATTCTACAACGATTGTTCTGTTAACCGATGTAAAAGACCGATGTATATAACAATTGTTACATCTCTTATTTGAAATAGCCGATGTAGAATGAAATATTTCACATCGATTGTTTCAGACAAGTGATGTCAAATTAGATATTATACATCGGTTGTGGATAGAAACTGATGTCATTTTTTTATTTTTTGCAATAATACACAACCAACAACCTGTACAAATTAATTATAAAACGATATGCCCTTCTAGAGCAACAATAATACTACAACAATTAACCAAAATATATATACACCAATACGACAACAATTAGGTGGTGGGGTGGTTCCAAAGGCGCGAACTGGAAGAGGAGACAACGAGTGGGAGGAGAGGGAGAGACGAAAGATAAAGAATTGTTTTACATCTGTTGTCATCTCAGCCACTGTGAAATATCGTAATTCTATATCGGTTCAGGGTATAATCGATGTAGGATGTTAATAATTAACAGTCTTACATCGATCACTTAATAGGACGGCTGTAATTTTCTTATTTAATTTACAATCATGCCACCGAGTTTTTTTTAACAGTTGTTCATTGAGTGACCGATGTAAACACCCGTTGTTAAATCTGTTTTGTGTAGTAGTGTATGTGTCCCCATGGCAAAGCTCTCCACAATGTTCTGCATTTGATAATAAAACACAACCACAAAATAAAAAAACCAATTAGTGCAATAATGCATATTCGGTAAGTGCTATAGAAAAACGCAAGTGATATTTGATGATATTCAATATCTTTTGGTTCTTTTCGGGTCCCTATAAAAACAACTTAATAAAATCAGGGGCTCTAGACCGTCACCCTCGGTATATACCTCTGAGTCGTCCCTGCTATCTTTTCAAAAGATGTTCAATATTTTGAAGAGTTTAATTAATAGTACGATAGAGGATTTGAAATAGATTAGTGCACAATTGGTTTTCCTAGATGTGCAATATTTAAAAAGTTTGACAATAATTGCGAGCGAGTAAGTTTAACATTATAAATACCCCTTTCATATTTGTTTCTATTATACAAATTGTACCCCCTTCAGAGTGCAATTTGTAAAATAGAAACAAATAAGGGATGCAATTTGCAAAATAGATACAATTACAAAAAGAGGTATTTATAATTTTGAAATATTACTTTTTGGTAATTTGACTGAATTTCAAGGATATTTTCTGTAATTAACCCTAAATGGCGACAATGAAAAAGTGTGATAGGAAATTTGAAAATTAGTCGGTAGTCGTACTTGGGAGATGTCATGGATCGAGCTGATAAATGTCGATGAGTGGGATATCATGATTTATGTTGGTATTATTTTCTTCAAGCTTATTGTGGAGGTAGAAAGAAATTAGTTCTTCTGTGGGATAAAAGCGAAACCCTGGTGACATTGTTTCCATATTTCCTCTTTTTCTTTTTTTTGGTTAGCTTTTTTGGATTTAAAGTTTTGGTTCACCTATATATGGAAAACTACTAATTAAAGAAAGTGGTATTATTTCTTCTTCTCTGGGTTAAAAGTTTCCTCTTCAACTGGTGAACAGCTTCAATCTTTCACTGAATGTGTTGGATGAAGTGTCTTCGAATATGCTTGAGGATTTTCAATTAAGCTTGTGAGAGAGTATATTTGAATTTCTTTCTCAAAAATGTTCTTGGGTTTTTCTTTGTGCTTTGTATGTCTCTTGTGTTCTACTTCTCTCTAAAAAATTCCCCAGCTTTTATAGTAGGAGTTTAAATTATGTTCGTTGAAGAGATACAAAAATTCAACTCTACTTTGTGTTCGTTGGCTTGTCTTGTTTTGCAGCTTTAGATGTTGACCCGTCCTCAGCTTTCTGTAGCTCTTTTGAAAAGTTGTTAGCGCCTGCATGTTTCCCATTTGTTCATTCCTTTGCATCCTTTTAGCTTGAGTACTTTAAGGTTTCTGACATGTCCTTGTTACTAAAATAAGTAACTACTTTGGACTTGGTGCAACGGACTTCTTCAGATAACTTAGTCCTTCAACTATTTTACCACCTTTGACTTCAGCTTGAGTCTTCTGATGTATTCTTCTGATGGACTCTATTGCCAATCTTCTGAAAGACTTGGTTGTCGCACTTGGTTGAGAGTCTTCTGATTGTTGATTCAGCTGTAAGTCGGTTCTTCTCACCACTCAACCGCCGTCTCTAGATGATTTCTTGAAAGAAGTCTTCTGTAATTCTACTTGGCGGCCTTTTCATTCAACTTTCATCTATATATCACAAAGTGAAAATTACATTGAAAATTGGGTGCCAACTTCCTAATATAAATTTTTCTGTGCATTATCAAAATTTATACAATAAAGTTCCTAACAGTTAACTCATGACCAATTCTTTTAATCAATGTTAAATCGAATCAGAGTACTCAAAATATGGCCTACATACTTTCGGATCACCACGCCACGATCTTAGGTACTTAGTTTGAGGACCTGTAAAAAAAGAAAGAACGTTAAATTAGCTTGAGTTGGACCCCTCAACTAAGGCCCTCCGATCTAAAGTTAGATATATGTTGTAAGGTCATTAGAAACTGAAAAACGAGGTGAGCAATAAAAAATAAGATACATATAGCAAGGAAAATTGCGTTGTATTTATAGGTTGGACTTCAGTAGGCCGTACGACCTAGTTCCATGTGTCGAGATCACATAGGTCCTTCGTAGTGCAGATCAACGGTGTCAGGTCGTGGGGCAACCTGACTCGTGACTTCAGGTCATGTCGTGGCCCGAATATAAAACACACGGATCTTTGTGCATTTTAGCTTTTAGCTTATTCACGAGGGTATAAGGGTAATTTTAACCTGATCTATATCAGGACTTGCAACAAATTTTATTTAGGTCACGTCATAGTCGATGATAAGAAGTATTGTCATTATTAATCAATAAAAGCTTTTTATGAATTTAAATGAAGAGGAGAGTACACTTGCAAAACAAATTAGGATGGAATTCTCAAAAGACACTAGTTTTAAGAGAGTTTTCAAAATACAGTGAGGACAAGACATTGTCATGAAGTATATTGAACTTTGAAGTGGCATCAGTTGTATTTTCTATTTTTCTAAATTTGATTTTGGAAGATATTAGTTGACTTTATGTTGCCATTGGCTTGAACATTTTTACCATTTTCACTAAATTGACTAAATATGGGGCGTCGAGTTTTACCATTTTTAACCTTATTTGTGGGACGTGGATTTTTTGAATATGGTCTAAAACTTGAAATAAAGTTTAAGAAATTATAATGTGTGATTGTGATTTGAAATAAGTTATTTTATTAAATAAATATTTAAAAAAAATAAGCAAAGCAAAATTTTTGAATTGAAATAATAATACATTTTCAATAAATAAAACAAAACCTAAATCAAATAGTTTTTGTATATAGAAGGGAAAAAAGAAAAAGATCAATGAAAAAGACCATAAACATGTCATAATCTGGACTTATGGCCCCCGCATGTGCTTTATGGATGGGCGACTTACTACAGAACTTATGGGGTACAGCTAAGATAAGTCCCATTTTTTCCCATAAAATAATAGGAAGAAATATAACTTATATTATCAAACGTTTCCATTTCAATATTGGTCCTTTTAAATGATATCATGTTATTTAAAATGATAGTTATTTAAAAGTAAACTCCCAGTTAAAACAATAATGCATATTGGTATCATTAGTTTTCAAGCCAAGTTAAAAAGTGTATTTATATAAATTTACAATGGACATAACAAATAAAATAACTTTAGAATATATTATTAATTGACCTAGATGACCAAGTCTTGATAATGACTGCAGTACTACTGTACTAGACAGGTTTGGACAACATGGATTTAATTTCTTGGCCTACGTTTAACTAGCTATATAAAACAAGTGTTCCATCAATCTTTTTAGTTTAGCAAAATATTATTTAACTATTTATTCCAAATATTGACCTAAATGTTCCCGAATAGTCAAGCACGATGGTATACATTCCAAAAAAAAATAAAAAAACATTATTATATATTTGTCTATTTGAGTGCAATTCATGAATTCATAGAACATCATATGTATCTGAACCTTTGCACAAATTAATCTTATTGGCTTTAAAATACACAGTATATAGTAAGTGCATTTTAGATCTTTTATTTCCTTATGTGTTGTGCTGGTGTTTTACTGCATCAAGTGAAATATCATTTGTATAAGATAGTGTCATTATTATATGTTTAATATTTATATGATATGTAAAAACATCATATGAAACATGTCGAGATAAGTTTTAGAAATTAAATAAGATAATTTTTTTTTACCTCAGAATAAAACTATTACAAGTTACCAACCTTTTTAACCTTGTCTACGAATTATTTGTAATTAATATTTTCGAAATAATATTAAATAGGTTATGAATGGTGTAGATATATATATTAAAACAATCAACAATCCATATTTATTCTAATGATACGTGTTATATATTCAGTTAAGTAGAAAAGAAAGTGGAACATGAAAAAGAAATAAAACTCTGGTCCTGGTTAATTATAAGTCCCATTTATCTCTTACCGCGCGTTTAATTGGCTTATAAACACTTGTCAACCCGTTTTCATATGTTTGGAAATTAGGTTTACAACAAGTGAAATTGCATTCAGCCCATGAATTAATCATCTATCCATTAGTAATCTCACCATTTAAGGGTGTTATTATCTAATCACAACAGTTCCAACCTAAGCAATTGTCTCTATTGTCCTCCAAATCATATGGCTACAAAAAATGGGCAGTAATTTTTTTATTATAAAATTTAGGGATAATTTAGTATATACACAATGATATCCACGTAATCATAAATATCAAACAAATGCATACATAAAAATCTTAAGAAGTAAACAACCCAATACCAAATCCCAAACATAATATTAAACAATCCTATAAAATTAAAAAAACATAATATTACACAAGATTATATATGTATATATACATGAACAGTGCAATCCTAACAATTTTTTTTTTTATCAAAACTCCAACAACAAAGGCAAACAAGCCCTTAATGAATAAAAAAATAACTCAATATCCTTCTTACAATACGCAAAAAGATAAAAAAAAATTAAAAAAAATACAACTTTTTTCTTTCTCCATTCAAGCTACAAATCCCAATTTTTTTTCATTCTTGAGTAATCTTAAGTTCCATGGAGGAAGAAGTTTCTGCTACATGATGAATAGGACGTCGATCAAATGCCCGAAAACTCCCCGATACCACGTAAACCCTACATAGGCTCACTTCATGCCTCAACTGCAAATTAAATCACCATTATAAAAACATCCTTAATTAGTTCTCATTAAGTTGAAGATTGTCATTAATTTCATAATAAGGTTAGGGAAAATATGATTCTTAGTCCTGTAAGTTGGACCTTTTCGAGAATTAGTCCTCTAAGTTGTCACATTCATGTTTTAGTCCTTTAACTTTCAAATTTCTAGATATTAAGTCCTTTAACTTAGCAATTTTACTTTTGATCCTATAGGCTATAACTTACAAATTTCAGAAATTTAGTCCTATGACTTTTTTTTTGAGGGGATTTTAATCATATAACTCAACAATTGTTAAATTTAATTAATTTATTAAAAGTTTATTTTTTAATTAAATTTTATTTTTAAAAATGAATAATTTTAATTAACAGTTAACTTTTAAAAAAAATAACTAATCATTTTTTCATTTAATTAATTTTTTAAAAACATTTCAAGCATTAATTTTTTAAACCTTCTGAAATAAATGCATCTTGTACACTAGTTCAGATCCATTTCTTGGAGATAATTCTACTCACCAAAGGTTAATTACATAAATATGACAAATTATTCTTAATGTACTAATTTGATGTAAGTATTTTAATTTTTCTAACATTCGTTAATTGTTTTAGAGATTTCTATTTATTTAATTTTTTTTATTAATTAAATTAATTAATTTTTCTTTGTTTTTATATTTAATTAATTTTCAAACATTGTAATTTAATTATTTTACTTTTGATCCTATAAAAAATATGATGTGTGGGTACTAACCTTTTAATAAATTAGTTAAATTTAAGGGAAAATAAGATTTTTAGTCCTGTAAGTTCGACCTTTTGGAGAATTGGTCCTCTAAATTGTCACATTCATTTTTTAGTCCTTTAACTTTCACATTTCTAGTTATTTAGTCCTTTAACTTAACAATTTTATTTTTGGTCCTAAAACTTAACATATTTGAAATTTGATCCTATAACTTAATATATTTTAGAAATTTAGTCCTATAACTTAGCAATAATTAAATTTAACTATTTTATAGGACCAAATATAAAATAATTAAATTTCAATGTTTGGAAACTAATTAAATTATAAAAATAATTAAAATTAAATTAATTTGATTAATAAAAAGTTTGAATAAATAGAAATTTCTAAAATAATTAATGAATTCTAGGAAAATTAAAATAATTACATCAAATTAGTAACTTAAGAATAATTTGTCATATTTATGCAATTAACCTTTGGCGAGGATAATTATCTCCAAGAAATGTAATCGTAGACTAGTGTACAAGATGCATTTAATTCGAAAGGTTTAAAAATTAATGCTTAAATATTTTTTAAAAAATTAATTAAATTAAAAAATGATTAATTATTTTTTAAAAAATAATTGTTAATTAAAATCATTCGATTTGAAAAATAAAATTAATTTAGAAATAACCTTTTAATAAATTAATTAAATTTAACTATTGTTAAATTATATTACTAAATTCCCCTAAAAAAGGTTACAGGACCAAATTTCTAAAATATGTTAAGTTATAGGGCCAAATTTCTGAAATATGTTACATTATAGGACCAAAAATAAAATTGTTAAGTTAAAGGGTTGAATATCTAGAAATTTGAAAGTTAAAGGACTAAAAAATGAATGTGACAATTTAGAGGACTAATTCTAAAACATGTCCAACTTACAGGACTAAAAATCTTATTTTCCCTAAATTTAACTATTGCTAAGTTATAGGACTAAATTTCTAAAATCTGTTAAGTTATAGGACTAAAAGTAAAATTGCTAAGTTAAGGGATGAATATCTAGAAAGTCCGAAAGTTAAAAGACTGAATATCTAGAAATTTGAAAGTTAAAGGACTAAAATATGAATGTGACAATTTAGAGGACTAATTCTCAAAAAGATCCAACTTACAGGACTAAAAATCTTATTCGATGTACAGTACATCATATGCAACTGTATTACATCGTTCAAGATTTTGCAATGGGGGTGTTACCTTTTTTTTTTTGGGGGGGGGGGATATAGTTACAAAAATTTATAAGCTAATTATAAAAAAATCTAGTTATCTTTCAAAATTACAAAACCTTCTTATTAGGATATTATTAACACCCCATTAAGGTGTGCTGCTTAACAAATAACTTATATATATAGACGCAATTTGTTAAATAAAAATAAATATCAATGGATTATTTTGTAATTTTGAAAGAATGTTGGGTTTCCATAATCAGATTGAACTTTTCAAGGGTATTTTTTGTAATTATCATCTTTTAAGGATAATTCCAACAAAAAAAAACCAGTTGAGTTTTAATTACATCTTACATTTTCCACCTTGATAAGAAAAAAATGTTTCACAAATTCTCTTGACATTTATAAAATTATTACCGATATTCCTTAAATTTAAGACAAAATTAAACATAAGGTGGAGTTTCGTGATTTTCAAGAAACTCTAGGTTTTTTGTAACTAGTCCAAAGGACCCAAACCTCTTTTTTTTTTTTTTTGCAATTGTCCTTTTTTTTTAATGTGTGTGAGAGATAAAAAAGATAGTTTTTGTGTTTAGTAGTTAGTACCATGGGAATAGAAGTGTGCAAATCTTGTTTAATGGCTCTATACTCATTCATCTTCCACTTGGTTTTTCTTCCCGTAGGAGCTTTCCCCTTGTAAAAAACCATGCTTTTCTTGACTCCGACCACCTTATTTTCCGACGAGTAAACGTAACTCGGTGAGCCGGTGGCTTTCCAGTAGCCGGCGTCCGTGGTTCGACTAGGTCGCCCTCCTCGTACCTCCCTTTCCTGTCTCGGTACGAAGAAGAACCATTGCTCTGTGTCCCCATGGCAAAGCTCTCCACAATGCTCTGCGTTTCATAATAAAACACAGCCACAGCAAACAAACCCATTAGTGCAAATTAAAAATGCAATATTTGGAAAGTGCTGTAAAAAAACGCATCTGATTTTTTGGGGCTAAGAATTAAGAAAAAAAGGCCCTGAAAATAGATTTTGTTCTTGAGTAGAAATAACATCCTTTCATTTATTTGGATTTTAGAAGATAGATTAATTTTTTCAGCAGAATTTTCAAAGCAAAAGGCCATTAATTTTTTTTTTTGGGACCACTATGAAAACAACTTAATAAAGTACATATGCCTATATAAATACTTTTATAATATAGTTAGGGCACCTAAACAGTTGTCTTCGGTGACTACCCTTTAGATTGGCTCTACTATCTTTTCAAATTATGTTCAATATTTTGAAGAGTACAGATAGTACGATAGAGGATATGAAATAAATTGGTGCAAAATTGCTTTTCCTAGATGTGCAATATTTACAATGTTTGATATAAAATGTGGGTAAATTACAAAAAAAATGAATCACAATTATTCTAATCATAAAATTATTTGCTTATCTACCAAAATTACAATACCTTTTCATCGAGGGAGCAATTTGTAAAATAGAAATAAATACGAAAGGATATTTGAAATTTTGAAAGATATATTTTTTTTTAATTTGACCGAACTTCAAGGGTATTTTTTGTAATTAACCCTGAACCGCAACAATGAAAAAGTAAGATAGAAGAAGATTTGAAATTAAGTTGGTAGTCGTACTTGGAAGATGCCATGGATCAAGCTGATAAATGTCGATGAGTGGGATAACACGATTTATGTTGTTATTATTTTCTTCGAGCTTGTTGTGGAGGTAGAAAGAAATTAGTTCTTCTTCTGTGGGGTAAAAACGAAACCCTGGTGGCATTTCTTCCATATTTCCTCTTTTTCTATTTTTGGATTAGCTTTTTTGGAATTGAAGTTTTGGTTCACTATATATGGAAAACTACTAAAGAAAGTGGTATTATATAGAGGGGCCAAAAAGGGGAGTTCCGAGTGAAATGAGAAAATTTGGCAAATGAAACTCCCACGCGCTAAAACAAAGAAAATAAGGAATATTTTATCCAATGAACTTTTCTTCTAATAATCTCATGTAGAAACTGGTTTATGATCACAATGAATCAGTCAATCCAATATTCCAATCCCCCACCCCACTTTTGTGTTTGCAATTGAGTGAACTGTCAATTAATACAAGCGACTATAAAGGTGGCATATATGTTATAAGTTGTATTTGTCCCACATTGGTAAATTTATTAGACTATTATATGTTTGCTTTTGTTGATAGAATTAGATAGGACTGCCCTATTCATGAATTATATAATATGGTATTTAAGATATAAGATTCATAAATTTATATTATATAGTTTAAATACTGGTCATTGTTAGACATAATAAAAAAAAATTATATATGTAGTTGATGCTACTAAAAATTATGCAGCTCACTCCAAGTCAAGGTATTCTGAGCTAAAGTATATGTCTCCGGTCTAATGCCCAATCTACATGTATAGAACTGGCGTACAACACACATGGTATAGGAGAAAAATCCAGAGCGTTAAGAAAATTTTGCAGTGAATTGTGCTTAAAGAATAATAATGGGGAGGAGGCTATTTATACCTAAGATCAGTGGGCCACATGGAGTGCAGTGTAATGAGTTGGGCCTCATAGACTTTGATGCAATGAGCCGAGTCTCGCAGGCTATTTTTATTGACTTGGCACATATGATAATTTTTATGAGCTAAAAATTAATTAAAGAGAATTAAATAGACAATTAAATTTTTAGAAGCAAAAATACGATTTTACCCTTCATCATAGACACCCCAACTCCAGGACTGAAGGAGAATAGAGTAGTGCAGGAGTTAGGTCTCTTGGCTGCGAGAGGGTGACAGTCGAGTACGAGCACCAGTCGCGAGTGCGCAATTTTTTTCAGTTTGAAAACGGTCAAGCACGCGGGGGAAGGGAGGTTCGGGACTTAGGAACTTATATTGGGCAAAGCGTAACTATCTTTTACAGGAAGGAATTGGCTTGGTGGGTCGGGGCAGCACAAAGTTTTCCACTTACGAGACTTAGAAATTTACCTTGGACATCACTTAACTGCCTCTTAGAGGAAGACGTTGGCCTAATGGCCTGAGGCAGAGCGAAGCTTTCCGCTTGTAGGATTTGTAGTTTATCTTGGATAGCGCACGACTACCTCTTATCAGAAGGTATTAGCTTGGTGGCTCGGGGCAACGCAAAGCTTTTCGCTTATGGGACTTTATTTGCCTAACAGAGCATAGAACTTCTCTATAGGACTTTGTTTGTCCTGGCAGGGCGTGAGGTCTATTTATAGGATTTTGTATGCCAAACTGAGCGCAAAGCTTCTGTATGGGACTTGTTTGCCTAATGGAGCACGAAGTTCTCTATAGGATTTATGCCCAATAGAGCACAAAACTTCTCTATGGGACTTCGTGTGCCAAATGGAAAACATAACTTATCTATGGGACTTAGTTAAGTGAATGCCATGGATAACACGAAGCTACCTCTTATGGGACTTAGTCCTAGAGTTGCTATGGATAGTGCATAGCTACCTCTTATATGACTTAGCCATATAAGACGCCATAGATAATGTGTAGCTACCTCTTATAGAAATTTATCATTATAGATGATATTGTTAACACATAACTGCCTCTTATTGGCTTACACTAGGAGATTCCATGGATGGCACAGAGCCAAATCTTATAGAGCTTACATGAGGAGATGACATGGATGGCGCATAACCACCTCTTATTGTTTTAAACTATGAGATGTCATGGATGGCAAAAAGCCACCTCTTTTATGGTTTTATACTATGGGTTAACATGGATGGCGTATTCTTATATGACTTACACATTGATGAAGTCTTTAGGGGTCCGGGATAGCTGGAGCTACCGCTTATGGATGTAGTCTTAAGAGGTTCGGAATAGTCGAGTTGTCACTTAATTAGGAATGAATGTCAAGTTCATTTTTCCTGAGTGAGTGGTTGCCTCTTGAAAGGAGATGGTAGTCTGCATGAGTGATACATTTCGAGCAAAAACTTCCCACATGGGGCACATCGTGTTGACAGAGGATTTGAGAGGGGAGCTTCACAGTTCCCTTGATGGTGAGCCTAGTTCTTTCGTAGGACTTCACTTTTTCTCGCTTGCTATGCGGGGGCTCTATAGTTAGGTGGATGTCGATTTATGCTCTTTTATTCGTGTCTTTGGTGAGAACTCTAGCTTAGGTGAAGAATAGGCACAATGGTCCTGAGTCCTAAGTTGATTCCAACTTTGTACCTTGGATCAAGTTGTATGCTAGTTGATATACTTTCTTCTTTGATAAAGTTCACAGCTCTTTATCTGAGAGTAGTGTCTGTGTTGGCATCATTTGATTTCGTTTGGTAAGCTCAAAGCGTACTTCATGTGTTTATACCTTCAGGAGGTCCAATGATGTATTTAATAACTCAAGCAATATGAGGGTCTCAACCCTCGTCCGTGCATAGATTGAGGGCATCAAGAGTGCCCAATCGAGCGTGTGGAGGGCTCGAGGGCACCCAATCGAGCATGCAAAGGAATGACCAGGCAAGGGCTGGAGTCGCGCCACTAAATGTGGCCGAGTGTGGACGAGAAGCGGGGGTCCCCAGTCGAGCATGTGGGGAGGTTCCTTGACCGAGTGTGAAAAATCATGTGTGTGGGTTTCTTTAGTCCTGGCGTTGTTTTCCACCCTTAACGGGTTTGCACAATTGAGTTACCCCTTCTTGATTTGTGTTACTTGGGCTCCATTTGGGACCTTCATGCTTCATACTTTGGATTGTTGGGGCTATCTTCTTTCAGGAGCTTTCTGTCGACATATCTTGGGTAGCATGGAGCCATTTTTTTATAGGGGCTCGATTGATTGTCCTATCTGGAATAGAATTTGTCCAAGTATTTTTGAGGGTTTCTTGTTTGTTCATAATTCGAAAGGTTGGATATTTTTACTCCGATGAGGAGTGGCTAAAATAAGATAGCAGGGAAGCATTGTAAGTCCAAGCGGCTACGATAATCTAGAGGGGGGCGAATAGATTATCTCCATTTTCTCGATTATGCCCTCTTTTTCCAAACAAGCCAAGACAAGAATAAAGGTGCGGGAAGTAAATAACACGCGTCGATTTATAGAGGTTCAACCCACCTAGGGCCTAATCCACTACCACCCCAGTATCTCCGGGGATGGATTTCAAAAAGAAAAAAGATGATATTAATTACCACAATTAATACAACAACACCTTACAACACCTCTTTGGAGATTACCACAATCTCCCTTGAAGATTACCACAATCTCTAACGGTACTTTGTGAAGATTACCACAATCTTCAACCTTGAAGAACACCAAACTCTTCAACACCTCAAAGAGCACCGCACTCTTCAATAAGAAGATTACCACAATCTTCTTGCACCTATCACCTAGATCATCCAATTGTGTTCTTACCACAAGAATACTCACAAGGATATCTGTTGGTCCCAAGGGTGTGGGTGTGAGTGTAAGGTTTAGAAGGGGGGGTTGAATAAACCATACCAACTTTTCGATTTAGTCTTTTTAAATATTCAGAGTTAATACTTCACAATTTGTGTCCTTGGTGGACAAAAGTTAGTTAATCAAGAGAGTTAGTCACTCAACGCACTCGACCGAGTGTGATAGAATAACTCACCGTTAAGACTAAAGACTTAGCTCAACTCGTGGTTTGTTTTTCGGAAGACTTAACACCCTTAAATTTGGTTTAGTTTGATTTAATACTTGGTTTTAGCACTTAGAGATTATCAAGTGGATAGCAAATTTATCAAGAGTTAAACAAATAAGATGCATGAATTAAAGTGTTGAAATGTAAATGACACGATAAGTTTTTATAGAGGTTCGAAGATGGGGTAATTCTTCTACTCCTCTCTTCTCCAACTCCCGGAGGAATCCACTAAGTATTGATCAAGATACGAGTGGTAATGTCCAGGATACAAGTCTTGATCACACGAGATGACTTGATCCTTTGGGACTCGATCTGGAGATGATGCCTTGGTCACGCACCGGCTTCTCTTACGACTCGAACTTCTTCACAGTGGCACGCCTTGCAACTACAGCCCACTTGCTCAAGCTTCTTGGATTTGATCACGAAGCACTCCAAAAACTTGAGACTGGTTCGACCTTGAACCTTCCTACAATCCTCCGTGGAATGTAGACCCCTTGATTCTTCAAAAATTTCCTCTTAAACTGATTGAAGTTATCTTTACTTCACAGATGAGTGTTGGATTGATTTTCTTCGTAATGTAGGCTTGAGGATTGATCTCGAATGATTTGAGAATATCTTAGGTTACAGTTCAAATGTTTGCTTGAATGTTCGTGGTTCAGGTAACCTGCTCTCAGAGTTATTCCTCAGCCTTTTATAGTGATCTTTCAAAAATCTGCCCGTTGAAGAGATATGCTTATTTTTGAAAGTCACTTGTGGTCGTTGGCTTGTCTTGTTGCAGTCATTGGAATTTCCATTTCCTCGTATGAATGATTCTTGACTTTTTCGAGTTCGACATGGTGCGATGCTTCCCATTGGTTTATTCCTCTTGCACGCTTCTCGAACCGAAAGCACTTCAAGAAAGGCGTATGGAGGTATTACTTGTTTAAGTAATTCTCTTGATTTACGTGCAATGGATCTCTTTCGGTTGTCTTGCCTTGATCGCATTTTCTTCACATTCCCGGGTGACTTGAGTCGACTTCCAATCATTTGATGACTCTTGTCATTTCGATCTTGAGACTTGGCTGTCTTGAGTTGACTTGACTGATACTTCACTTAGTTGCACCTTCAGTCGAGTTCCCGTCTTCTTTTCTTTGCCATACTCAGCTGTCTTGCAGCGGAGTCTTCCTTCTAGTCTCCAGTTGTCTTCTTGCATGTTTAGGCATAGCTGACTTAACTCAGCTTGACTAGCCCTATCTATTACAATGCAATTTACAAGAAAAATGGGGTGCCAACTTCCTATTCTAAGTTTTACATGGCATTCATCAAAATCTACAAAATGATTTCCCAACAATTTCCCCCTTTTTGATGATGCCAAAACTTGAAACATACATCAATAATTTAAACAGCAAAGATACATACATGCATATGTAGAATCACAGAATGTGTGTTTAGAATCGATCTTTTATTGATCATAACATTCTTGTTCTTTACATAGCTTTTTACAAGGTCAGAGCTTAAACCAAAAAAAATGTATCAGAGTTTAACCGGGGCTTAAGCTAACCATGTTGTTCTATATTTACACAAGTATAGAATTTGTACAGTTTTATATAGTGTACAGAAGACTTACATAAAGTGTATTTACATAGTAAAATACATCAAGGGGTGGACAACAACACTTCATCTCCTTCGCTGCCTCATTCTTTCATCTTCTTCAGCTCTGTCATCTTCGATCTTCTTCTTTTTTTTCTCATCTTGGCACCGCTTCTTCTTCTTTTCATACGCCTTCCGGGCAGCTTCATCTCTTCTTAGTCTCTCTTGTCTCTCCTCCCATAGCTGAGTTTGTCTTTTATTTTCTTCTTCAATTCTTTTCACATACTCAGCATTGTTCTTAGCCACTTGCAGATTAGCTACTTCGTTAAAACCAGCCCAGAGATCCCTCCTTTCTTGCCTGGATCTATGTACTCAATGTTTTTGGGCGAGAGATCTAGGTCCGAAACCTCTTCCTCCACCACCGCTTCTTCTTCTCTACTGCCTGCGGCGTGTATTGTCTTTGGGGTCTTCTTTTTACCACCGTGTGACTAGCGGAGTGACCAGCAGAGTGATCGCCGTAGTCTGTTGCTGTCGCTTCTTCACATAGTGTGAGACCCTTTTCCCAAGATAAGTCCCGTGCTTGAGCCATGGACATGTTTGCGAAGTATCCTTGAGATGCGGCGTTTTAAATTCATCAACCGATCTTGGCTCGATTCCGGCATCCGAGATGGCATAAGTGTCTCTGTCTCTTGGAATGCCTCCATGTTGTTTGAAATATCCATAACTCGGGCATTCATCTTTCCTTCCACTTCCTCCATCCCCTTTCAACCTTGTCTTTCTCTTTTCGGCCATTGGTGCAAAGTGTTGGAGTGGTAGAGTCACTTGAGTTTCTTGATAATATCACCGTGACAAGACTTTGTTGGGGGTTTTAGCAATCAACAAGGTCACATCTTTCGATCCTTCCCCCTCAACAGACTTCCCTTTCTTTTCTTTTAATACTTCCTCAGCTGTCTTTCCCTTCACAGCTGCTCCCTCCTTCTCAACTTCAGATCCCTTCAGCGCTTTTAGGTATTCTTCTTCCCCCTTTTTGGCATCATCAAAGGAGAGAGGAACCCATGGAAACAAACTAGCAAGCAGGAAGTCGAGTCTGCTGATAGCCGAGTTCTACTTCGAGTCTGCTGCGGAGTATGCTGCACGAAACTCAGAGCGAGTAGCATTGGATTCAGCTTTAATCAACTTCATCTCAGCCATGAGAAGACTGAATTTTCGATCCATGTTTTCTTCCATACGCAGGAGCTCATTCTTATTTTGCTCACGCAGCAGCTTTATCTCAGCAGTGTGAGATTAATGCATTTGCTCAATGTGTTCTTTCAATTTTGTCTTTGCATCGGCATTCTCGGCCGCTGCACCAGCGGCTTGTTGAACAATGTTCTGAAATATCTAGCTTGTTCCACACGCATTGTTTGCTACTGTTGCCACCATTCCCGGATTATGACTATTATGCCTCTCAAGTCAGCACTAAGGTTGGCATCCCTGTTATCCAGTCTCATGTCCATCGAGGCCTGGTGCCTGTCCATCCGTTCAATTTCAACAAATAATGCTTTGAACACCTCCCGAACTTCAACTGTTACCTCTGTTTTGGTGATGGCCAAGCAACGTCAAAATCATAGTGGAAGCGCTCGAGATCTCTTTCGGATTTGTCAGGGAGGTCGGGTACCTCCAGAGAGAAGGGAAATGATTCTACAAAGGGATCATCACGGGCAATTAGGATTTGTTCAATGATGAGTGGTGCTCGTGAAGTCCTCTGTGAAGTCGATCCTGCTGCAGCTTGGGGAGCCTGAGCGGTGGACTCGATTCACTGTCTCACTGTGTGAAGTCGACCCGACTTTGAGCCTCGGCTATCTCAACACCGTTGGTCTCACCGGTTTTATCCAAATTAGTTGACTGGTTCTCGGCCTTATCAGAAGCGTCATTGGGCGATGATGAGATTTCCATGGGTGGCTCATCATCAAAGTTGAAAGTTTGGCGAGTAGTCTTGAGGTCAGACTTACTCGTGGTTGGAACATCCTCACCGAGTCTTTTGGATCGATCCACAGGGGGATGACTCGGCTTCATCGTCTCCTTCCGATCCCGAAAAGGTTACATCGAGATTATCCGGGAATCGTGAAGCGCACTTATCTCCTTTTCTCGATGGATCAATGATAGCAGGAGGGATGTTACGTATTTTAGCTTCTTTACCCCTAAGTCTCAACCTCCCGTTGGCCTTCATTACCTCCTGCGATCTCAACTACGGCGAGGCCTTGGACATCCCTTTCGACATGTGTCACTGTCTTAGGGTCTTCTATGGTGGCATCCATTAGAGTCTCAACTCCATGGATTGCACTTTCGTCGCCCCGCAGTGTTAACTCCCGGGGTTGTTCCTTCCTATGCCTCGATGCATTAGCAAAGATCATTAGCCTTTAGAGCGATTGGCACCTCACCGAGAGAGGCAGTCTCAATCGCCTCGAGCCTCGTTGATGACAACTTGCCGTGTACTTTGTGTTTGTTCCTTCTCCACTTCGCCTCCTAGATTCATTGTGGAGACAAAATGTGCATCATCCTCCGACCTTGCCGCAGCGTGGAGGGAGTTTCCCCTCGGTGGCACACCACCAAAGTGACTTGGAATGGGGACACTCATCTACGACTCACTTTGTTCTCACCGAGTATCCAGTAGTTGGGGCGGTGGTAAAACACCTTCATTAGGGTTCGCTCGAATGGGGTCCCCACTATCCTGTTTCATCGCCAGTTCCTTAATTCCTTCTTCCGAGTGAGATGGGAAGTGGTGGCAACAACAACAATGGCAATCATTGGGTCTATCTCCACCCTGTGTTTTGGAGGACTCTCCTGGTCCCTCCATCATTCTTTGCTCATGAAGGATTCTCGATTCTTCCATTGCTTGCTGCATTTGCAACTCTTCGTAAGCGAAAGAATAGGGTCCAGATCCTCATCACTTTCGATAGGGGCGTCCAAAGTGAGGATGTGTATGTTCGTGGTGTTGGTGAAAGAGGCGAGATCTTTGGCCTTCTCACGTGCCTCTGCGTCTCACCGCTTTAACCCGTTCATTTTCTTTTTCGAATCTCCAAGATATTGATGCAATTATCCTCATCAAGGGCTTGCAAAGACCGTGTCCACACTCAAAAATCAAGAGTTCTTCTTCCTCAAAGAATGAACTCGGATTTTCAAACCGCACTGGATAGGCTCGCCTTCCATTTTCTCCACTCTCGCAGACGATTTTGGATGTCGGATACAATGGAGAGTGCATGATTACATCGTCTTCATCATTCTCTTGCCGGCCCTCGTTTCCGGTATTAAGGGTAGCATACTTGACCGCCGACACCTTCAAGACCTGCCTACATGGAGAGACAACCCTATCAACAGGTGATTTGGTTGTCTCGGCTATGCCTTGTTCTCACTGCTTGCTTCACAATGGGTCATCGAAGTTTCCTCTGTGATCGGCCTCAGTGACTTGGCGCTTTCATCAATCACTTCGAGACTCCACTTCTCCCAGACCTCGGGTATCTTCTCCACCGAGTGGTGACTCGGCCCGGTTTCTCAAGCTCGGAACGCTTGAAAAGTCTTCTTCTTCTTGTTTGAACCGGAGGGATTTACGGTTTACGACAAGGTTTCTTCCGAGTCTTGGGCGGTAGGGGCCGGTCTTTGCTGTCGTCTTCTTCTCGAGGAGTGGCCGTCTTAGCTTATCGTTCTCTCTTCTTGACGACCGGAGAAGGTATTTGGGATTCCTTCTCTGCTGCGGGCTGCAGGGGCGGAGACACGGCAAGGGGAATGATGACTCGGCTGCGGGGCGGGAGCAGATTTGTTTTTCTTTCTTTGCGGGCAGCGTGATCTTCTTAGCACTTGTTGTAGGGCAGCCTTCTTCTTTGGTGGAGAGGGGACAATTTGATCTTGGGTCACCGATTCCCCTTCACTTGTATCGCCTCTTAGCGTAGGCTCTCTTCTCGTGCGCCCGAGAGGTTTGATCGGAACATTCTCTTGTTTACATGGAACGCCTTTCCATGTCGAAGAGGACTTTCTTCACTTCCATTATTCGCCAATTACCAGGCCGTATCGAGATCCTCCAAATGTTCCATCCGCCTTGAAGGATTTGTTCCCTACATTCTCGCGCAGTCTGCGTAGACAAACTCAGGCCTGGCTTCACTTTCTTTTCTTCAATGATCGCTGCCATTACGATCAATTTTGCTTTAGACGATTTGTCAAAGCCGCAAATTTGATGTCTATGCATTTGGCAACGATGTCCAACAATTTGTGGTAGTCATCCTTCAAAGCCTCTTGTTAGCATTTGTGTAGACTATCTTTTTTCAAAGACCATCGGTCTTGGCTACTTCCTTCCAAGCAAATTGCCAAGTCAACATCGCTTCATTGATTTCTCGGTGCTCCTTCCGCCGTAACGGCGTGTTACGCCAAATCCTTGGCGTAATGATGAACTCCTTCCCGTGAACAAAGGATTTGATCCCCTCATCGTGAATCTCGGCATTCACGTAGAATCGTCGACCTCTTCCACATAGGTCATCGGAAACTCCATCGTCGAGAAATGGTTTTAGCCCCCAGGCGTTTTCGAGTTTTTCAAATGATCTTCTTTACGAGGCATCATCGGACCCTGTTTGACCATACCCTCGAAATCCACAAAGAGACCCGGTGTGGATTTGCTTTCCTAGCTTGACAAAATCATGAGTAGATGCCATTTTTCAAAAGATTTCACCGAACGAAACTTAGAAGGTGATTTGAAGATTGATAGGGTTTTGAGAGAGAGTTTTTTTTTGTCTTTGCTTTTGAGAGAGAAATGAACAGTTTTTGGTAATGTGTGAGAGAAACGGACGAAAGAGTTTAAGTATGGTTCATGAAAGGACGTGCGGGTGGTTTTTGAAATGTAATCGAAATCAACGGCTTAGATCTTGCACGCCGATTAGCATTTAATGTCTCGTATTTAATGCAAAGATCATTTATATCCAATCATAAGCTTGGTGTGCGGCTTTTGCTGTACACATCATAATTATTATGCTTTGACGTCATTCTTAAAAACATTCCCGCTTAGTAAAAACGACTGCGTTTTTGTCACTTTGCTCATAAATGACTTAGCTTGTCCCTTAGCTGATTTAACTCTTTTCTTCTCGTATGTAAATACTCACCGCACCTAACTAACTCGATCTTGTCTTTCCGATCTGGTGATTTACTCAAATGATTTAAGAGTTCAAATTTTTTTTCCTCTCTTCGTACTTTATTTCTTTTCTTTGAGTTTTAAGAGTGTCAACTCACCAATTAATCCTAACTCATGCTTGAGTTCTTCAAATCTTGACTCACATAATGTCGACCTAACCGCTTGTCGCTTGAAATATATTCCAAGATGATGTCCTCCTTTTCAACATGATCTCTTATGAAGTGATATCTGACATCAATATGTTTTGTTCTTGAGTGCAACACATGATTTAGAGTGATTGCAATTGCACTTGTGTTATCACACATGATTGGAATTTCATTTTCTTCAACTTCATAGTCTCTCACTTTGTCTCATCCATATGACTTGGGCACAACAACGCTGCTGCTATGTATGTATTCTGCCACCAGAGAGGTGGCTATTGAATTTTGCTTTTTGCTAAACCAGAAATTAGCTTTGTTTCCAAGCATTTGACATGTGCCCGGGTGCTCTTCCCATCAACTCTACATCCAAAGATAGTCGAGTCCGAATAGCCAATTAGCTTGAATCCACCTTCCTTTGGATACCATAAGCCAACTTCTTGGCTTCCATTCAAATATCTCAAGATCCTCTTGGCTGCAGTCATATGGCTTTCCTTTGGAGCAGATTGAAATCTTGCACATACACCTACGGCAAAGGTGATGTCCGCCTCCTTCTTTGTAAGATAGTCAATGATCCAATGAGTACTCAGATCTTGTTTGATCTCTGGACTTGCCATCCGCATCCGTGTCCATTTTGACCGATGTATTCATTGGTATTTTTACTGAAGACTTCTCTTCAATACCAAATAGCTTCATTAAATCTCTGGTGTATTTTGTTTGACTTATGAAGGTTCCATCCTTCAGCTGTTTCACTTGGAGTCCAAGGAAGAATGTCAGCTCTCCCATCATGCTCATTTCGAATTTGCTTTGCATGAGGTTTGAAAATTTATCACACAGATCTTTGTTTGTGGATCCAAAAATAATGTCATCCACATATATTTGAACAAGCAATATACTCTTCGCATCTTGAATTCTGAAGAGTGTTCTATCCACTTTGCCTTTTGTGAACAAGCAATAATGTCATCATACTGTGAAGCCCCGATTTTTCCGAGCTATTAATTGATCATTATTGTCGTTTATACTTTTGATCGACTACTTTACCGCGTCATTTTGACGGGTAATTATTAATAATATATACATTTTGTATTTTATTTTATTTTATTTAATTACTTGTGATCATGATCTTTATTAATTCTATTCCTCATTTATGATCACTTGATTGATCATTAATACAATTTTTTTGTATTTATTAGTCACCTTAGAATTTTAAGAGACTATTTTTTAGAGACTTTTACCTTATAGAATTAAGAATTTGATTTAGATTAAGTAATCATGAGACTTACAAGTGATCAAGGAAATCACTAAATATTTTGGAGATTGATATATTTCATCTATTATCATCAAATTTGGGACAAAAAAAAAAATATATGGAATTACGATATTGCCATTATAGTGGACGGCCATGGTGGATATTTTTGGAGTAAAAATATCATCCAACTCTTGTACACCTACACCTTATATTAGTCATCTTGTGTGTAATTATACCATTAATTCAAATATTATACACATTATCTTATACATCAATTTTATATCATTAAATTCCCCAACATATCCTATTCTTCCCAACATTCTTCTTATTCCTCTCAACATTCCAATTTGACCCATACCTTGACTCACCTTTTGTCTCCATGCAAGAGACAAATTACAAGACACAAATTAATCAAAAAAATTTCTTCCCCTCTCTTCCCCAAAGTGGACGGCCATTAGGCCAAAATTTAACAAAAAATTTTATTTTTCACCCAACACCTTCATCTCTCAAGCTAATTCTCCTCCTTCTCTCTAACCTCTCTCTAAGATTCATTCACATCTTCAAACATTCAAACAAAATCGATTCATATCTTCAAACCTTCAAACACCAACTCTTCACATCTTCAAATCTTCAACATAAGTTCTTCATATCTTCAAGTACCACTTCTTTATATCTTCAAATATTCAAACACAAGTCCTTCACATCTTCAAACCCATCTTCATAACTCCAAGAACATTTTCTTCCTAACATCAAACATACTTCCTTTCTTCAAACATCTAAACCAATCAAACAATCTTACCACTAAAACTCAAAAATTCGAACACCCCCTTTCTTAAGGTAAGAAATTTCACTCCTCAATCCAACTTAAATTCTTACTACTCATCACCTTCTTCTTTTAACTTAAGTTATATTTTGGATTTTGAGGTACTTAGAAGACCACTTGGAGACATGCATGCATAGTGGTGAATTTTAGAAGACTTGAAGAAGAACTAGTAGAGCAATTTGGACTACAAGGTAAGAATTGAGTACTAGACCCCTTCTTTCTTCTTCTTTCTATTTTTTTCTTCTTTTTAACACCCCTTTTTCATTTTTGAGGAATAGGGGCTGACCTTAGGTGATTTTGGAGTTGAACCAAAATTACCAATTTTTAAGCTTCAACTAGTCTCCAAACACCTACTACACAAGGTGAAGTGTAGTCCTTCTCCTTTCCTTATTTCCTTCTTTTTATCCTTAATTTTCTCTTATTTTTCTAACTTCAAATTTTTGATATTTCTTGACTTAGGGGCTGACCTAAGAAGCCTCATCCAAAAATTGTGAAATTATCCTTTTATTTCACAATTTCCAATTTTAAGGTGGGTGGAAAAATACTTTCCAACTTCTAGGTGTTTTTATTAAATTGCATGTAGAATTTTGATCATGAGCCCTTGAGATATATAATCTATGTATTGCATGTCAATTTTATGTATCAAATCATGAAAATTCTCAAGAGTTGCTCAAAATTGCCATTTATTGAATTTTAGGTGCATGCATGTGCAATTTAATGTTCTATTTGATGAATTCTTGTATGTATTGGATATGCATGTGTATGATCTTTGAAATCTATATTTTGGATGACTTATAACCTGGACAAGTCGATCATAATTGATTAAATTCCAATTTTGGACTTAAAAATACAAAAATGGAAAGTTGGTGAACTAAATTGCAAGAAAATGAAAGTTAAAGGACACCTCTGCAAATTTCGAAATTTGGGACTGTAATCAGGTCCAAAAATGACTTTTGGACATTTTAATAAAGTTTTAAGAGTTTTAAAATAAATAAAATCAACCTTTAAAAGCCCAAGGACTAGATTGTAAAATTTTGAAAGTTTAAAGGCTACTTTGTAATTTTTAAAACTGTACCAGACCTTAACTTTAAAATTTGAAATTTTTACTCTTTTGGTACTGGGAATTACATATTTTATTCCAAAAATCCAAGTGGTTAGGGCTTGGAAAACAATTCTTCTAAAATTGAGGGACTAATGTGTAAAATACTAAACTTGAGGACCCAAATGAAATTTCCAGGACTTATGCAGCCCATGCACCTGGAAATACTAACTTAACTATAACTTAATTATATTTTGGAGCCAAGGTTCAAATTTCATAACAATTGGACCCCTAAAAGCCTTAAAGGTAATTATTTCAAAATGGGACAAAAATGATATTTTCAAAAGTTAAAGGACCTACACATATTCTTTTTAAAACTGTTTTTGTCCCAATATCCTACTAACCTTAGTGACATTTTCCAACTGGAATCATATTAAAAGCCCTTTCGGTTTGTGAGTTCCGAATTTTTAAAACTTAAGGTCCGAATTGGCAATTTTTACAAATTTGGGGCCAATGTGAGAATTTTACAAAATATCGACTTCAAAATTTTAAAAACCTGAATCTCTAGACAATTTGAAGAATTTAGGAACTGACCTCTTAATTTTTCAAAGTCGGGATATTTATTTATTCAATTGTTAACCCCAAAAGTGTTAGTTTTTACAAAACGGGGCTAAATTACAATTTTTCTTTTATAAAGGACCTAACCCAAATTATTTTCTCTCTTACTAAAATAGCCCTAGACCCTCTGACCTGGAGATTTAATTAAAGTATTTATTTTCTCAAAACCCTTGACTTATCGGATCAATTTGACCGATTAATACCCGATCGCGGAGCAACTTCCTCGCCTTGCGATTTTGAATCTATAACGGGACTTATGTTCCACCTAATCTTTCAAGATATCGAAGATTGCTTATCCTTCCGATGATCATCTTCATCCAAATACTCCACCAACGCCATAATTGCCACTCGCGTTTTTCAAAATTTTTCCTAAAATCGCTTCCCCAATCATTAATACTCATTGCTGGTTGACTTCTGTACTTGTAATTACTTCTCGCTGAGTCAACTTGGTGTGTCGAGCTCACGATCGGAATGGATACGTCGGGATGGAACCGAGGAGCTCGGCCGCTATTCCACTCTTCCGGCCCCATCGTCCCTAATCCCGCAACCGAGGGACGGAGTTTGTCCAAGGGAAGCGGGTCGTAGATCGAGGTATAATCATGATTATGACGGATCATCCGAGCCTTGCAAGCTCCACCGTGGATTTTGTCTTTGCCTACGGAGCGATAAGGTGCGGTCTTGGACCATACTTGACCGGGAGTTACAAGGAAGAACGAAGGAATCGTTGTCCGATCCACACGATTCCGGAGTTATCGGACCCGTTTTGGTTGGCGTTACATTTCCGCACGCAACCGCTTACCCGTTGCATTGGTTGGCGTTACATTTCCCTACGCAACCGCTACCTTTTTGCATTAGTTGGCACTTTGCAAATCCGTACGCAACCATTAATTGCCTTGCATGGGATTGGCGTTACACTTCCGCAAATAATCCTACTGTCTTGTTTTGATCAATCACATAGTGCTGTGTGACCATGAACTATTTTCTTGAATCTGTATAAGTATATTATTTAAATATTTTATCACGACGCTTGCGAATCGTGTGTGAATCCATGCATCATACTCACGCGTTTTCATATAAATCTGTTTTCTCACATTAACTATATTGCGCCACACTTGCACACGATCACCCCATCCACCGAGATTTCTCGTCTCATCCCCACCGTTTTCTAACCTTTAGATGGGGACTATATTGAAGATGTCGAACCGGCCACAGATTGATGACCATCACCCTACCTGTCGATCTTGCACCTTTTTACTGATGATTGTTCTTATTTCATGTACTTTTACTGATGTTGGACTTCCATTTATCCTGCTACTCTTTTCTCTCTTTTTGGATTTGTAATTTAAGGGCGTAGGACCCTTTGACTTTTAAGTTGTTATCTTTATATCATATCGGGTATGTAATTTGGATTATGGATATTGTGGACTATAAGTTGTAAAATGTACTTATTCTTTACTCCGCTGCTATTGACTCTATTTCATTGGGTTCTCGATGTTATTCGTTTAGACTGCTTGGTTATTTGTATTTAAGTTGTGGATCGTTCATCGCGTCCGTTTGGGGCGTGATGCGAGTTAAGTAGTATCGAGCTCGGCTAGTAAGATGGAAACTTACACCGAGCGACCCGAGATAGGACCCTCCGATGCCGTGTTTTGGGTATTACCGCGACTTGACTAATTAAGTGTGAAATCGATTTCAATTTGGCGTAGAACCATATTATTGAGATTGAAACTAAGTTAGAGCGCACATTTGGAGATACCATAGTCGTACTTGTCTTGACTTAGTTGATTCTTGACTGACTTTCTTTGTTAATTCTTTCCTTATTCCCTCCTTGTCTTTCCTTTGCCTTTGACTGATCCGCATTAGTTTTGTTTGGTCGGGATGGAGCCGCCACCTACTTGGTGGGACATTTATTCGACCCGTGCCGAGCGGGAGTACTTGCCGGGGCACTCACGATTCACCGCACCGGGAGAGTATTCGAGCGACCTCGAGCTATCCGAGGAGCGCCCGGTATGTGAGGACTTGATACGCCGCTGGCAAGGAGCCAAGATGAAAAGAGCGAGTTGACCATTATCATTAAGGACCGCGACGGCACCATACGGACGCGGGAGGACCTAATACAGAGTATCCAGGAACGCCTGGATAACATGCGGGAGAAGATTAAGAGGACAAGTGACGGCCGCCGAGAAATGGGAGATTGAAGCCCGCTTTATCCCGCGACACCGCCGAGCGCTGAGGAGACCCTCATCAAGCGGATGACATCATAGAGGACTTACACATGTGCCCTAGCTCGAGAAACGCCGCACTAGAGGATGCTTTAGCAGCTAATGCTCAGCCATTGCCACCGCCCAAGGCGGAGCCCGCCCCTGACGCCGAGGAGGATCCCAAGGAGGATCCCGAGGAGGATCCAGTCGACATTGGAGAGCCGGAGGCACTCGAGGCTGCTCCACTCGATGAGGATCAGGGATTCGAGCAGTGGTTGGACTTCGTGGATTGGCCCGAGGTTGAGGCGCCACCTCAGCCCGACCCAACCCCGATTATGGACATAGCTGCGAGCGACGATGATGGCGATCTCACTGATTAGCTAGCTTGATTGTCAGTTTGTGCTTTCGTTATCGTAGACGCTTTTCCACCATGATGTACCTTGCTTTCTGTTGTATTAGATTCAGTTGTATTTTGGTTCAGATGTATCTTTGACTCGGTATTACTAGTGTTGTACTTCATGGGTGTATTCAAATTTTACATTAATGGATATGCCTCATTTTGGATGTAGGTGACTTAGAAATTTCTTGATTTGAAGGCTATAATGCTATTATGATGAGACTTGAAGGATAAAAGGTTCTCACTTGACAGTATATAATCGGGTCATATGATATATCATAGAAGTTAGATGCCTAATGATATTACTTTAGAGAATGATCGGGTGGGAATTACTAGGTATGATTTACCGATGATGTGCCATTGTGTTATTCGTTCTAAATACTTCTACGAGCTTAAATAAGCAAATTTGACTTGTTGTTTGGTATCGTGGATAAGATATGTCAAGGATATGGCGATTATAGGGTCTCAACTGGATATTGTCAGTAAATATTTTTTTTTAAGTTATGATATCTCATTTGTGAATTAAATTTGGGATAATGATTATCTGTGAGTATTCGTAATATTATGGTGATCTAGGCACTCACATGATATATGAATTTGATTGATTTTGACTTAGTTATTGAGTATTAAGTATTGATTAATTTCGGAGGAGACGGATAATAGTATTCTATATAAAGTATACGAGATGTGCACATTTATCTGGAATAATCAAGGACCTTATGGATATGGGAAATTGAGATTGCTATCAAGATTTTAGAAGGAGCGACTCATATGATTACAACTTTGGAAATAACTTATTAAATGATTACTGAGGTCTCGACTATTATATGTGGATGGGTGGAGATTATGGGTTGATCTTGCACTTTTAGCGATGAAATCTACTACCAATTGTTCGAGGAAATATACCACGATATGAATAGGTGTCGACTATTTAGTTAAATCGACTCTATTATAATGAGTATCACTTTTTTGGTAAATGAGGTATTGACTAGCTGTGACAAGCTAGGATATATTCGGGATTTGAATTATAAGAGGTATGTTTTGAACTAATAATTATGGAATAGTACATTAGAACGGTATGTGGAATAGAAATGATTGGTTAAGTGATAATCGAATAGTGGTGCAAATGTTACGGATCACATGAATAGGGTACTATGAATAGTGTCTATTACAAGGTGATGACAAGAAATTTTGAGTACCACTAAGGTTATTAAGAGATATTTTGCAGAATGATTATTGGAAATTGGCTGATGGGAATTTGAAACGAATATAAGCGCCTCTAGGCCACCTAAGTTTTGATATTGAGGAATTGGGTATCTCGCTAAGTATCAGCACAACAACACATCCACCAACTGATGGACAGTCTGAGCGAACAATTCAAACCCTAGAAGATATGCTGCGAGCCTCCACATTGGATTTCCAAGGAAGTTGGGATTCGCACTTACCATTAGCCGAGTTCGCCTACAATAAGAATTATCAGGCCACGATTGGGATGGCACCCTACGAGGCATTATATGGGCGAAAATGTAGATCCCCACTACACTGGGAGATTGATGACCAAGACTCCGAAAGAGAAACGAAAGTCGCCCTCGATTCCAAAGGTCGACTTAGTTCAGGAGGCCATGGAGAAGGTCAAGCTGATCAAGGAGTGGACTCGCACAAGCTCAGAGTCGCCAAAAGAGTTACGCGGACAAGAGAAGAAAGGATTTGGGATTTGAAGTCGGAGATGAAGTATTTCTCAGACTCTCACCACAGAAAGGATTAATCAATCCGAAGAAAGGAGGCAAGTTGAGTCCGAGATATGTTGGACCTTACAAGATTTTACAGAGAATTGGGAAGTTAGCCTATCAACTCGAGTTACCAGCACCATATGCGGGAATGCACGATGTATTCCACGTATTAAGATTGAAGAAGTATCAACCAGATCCCGAACATATCATCACTCGTGATACTCCTCCTCTAATGGAAAATCTATCCTACACCGAGAGGCCAATCCGGATCATTGATCAGCCGATACGACATTTACGTAAGAGAGAGATCCCGATGGTTAAAGTGGTGTGGCAGAACCATAACCGAGACGAAGACGCAATGTGGGAAATGGAAGAAGACATAAGGAATCAATATCCAGAACTATTCTGAAGAGAATTTGGGGACCAAATTCTTTTAAGGAGGGAAGGATGTGAAGCCCCGATTTTTCCGAGCTATTAATTGATCATTATTGTCGTTTATACTTTTGTTCGACTACTTTACCGCGTCATTTTGACGGGTAATTATTAATAATATATACATTTTGTATTTTATTTCATTTTATTTAATTACTTGTGATCATGATCTTTATTAATTCTATTCCTCATTTATGATCACTTGATTGATCATTAATACTATTTTTTTTGTATTTATTAGTCACCTTAGAATTTTAAGAGACTATTTGTTTTAGAGACTTTTACCTTATAGAATTAAGAATTTGATTTAGATTAAGTAATCATGAGACTTACAAGTGATCAAGGAAATCACTAAATATTTTGAAGATTTATATATTTCATCTATTATCATCAAATTTGGGACAAAAAACAATATATGGAATTACCATATTGCCATTATAGTGGACGACCATGGTGGATATTTTTGGAGTAAAAATATCATCCAACTCTTGTACACCTACACCTTATATTAGTCATCTTGTGCATAATTATACCATTAATTCAAACATTATACACATTATCTTATACATCAATTTTATATCATTAAATTCTCCAACATATCCTATTCTTCCCAACATTCTTCTTATTGCTCTCAACATTCCAATTTGACCTATACCTTGACTCATTTTTTGTCTCCATGCAAGAGACAAATTACAAGACACAAATTAATCAAAAAAATTTCTTCCCCTCTCTTCCCCAAAGTGGACGGCCATTAGGCCAAAATTTAACAAAAATTTCATTTTTCACCCAACACCTTCATCTCTCAAGCTAATTCTCCTCCTTCTCTCTAACCTCTCTCTAAGATTCATTCACATCTTCAAACATTCAAACAAAATCCATTCATATCTTCAAACCTTCAAACACCAACTCTTCACATCTTCAAATCTTCAACATAAGTTCTTCATATCTTCAAGTACCACTTCTTCATATCTTCAAATATTCAAACACAAGTCCTTCACATCTTCAAACCCATCTTCATAACTCCAAGAACATCTTCTTCCTAACATCAAACATACTTCCTTTCTTCAAACATCTAAACCAAACAAACAATCTTACCACTAAAACTCAAAAATTCGAACACCCCCTTTCTTAAGGTAAGAAATTTCACTCCTCAATCCAACTTAAATTCTTACTACTCATCACCTTCTTCTTTTAACTTAAGTTATATTTTGGATTTTGAGGTACTTAGAAGACCACTTGGAGACATGCATGCATAGTGGTGAATTTTAGAAGACTTGAAGAAGAACTAGTAGAGCAATTTGGACTACAAGGTAAGAATTGAGTACTAGACCCCTTCTTTCTTCTTCTTTCTATTTTTTTCTTCTTTTTAACACCCCTTTTTCATTTTTGAGGCATAGGGGCTGACCTTAGGTGATTTTGGAGTTGAACCAAAATTACCAATTTTTAAGCTTCAACTAGTCTCCAAACACCTACTACACAAGGTAAAGTGTAGTCCTTCTCCTTTCCTTATTTCCTTCTTTTTATCCTTAATTTTATCTCATTTTTCTAACTTCAAATTTTTGATATTTCTTGACTTAGGGGTTGACCTAAGAAGCCTCATCCAAAAATTGTGAAATTATCCTTTTATTTCACAATTTTCAATTTTAAGTTGGGTGGAAAAATACTTTCCAACTTCTACGTGTTTTTATTAAATTGCATTTAGAATTTTGATCATGAGCCCTTGAGATATATAATCTATGTATTGCATGTCAATTTTATGTATCAAATCATGAAAATTCTCAAGAGTTGCTCAAAATTGCCATTTATTGAATTTTAGGTGGATGCATGTGCAATTTAATGTTCTATTTGATGAATACTTGTATGTATTGGATATGCATGTGTATGATCTTTAAAATCTATATTTTGGATGATTTATAACCTGGACAAGTCGAGCATAATTGATTAAATTCCAATTTTGGACTTAAAAATGCAAAAATGGAAAGTTGGTGGACTAAATTGCAAGAAAATGAAAGTTAAAGGACCCCTCTGCAAATTTCGAAATTTGGGACTGTACTCAGGTTCAAAAATGACTTTTGGACATTTTAATAAAGTTTTAAGAGTTTTAAGATAAATAAAATCAACCTTTAAAAGCCCAAGGACTAGATTGTAAAATTTTGGAAGTTTAAGGGCTACTTTGCAATTTTTAAAACTGTACCACACCTTAACTTTAAAATTTGAAATTTTTACTCTTAAGGTACTGGGAATTACATATTTTAAAAGTATTCCAAAAATCGAAGTGGTTAGGGCTTGGAAAACAATTCTTCTAAAATTGAGGGACTAATGTGTAAAATACTAAACTTGAGGACCCAAATGAAATTTCCAGGACTTATGCAGCCCATGCACCTGGAAATACTAACTTAACTATAACTTAATTATATTTTGGACCCAAGGTTCAAATTTCATAACAATTGGACCCCTAAAAGCCTTAAAGGTAATTATTTCAAAATGGGACAAAAATGATATTTTCAAAAGTTAAAGGACCTACACATATTCTTTTTAAAACTGTTTTTGTCCCAATATCCTACTAACCTTAGTGACATTTTCCAACTGGAATCACATTAAAATCCCTTCCAGTTTGTGAGTTCCGAATTTTTAAAACTTAAGGTCCAAATTGGCAATTTTTACAAATTTGGGGCCAATGTGAGAATTTTACAAAATATCGACTTCAAAATTTTAAAAACCTGAATCTCTGGAAAATTTGGAGAATTTAGGAACTGACCTCTTAATTTTCAAAGTCGGGATATTTATTTATTCAATTTTTAACCCCAAAAGTGTTAGTTTTTACAAAACGGGGCTAAATTACAATTTTTCTTTTATAAAGGACCTAACCCAAATTATTTTCTCTCTTACTAAAATAGCCCTAGACCCTCTGACTTGGAGATTTAATTAAAGTATTTTATTTTCTCAAAACCCTTGACTTATCGGATCAATTTGACCGATTAATACCCGATCGCGGAGCGACTTCCTCGCCTTGCGATTTTGAATCTATAACGGGACTTATGTTCCACCTAATATTTCAAGATATCGAAGATTGCTTATCCTTCCGATGATCATCTTCATCTAAATACTCCACCAACGCCATAATTGCCACTCGCGTTTTTCAAAAATTTTCCTAAAATCGCTTCCCTGAATCAATAATACTCGATTTGCTGGTTGATCGCGTTTGTAATTGCTTCTGCCGAGTCAACTTGGTGTGTCGAGCTCACGATCGGAATGGATACGTCGGGGATGGAACCGGCAGCTCAGCTACTATTCCACTCTTTTCGGCCCCATCGCCCTAATCCCGCAAATCGAGGGACGGAGTTTGTCCAAGGGAAGCGGGTTGTAAGATCGAGGTATAATCATGATTATGACAGATCCGAGCCTTGCAAGCTCCACTTTGTGGATTTTGTCTTTGCCTACGGAGCGATAAGGTGCCGTCTTGGACCATACCGACCGGAGTTACAAGGAAGAACGAAGGAATCGTTGTTCCATCCACACGATTCCGGAGTTATCGGACCGCTTTGGTTGGCGTTACATTTCCGTATGCAACCGCTACCGTTGCATTGGTTGGCATTACATTTCCGCAAAATCGCTTACCGATTTGCATTGGTTGGCGCTACAAATCCGTGACGCAACCATTAATTGCCTTGCATGGGATTGGCGTTACACTTCCGCACGCAATCCTACCGTTTCGATCAATCACATAGTGCTGTGTGACCATGAATCAAGCTTTTCTTGATCGTATAATTATATTATTTAAATATTTTATCACGACGCTTTGCGAATGATTGTGTGAATCCATGCATCATACTCACGCGTTTTCATATAAATCTGTTTTCTCACATTAACTATATTGCGCCACACTTGCACACGATCACCCCATCCACCGAGATTTATGTCTCATCCCCACCGTTTTCTAACCTTTAGATGGGGACTATATTGAAGATGTCGAACCGCCACGATTGATGACCATCGCCCTACCGTCGATCTTGCACCTTTTTCGATGATTGTTCTTATTTCATGTACTTTTTACGGATGTTGGACTTCCATTTATCCTGCTACTCTTTTCTCTCTTTGACTGTAATTTAAGGGCGTAGGACCCTTTGACTTTTAAGTTGTTATCTTTATATCATATCGGGTATGTAATTTGGATTATGGATATTGTGGACTATAAGTTATAAATTGTACTTATTCTTTACTGCACTGCTATTGACTCTGTTTCATTGGGTTCTCGATGTTATTCGTTTAGACTGCTTGGTTATTTGTATTTAAGTTGTGGATCGTTCGTCGCGTCCCGTTTGGGGCGTGACACATACCATGCTCTGGGTGCCTGTTTCAATCCATATAGAGCTTTCTTGAGTTTGTATACCTTATCTCCAAGAGTCTTCTGCTCAAATCCTGAAGGCTGTTCAACATACACTTCTTCTTCCAATAAACCATTAAGGAATGCACGTTTTACATCCATTTGATATACAATAAAATTCTTGTGAGTGCATAGGCAAGAAACATCCTTATGGCTTCCAATCTTGCTACAGGGGCAAATGTTTCATCAAAATCTATCCCTTCTTCTTGGCAATATCCTTTGGCTACTAATCTTGCTTTGTTTCTTTCCACAGAACCTTTCTCGTTCATCTTGTTTCAACACCCATTTAGTGCCAATAACATTTTGATGGGTGGGTCTTTGAACCAATTCCCATACTTTATTTCTTCCAAACCGATTGACTCTTCTTGCATAGCTTGAATCCAATGTGTGTCATCCAATGCCTGTGACACATCTTTAGGCTCTATTTGTGAGATAAAGCATCCAACATAGCTTCTTGTTGAGTTCTGATCTTGTTTTGACACCTTCTCTTATATCTCCAATGACTAGTTCTCGTGGATGGTCTCTCGGCCATCTTACATCAGGTTGAAGTAAGTTAGCTAAATTCAATCGTCCTGGCGCTTGTGTTATTTTGATCGCTTCTCTCGTCACCATTTAGTCAGCAGAGATTTTCCAAATTGCTTTTGAGATTCACTATCTCATCTTCATCCGGATTTATAATTCCAAATTTTCCACTTGAAGATAGGGACTCTTCTACATGGTTGGTTGATTCAAATTTTATCACCGATTCTTCAATGTCTTCTCCATTTACATTCGGCTCATCAAACACCACATGAATGGATTCCTCTCAGTAACCATAGTCCTCTTGTTGAGTACTCAGAGGCTTTGCTTTCACCGAGTATCCCAAGAAGATACCTTCATCGCTTTAGCATCAAAAGCCTTCAAATTATCTTTGCCATTGTTATGGATGAAGCATTTACATCCAAATATTCTAAAATATGCAACATTTGGTTTTCTCCTTGTCCAAATCTCATAGGAGTCTTTGTCACCGTCTTTATCATGCATCTATTTTAGGTAGCATCTTTGTGTTTATCGCTTCACCAAAATCTTTTAGGTAGCCCGCTTCTCGCTAACATGGTCCTTTGCCGCTTCTTTGAGAGTTCTATTCCTTCTTTCTCGCAACTCCATTCTCGCTTGGAGTCCTTGCTGCAGATAATTCATGACCAATACCATTTTCAATACAATATCGAGTTATTATACCATTTACAAACTCGTTCCTCTCGATCTTATTTTGATAATGGTTTGACTCTTCTCATTTTGAATCCTCTTCATCACCGTGGTAGTTTCAGAGTTTCTTTTCTTCTTACACATGAATATTGTCCATGTATATCTTGAGTAGTCATCTACTACCACCAAGGTGTATTTCTTCCCACTTATGCTAGCTGATTCAACTGGACCAAATAGATCCATATGTAGCATATGCAATATTCTTGTTGAAGATGGACATGTCTTTTCTTTGAATGATGATTTGATTTGTTTTCCCATCCGACATGCATCACATACACTTTCCTTCTTGTATACTGAGTTTGGAAGTCCTTCCACAAGATTACTTCTAGCAAGCTTGTTAATTGTTTTGAAATTCAGGTGACTCAGCTTCTTGTGCCACAACCAACTTGATTCGGCATGTTTTTTGCTAGTAGACAAGTGCTTGGTGTTGCAAATTGACCAATCTACTATATACATGTTCTTTTGTCCGCATCCTTGCAACACAACCTCATTGGATTCGATGTCCTTGATTTGGCATATTCCCATGTTGAATCCAACATTATAGCCTTTGTCACGCAGTTGGCTAATACTCAGCAGATTGAATTTGAGTCCTTCAACATATGCAACATCCGTGATTTCTAATCCATTTTTTGATGGATCCAATGCCTCTTATTTCTCCCCGGAGCTTCATTTCCTCCAAATATGACTTTTGCTCCTTTGACTTCCTTGAATTTTGACAGATTTTTCTTGTTTTCTCGTCATATGTGTCCGGAACAACCACTATCCATGTACCAGGTTCCTTGGCACTCACTATTCCTTGAATCTGCAATCAAGGAAATTAAGTTTTAGGTACCCATATTTGTCCGGTCCCGAGGGGTTAGTATTGTAAGATGATCCAACCAACCTATAGCCAAATGATTTGACTCTAAGGGGTTGCCATCTATCGCCATAATCATAATTAATTTTGGCAAATTGCTTAGGGATTCTAGGTTCATACAAATCTCTTTTTGTCTGTAAGCTTTGTATATGTGTTTTAGCAATTGCCTTCTTTGGGTAGTTGTGATATCTCTCCGAGTGTAGTGCCTAGGTTCATATGTGTCTTGATGAAAGCTCTTATACCTTTGGAATGGCCTTTCTTGAGTTTCGTGCCTTTGCCATTTGGGGCTTATATTCCATAGGTCTTTGCCGATAGTTCACGTTATTCCAATCACTTGGCTTGGGTACATTCTACCATTCCCTTCATATGTATTTCTTTTATAGAACTTCTCCGGGTTTTTTGGTAGCTCTGTTTCTTCTTTACTGAGTATTTTCTTTTGGAGTTTGCTTTGAGGAACTCGATCGATTTCTTCTCACCAACACACTCAATCGGTCAAGCTTTTTCCTTTTCCCTTATGTCCAAGGCCGCTTTGCTTGTTATTGTGCTTTGGAATAAATGTGTGTGCACTATTTGGAGTTTTGGATTTTTGAGATACTTCATTACTTGAAGATCCTTTTTCCAAAATCACTTTTGGAGCTTGACATAGCACAGAGGAATTAAATCCTAAGCCTGTCTTGTCTCCACATTCTCTTTGACTCATAATAAGATCATCCAATGATTTAGATGCCTTAGTGAATGAGGTAATCACATTTTTGAGGTCATTCTCCCTCTTTTCTATAGCAGTTATCTCTTCTATTAGCTTCGCATTTTCAGCCCTTATAATTTCATTCTCATCATCTATTTGACTTAGGGTACTCAGCTCCTTAGTCAGCTATGAGTTTTGGCATTTAAGCAGACTGTTTTCCTCATTTAGAAGTGTGTGTGAGGATTTAATGTGTTCAAAGTCTTTCATCATTTTGCCTAATGAATCATAAAGATCAGTGGGTGATGAGGTGTGTGTGTCACAGTCACTATTATTGGACTCTGAGTGTGATGAATTTGAGTGTACCTCATCTTCTTGGTCAGGTTGGTCTTGTTCCTTGGCCATCAAACAATATCAAGGCTTTTCTTCGTGAGTCACTTGAGTAGTCGACTTCACTTCTCTCCGAATCACCGTGTGTCTTCTCGACTTGGCATTTGTCTCGGCCTCTGCAGCCCAAGATTGCCTTTTTTCTTTTCTTGTCTTCTTTCTCTCAAGACTTTTCTTTCTTCTTCATTCCTGTATTTGTTGACTACATGGTATGGGCAATCAATCGCATAGTGACCTGGTTGCATAGCGGTTCAAAGATAGATTTTCACCTTTTGATCGCTCTTTCCATTCTTGGATTGTCAATCCTTTGATATTCAACTTTTTGATGCTCGCTCTCTTTGGTTGGCCTATCTTCCCTTGTCTTGGAGGGAGCCGAGTGTCTTCGGAGGATTCGCCCTTGCCTCTTTTGTAGTTCTTATTGAAGAACTTATTAAACCTTTTAACCATCGTGTCTATTTCATCTGGGTCAATGACTTCTTTGACCTCGGCTCTCTTGCCATCCTTCACAATTAGAGCAAATTGTTTTGGGGACAAATTGTCTCCTCCTGGTCTTTTCTTCTCACCTCAAATTCTTAGGCTTTGAGATCCGAGAATAGCTCATGGTTGGATGTCTTGGATAGGTCCATGGAATGTCTTAGTGCCATGACCTTCATTTCCCATTCACCGGGAGACTTCTTAGAATCTTCATACACATTTCTTCTCGTGTATATTCTTTTCCAAGTGCGTATAACTCGTTGGTAATTTCGTGAACCGAGCATCCAGTTGATCCAAGGTCTCTCCTGTGATCATTTTGAAATTCTCAAATTTCTCAGACAAAGAATCGATAATTTATTTTCCTTGATTTGCTCCGAGCCTTCACAAATCAATGTTAGCTTGTCCCATTTCTTTAGCCGTTTTTCATGATTTGACTTTATTGAACATGGCTTTGTCTAAGGTTTTGTAAAGAATGTCCTTGGCCACATTGTCCAGGTTTATATCTTTTTCTCGTCATCATTTGTCCATTCACTCTTGGTTTTTCAACCATAGCCGTGATCCGGGAGCAACATCCTCTTCACCTTCACCGCGCCTCTCCCTTACAACTATGTTCACTTTTAAAATTTGCAGCCGGCCCATCCTCTATCACTATCTACATCTCATCATGTAATGCTTTGATAGATGAGCCTCGCATACGAATTTTCCAATCATCAAATTCTTCAATTGTGAACATAGGGATGCGTGTCAAATTTGCTTCAATGATAACAACTTTTCTTTGGAAAAAAAAGTTTTGAAAGATCAAGTACTAAAACAGGACTTTGAAAAATTTGGAGATCTAGTTCAAGAACTGTCATGAAGACTCAATGAACCAACCGCTCCGATACCACTTGTTGGTCCCAAGGGGTGTGAGTGTAAGGTTTAGAAGGGGGTTGAATAAACCTTACCAACTTTTCGATTTAGTCTTTTAAATATTCAAAGTTAATACATCATAAAATGTGTCCTCGTGAATGAGATAAGTTAGTTAATCAATAGAGTTAGTCACTCAACATACTCGACCGAGCCGTTGATAGAATAACTCACCTTAAGACTAAAGACTTAGCTCAACTGTGGTTTGTTTTCAAAGGAAGACTTAACACCCTTAAATTTGGTTTAGTTTGATTTAATACTTGGTTTTAGCACTTAGAGATTATCAAGTGGATAGCAAATTTATCAAAATAGAGTTAAACAAATAAGATGCGAGGAATTAAAGTCTTTGAAATGTAAATGACACGATAAGTTTTTATAGAGGTTCAAGATGGGGTAATTCTTCTACTTCTCTCTTCTCCAACTCCTGGAGGAATCCACTAAGTATTGATCGAGATATCGAGTGGTAATGTCCCGGATCAAGTCTTGATCACACAAAATGACTTGATCTTTTGGGACTCGATCTGAGATGCCTTGTCACGCAAAATTGCTTCTCGTGCGACTCGGCTTTCTTCACAGGGCAGTTTGCTACTTGCTACTACTGCCCACTTGCTCAAGCTTCTTGGATTTGATCACGAAGCCCTCCAAAAACTTGAGACTGGTTCGACCTTGAACCTTCCTACAATCCTCCGTGGAATGTAGACCCCTTGATTCTTCAAAATTTCCTCTTCAACCGATTGAAGTTATCTTTCCTTCACAGTGAGTGTTGGATTGATTTTCTTCGTAATGTTGGCTTGAGGATTGATCTCGAATGATTTGAGAATATCTTAGGTTACTGATTCAAATGTTTGCTTGAATGTTCGTGGTTCGATAACTCGCTCTCGTTTTATTCCTCGGCCTTTTATAGTGATCTTTCAAAAATCTTCCCGTTGAAGAGATAGCTTATTTTTGAAAGTCACTTGTGGTCGTTGGCTTGTCTTGTTGCGATCCTTGGAATTTCCATTTCCTCGTATGAATGATTCTTGACTTTTGAGTTCGACATGGTGCGATGCTTCCCATTGGTTTATTCCTCTTGCACGCTTCTCGAACCGGAGCACTTCAAGAAAGGCGATATGGAGGTATTACTTGTTTAAGTAATTCTCTTGATTTACGTACAGCGGATCTCTTTCGATTGTCTTGACTTGATCGCATTTTCTTCACATTCCCGGTGACTTGAGTCGACTTCCAATCATTTGATGACTCTTCCGTCATTTCGATCTTGAGACTTGGTCTCTTGAGTTGACTTGGACCGATACTTCACTCGATTGCACCTTGATCGAGTTCCGTCTTCTTTTCTTTGCCATACTCAACTGTTGCAATGAGTCTTCCTTCTAGTCTCCGATTGTCTTCTTGCATGTTTAGGCATAGTGACTTTACTCTTTGACCAGCCTATCTATTACAATGCGATTTACAACAAAAATGGGGTGCCAACTTCCTATTCTAAGTTTTACATGGCATTCATCAAAATCAACAAAATGATTTCCCAACAATATCTTGTGTTGAATGATGACCACAAATTCAAGATTACAACTCGATAATGAATAATACAATTTTGAGTGCAAGTGTAATCAAGAAATAAGCCTAGACCTCAAGATGTGAAAGTGATAAGCTAGGCAAATTACAACAAGAATAATAACAAAGAAGAACAAAGATGTTTGCTTGAATGTATCTTGTTGTGTTGTAGTTTTCTCTCATGTTGTGTTGCTTCAATTCTTCATCTATTTATAGGGAATGTCTTGAACTTGATAGGCTCCTCCTAGAAGATTGAAATCTGTAAAAAATTGCAAGACAATTGAAGAATATAGCTATTAGATATCAATTATACAATTTAAGAAATTTTTGTCTGCTGCACAACGGTTAGAATTTTGCTGTCAAACGATAGGGCGACCGGTCGCGCACAAATACAGAAAAGAAAATAAAACAGCAAAAACACATAGGGTGACCGGTCAGGGGGGTTCTCGACCGGTCGACCAAGGGTGCGACCGGTTGGCCCCCTTGTGGACCGGTCACCCTCAACACTTTGTGAGATTAAGTCCGTTCTGTAATCTCTTCAGGAACCGGTCGCCCTTTGCGCGACCGGTCAACCTCTAAGGTTTTTCAAAATATCTCGTTTTTGTTTTGGAAATCATCTTTCAGACACAGGTTGCCCTATATGGCGACCGGTTGCACACGAGACAGAAGTGTTGTCCAATTTTTGTCGAAAATAAACTTCAAGAAATACTCCGAAATATTAGTAAAAACATTTTAAATCAATCGGGAGTATTTGGACAACATTTAGAAACACTGTTTTGGTGTAAAAACACATTAACACAAATCATCAAAAGTGTTGTCCAATTTTTGTCGAAAATAATACTACGAAAAATTAATAAAAATATTTTAAATCATTTAGGAGTATTTGGACAACATTTAGAAATATTGTTTTGGTGTAAAAACAAAATCATCAAAATCATGATAAAACCATTTATCTAACAAACTCCCCCTTTTTGATGATTACAAACCAAAACAATTTAATGAGGTCGATTTTGAAAACAAAACAATTTTACCGGTAAAAAATAATCTACCCGTTGAGAGCGACAACATTCCATGAATAATAATCATACATGGGTGTAAATATTTTCAAAAACATTTTGCAAAAGCTCCCCCTATCAACATGCACAACAAGAGTAGTATAGAAGCTTTCAACCAAAAGCTAAAAGCTCAGCTTTTACATATTGAGCTTAAGTATCAAGAGCTTATAAGCTCCCCCTGTCAACAGAACATCATTAGATATGAAAATAAGTCCATAATACATCAGATGGACTAAGTATGATCCACAACTTTTGGCTTTAAATAGCCACAACTTATAGCTTCTTTCGTGAGCTTATTTAGCTCCTATGAGCTAAAGATCTTATAACCTGTTTCTCCCCCTTTGGAATCATCAAAAAGAATGTTAGCACGATAAAAAAAAATCATATATCCATATCAAAGTGCGCAATTTAACCGATTTATCGAGCTATTGAACATTAAGCTTAAAATCCAAAAGCTAAGGGAATAGTTGATCATATGACTTGAAAAAGCTCGTAAAAAAGCTCATTTGATTTGCAAAACATGATTTCTATAAATATATAAGACATTTGAAATCGAGAGAAACATGTAAGTGATGAATTTTTCTTTGAAATATTTTATCGAACATTTGGCGGGCGTCGAATAATAAGGAAGATGTATATAGCCCTTGCAAAAATAAACAAGCCAAAATTTTCATCACCAAAAACAATTTTACAAATATCATCCAACAACAATCATCATTCACAACACAATTATACAAGAATTCCATCAATATATCAAGTAGAAGCACTTTCTCAAGGGTTCAACCCAATTGAGATAAAGAAGAAGAGTTCTTACCAATTAATCGGTGAGGATGAGCAACAATGATGATGAACGAGCAAGATAATCCCCAAAATATGTAATTTATGCAACAAAACTCATTTGAAGTGAATTGTGTGTGAAAATGACAAAGGGGACGAAAATAGAGTTGAAAGAGCCAAAATGGCTAAGTCTGAGAACAGAGACGATTTTAACAATAAAAATCACTTAGGGTGACCGGTCGGAGCTGAGGGTGACCGGTCAAGGGCTAAGCCGACCGGTCGACCTCAGCCCAATCAACCCACTGGTTCAGTCTGTTTTCCCAAAATCCAAAATTTGAACCAAAAATCCAATTTTTCGCCCCTAAGTTTTGAAAACACGCAAAATGCAAATATAGACCTCATTCAATATGCATTATGTCTAATCAAGCTCAAAATGAGGTAAAAGACTCGACGGTTAACGATTAAAAAAATAAATGTCCGCGAGTTATCTTTGAGATGGAATTAAACACATCTCAAATTTTTGTTTAAGAGATGCAATCTCTTAAAAATGTAGAATCTCAATATGTTTTAGTTTGATTATAACTAACCATATTTTGAGAAATAATTATCATCGGACTTGTTATCCCGAAAAATATAAGTGTTTTTAAAGACTATGGATAAGCAAGCCATAATAGGAAGTGCCTTTCAAATATTTGAAAATATCTTTTAACGGCACTTTAATGAGATTCGTTGGGATTGGTTTTTGATGTCGAGCATATAGACATAAGGCATAAAAAGGTTGAGTTTAAGGAGTAGTAAACGTAGATAAACATACATCGACTTTGTATGTAAACCAATATGCCTTTATCAAACTTGATCAATCAAGATGTAGATTTCCATAGGAGTAGAGATGGTTCTTCCTTCTTCATTGCCGAACTTCTTCAAAGGTTCTTTTGTATACTATGATTGTGAAATATAACCACCTTCTTGGCATTGTTTAACTTGAAGTTCAAGGAAGAAATTGAGCTCCCCCATCATGTTTATCTCATGTTCACCTTGCATCAACTTAGAAAATATCTTGCACAAAGATTCATTAGTAGCACCAAAAATAATATCATCAACATAAATTTGCACAAGTAAACAATCTTGCCCTTTTTCAAAAACAAAGAGAGTTGTATCAATTTTTCCTCTTGTAAAACCATTTTGCAAAAGAAATGAGCTAAGTCTATCATACCATGCACGGGGTGCTTATTTTAAACCATACAAGGCCTTTTTAAGTTTATAAACATCATTAGGCCTAGAAAAATTTTCAAACCCCGGAGGTTGTTTTACATAGATTTCTTCTTGAATAAAACCATTTAAAAAGGCGGATTTAACATCCATTTGGTAAAGTTTAATTTTTTTTAAAAACAAAAATGGGCAAGTAAAATATGAATAGCTTCAAAAACATGCTACGGGTGCAAATGTTTCATCAAAATCAATACCTTCTTCTTAACAATACCCTTGAGCTACTAACTTTGCCTTGGTTATCAAGCTTGTTCCAAAAATTTCTGCAAAATCTTAACAAGATATCTTTGCACAAGAGCATAGTAATATCGAATAATAGAGATACAATAACAAGTAACACATACTATACTTTCAAACAAATCATCAAGAGTTTCATAAAACATGTAAGTTCAAATAAGCTTATAGAAAGCTATATAAGGTCTCTTTTGAAATATGAAAACCCGAGCATATAGTTGAGACCTCATTTAAATGAAGTATTTGAACAAGAGTTTTGACAAGAATGAATATGAGCAATCAAATGCATAATTTTGAGAGAAGGATGAAAATCAATATTTTATCAAAACAAAATATAATCCTTTACAAGTCTCGGATAAAACAAGCTTTATCGAATAATGCCTTTCAAAAAATCGAAAAATCCTCTAAATGGCACTTGTATGAAATACTTTGAAATATCTTGAAAAGCAAGCACATAGGCATATGGCAAAAATATATCGAGTCTATAAGATGAATACCAATGATGATCGTACCTCGATAGTTTATGGTCCTCTTGACACATTATGACACAAATAGCCATTGGTGAAAATATATATCCTACACAATTCTTAATCAAATCTTGCACAAACATAATGATACAAGTGTAGGCTAAGCAATAAGAGATATCATAAGTATGCTTATGCTATATAAGACCATAAGGGATAGTAAAAACACCATAGTCTAAGTAAATGCACAAGAGTTTTAAAAATATCATGCAAGGTCTCCCTTTTTAAAAAAAATTTTAAAAGCACAAATATTTTTGAAGACCTTAATTTAAAACAAATATTTGAAAACTCATTTTGACAATAAAGGAACAAATAAAAATATGCATAATAACAAAATAAAATGCATATTTAAATAGGGAGATACGGTTTACCAATTACGCCATTTCCATGGGTTGTGTCTTTCCCATTGTTGATGATATATTCCCCTTTGAAAATCATCTTGTTGATAATAGCTTTTCCAATTGCACCATTTCCAAGGATTGTTGCTTTCCCATTGTTGATAATATTTCCTTCTTGGAAATTCATTGTGGTGATGTCTTCTCCTTTGATCAAATGAAACGGGCATTTGATGTCTTCTTCACGGTATGACTTTTCTTGGATTATCAATTCGTCGGGTACCTAATATGACATTGTTTTGTGGTACCCTCAAGTGTTTGGGTCCTTTGGGATTAGCTTTGAGACTTTTAGGTCTCCAATAATAATTAGAGCTATTTCTAGCCCGACAAGTATTAGCCGTGTGACCCTTTTTACCACAATAAAAGCAAGTAATAATTCTAGGAGCATAATCACCAACATGCATAGAGACTTGATTCTTTTTCATATGATTGACAACATTAGGTTTATGATCAAGTTCTAGTTTCAAATTATCACAACTATGAACATCAACAATTTTGGTCATTTTATCGGTACTCAAGTTGAATTTTAATAAATCATTTTTCATGCAATTAATATCCTCAACAAGACTACTATTTTCCTTTTCAAGGATTCTAACCTTATCAAGTGTGGTGGTGTGAGCACATGAAAGTGATTCATAGGAAGTAAATAAACTATCCTTATCATTTTTCAAAACATTGAATTCCTTTTTCAAATTTTTGTATTTAACAAGTAAACTTTGGAATTCATTTTGAAGCTCATCAAAATCATTTTGCAAATCACTATACTCATTTTGTAATTCATTATCATAAGAAGTAAAGGGATTAGAGCGTACCTCATTTTCTTCTTCGATGCCCATAAGACATTGTTCGACTTCTTCATTATTGGAAGTTGTAAGAGGCTCATCCCATGTTGTTGGATTTGATGTTGTGTCCAATTGAGAAGTAGATGCTTTTGAGTGGCTCCTTTCATTTGCATATACTTCTTCTAATTTTCTCCATACTTCATGTGCCGATTTAATTTCTGCAATATGATCATATTCCGAAATGGTAAGTGAACAATAAATAATATTAAGAGCTTTACCATTTAAGGAGATGATTTTCTTCTCTTCATCATTGAGCTCCTTGAGAGCTTTGGAGGTGTAAGGTGTGTCATTCATCGGAATAAATTCTCCATTGATGACCGTGTTCCAAATATCGAACCCACAACTTTGTAAATAGCATTCCATTTTTTCCTTCCAAAATGCATAATTTTTGGAGTCAAATAATGGTGGCTTGTTGGTGGAGGCGCCGGTAAGGTAGACTTCATTCGTAGCCGATGATCGTTCCTCTTTACTCGCGATGTGTAATGAGCTTGCCAAAGAGTTTGGCTTTGATACCACTTGTAAGTCCAAGCGGCTACGATAATCTGGGGGGGTGAATAGATTATCTCCATTTTCTCGATTATGCCCTCTTTTTCAAATCAACCAATCCAAGACAAGAATAAAGGTGCTGGAAGTAAATAACACGCATCGATTTATATAGGTTCAACCCACCTAGGGCCTAATCCTCTACCACCCCAGTATCTCCGGGATGGATTTCAAAAAGAAAAAAAATTTTATTAATTACCACAATTAATACAACAACACCTTACAACGCCTCTTTGGAGATTACCACAATCTCCCTTGAAGATTACCACAATCTCCAACGGCACCTTGTGAAGATTACCACAATCTTCAACCTTGAAGAACACCAAATTCTTCAACACCTCAAAGAGCACCACACTCTTCAATAAGAAGATTACCACAATCTTCTTGCACCTATCACCTAGATCATCCAAGTGTGTTCTTACCACAGGAACACTCACAAGGATATCTTGTGTTGAATGATGACTACAAATTCAAGATTACAACTCGATAATGAATAATACAATTTTGAGTGCAAGTGTAATCAAGAAATAAGCCTAGACCTCAAGATGTGAAAGTGATAAGCTAGGCAAATTACAACAAGAATAATAACAAAGAAGAACAAAGATGTTTGCTGGAATGTATCTTGTTGTGTTGTAGTTTTCTCTTATGTTGTGTTGCTTCAATTCTTCATCTATTTATAGGGAATGTCTTGAACTTGATAGGCTCCTCCTAGGATATTGAAATCTGTAAAAAATTGCAAGACAATTGAAGAATATAGCTGTTAGAAATCAATTCCACAATTTAAGGAATTTTTGTCTGATGCACAACGGTTAGAATTTTGCTGTCAAACGATAGGGCGACCGGTCGCGCACAAATACAGAAAAGAAAATAAAACAGCAAAAACACATAGGGTGACCGGTCGGTGCTCGGCCCGTCGACCAAGGGGCGCGACAGTCGGCCTTTGTGGACCCTGGCACCTCAACACTTTGTGAGATTAAGTCCGTTATGTAATCTCTTCAGGTACTGGTCGCCCTTTGAGCGATCGGTCGATCTCCAGGGTTTTTCAAAATGTCTCATTTCTATTTTAAAACTCATATTTCAGACACAGGTTGCCCTATATGGCGACCGGTTGCACACGAGACAGAAGTGTTGTCCAATTTTTGTCGAAAATAAACTTCAAGAAATACTCCGAAAAATTAGTAAAAATATTTTAAATCGATCGGTAGTATTTGAACAACATTTAGAAACACTGTTTTGGAGTAAAAACACATTAACACAAAATCATCAAAAGTGTTGTCCAATTTTTGTCGAAAATAATACTACGAAAAATTAGTCATAACATTTTAAATCATTTAGGAGTATTTGGACAACATTTAAAAACATTGTTTTGTTGTAAAAAAAATCATCAAAATCATGATAAAACCATTTATCTAACAAGAATGGGCTAAATCTCACAAATGCAATGACTTTGAAGTTAGCTTGGCTGACGTGAGGGGCTCCTGAACCCACAAGAGGGATGAATGTGTGCTTGGAAGTGTTCTTGTCCTGCTCTTTTATGTTCTCTTCCTCTAGCGAATTCTTGTTCTCATGGGTTGTCATCGAGTCTGAGGCTTTCATTTCCACCTTATTCGCCAGTTATACTGGGGTTATTTACTGCTGGTGGAGCTTGTGGGGTACCTTAGCTACTGCAGCCTGCTGCCTCAAAGTATTCCTGGTAGCTTCTATTAGATAAATGTTTTTATCGTAATTTTGATGAGTTTATTTAACTGAGTTTTTTTCACCAAAATAATGTCTCTAAATATTGTACAAATACTCCTAATTGATTTAAAATATTTTTACTAATTTTTTGGAGTATTTATTGAAGTTTATTTTTGACAAAAATTGGACAACATTTCTGTCTCGTGTTTAACTGGTCTCCCTAGCGGGCAACCCATGCCTGAAAATTTGATTTGTAAAATAGAAACGAGACGAACGAAAAACCCTAGGAGGTCGATCGGTCGACCGGTACCTGGGGATTTAATCTTTGTTGAAATCTCTCTGTATCACATTCTAGAGGTGTTGGACCGGTCACCATGGGGGTGGACCGGTCGAACAAGAGGTAAATTAGGTCCAACCCCCCTTGGACCAGTCCAACAGGATTTTTTATGTTATATTTCAAATTCTATATTTGTGGTCAACCAGTCGACCTAAGGTTTTATCAGCAAACTATCCGTTGCGCAGCAGACAACTTTTCATGATTTTAAGGGATTGATTTCTAACAGCTATAATCTCCTTTTGATTTGCAATTTTTTACAGATTTCAATCTCCAAGGAGGAGCCTATGTCTGAAAATCAAATCCAAGACCTCTCCTATAAATAGATGAAGGATTGAAGAAACAAGATACAACAACACAAGCTATTCAAACATAAGCAAACATCTTGTTCTTCACTTTCATATTATTGTTGTGTTTAGCCTAAGTCTTTCACTTGCACATCTTGATTACTAGGCTTCATTCTTGATTATACTTTCACTTCAAAGTTGTATACTTCAATCGAGTTGTAATCTTGAAGTTTTTCAATCATCCAAAACAAGACGTCCTTGTTTTGTGTTCTTGTGGTAAGAGCACACTTGGGTGATTTTAGGTGTTGAAGAGTGCGATACTCTTCATTGGTGTAAGAATATTGTGGTAATCTTCATAGGTGGTGTTGTAAGAAGAGTGAGGAAGGTGTAATAGTTTGGTATCTATTTTATTTTTTTTTCTCTTTCGAAATCCACTTCTGATATACCGTGGTGGTAGAGGATTAGGTTCTAGATGGGTTGAACCTCTATAAATCATCGAGTGTTGTTTACTTTCCCGTACTTTCATTTGTGTTATCATTTCTACATTCGAAAAAGAGGGCAAAAATCAGAAAATCGGCATAACCTATTCACCACCCCTCTAGATTATCGTAGCTACTTGGACTAACAAGTGGTATTAGAGCCAAACTTTTTGGCAAGCTCGTTCTTCATTGTGAGTAAAGAGGAAAGATTTATGGCTACAAATGAAAGCTACCTCACCACCGGTGCCTCCACCAACAAGCCACCACTATTCGATGTCAGCAATTATGCTTTTTCGAAAGACCAAATGGAGTGCTTTTTACAAGGGTGCGGGTTCGATATATGGAATACGGTTATTGAAGGGATAACTCAACCAACCAAGAAATTGGAGGATGGCATCTCGGTTCTCAAGAGCCTCAAGAAATTTGACGAAAACGACAAGAAGTCATTTTCTCTAAATGGTAAGGCTTTAAATATTTTGCATTGCTCAATTACCGCCACCGAGTATAATCATATTAGAGTCATAAGGTCCGCACATGAAGTTTGGGAAAAATTGAAAACCATTTATGAGGGTACAAAGAAAGTTAAACAAGCAAGAAAAACTATGCTTGTACGGGACTTTGAAAACTTCATTATGCTTGATGGAGAAAATATTTCAAAAATGGTGGAAAGGCTTGACAACATAGTCAATCCTCTTGTGGCACTTGAGAAAGTCATATCTGAAGAAGATAAGATCACAAAGGTTCTAAATGCTTTCCCCGGTTCACGGTCGGAAAAAGTGACGACAATCACGGAAGCTTAAAATCTCGAAACTCTCAAGTTTGATGAGCTCATTGGAAACCTCCTCATCTACGAAGTATATCTTAAAGAGAAGAAAAATTCCAAACAATCCACCTCTTAATCGGATATGCAAATTATTCCTAAAGGTTTAGCATCTTCTTCAAATAATCCATATTATGCTAGTCATGAAGATGATGAGGAGACGGCCGCTCTTGTCCGAAAATTTGCCAAGTTTGTAAATAAAAATAAGGCAAGAAAGTTAAGAGACAACTCGTGCTTCAAATACGGAAACTCGGTCAGTACATAGCTGATTGCCCAAAATTAGCGGAGGAGGAGCAAAAGAAGAAACAGCCTTTTCCCAAGAAGGAAGCTCTAAATGCGGAATCAAACACATGGGATGAGCTACTTGCCACATCCGATGAGGAAGAAGAAGCCAAACATGGTCTCATGGCTATAGACGATGAAAATAATGAGGTACGCTCTAATTCTTCATCTTCTTCTTTAGTTGATGAATTGCAATGTGATTATGATGAACTCCAAAATGAATTTAGAAACATGATTTGCAAATACAAACTTTTGAAAATGGAGTATAAAGAGCTCAAATTGGAAAATTAAAGAAAAAATTATTTACTTCTTATGAATCACTTGACCGTGCTCATGCTATTATTCTTACTAAAATGCATGCTCTTGATTCCGAAAAACAAATGCTCACAAAAGAGATTGAAAATTTGAAAAATGATGTGCATCGTTTTAATTTAAGCACGGATAAGGTTACAAAAATTCTTGAAGCACAAAGAAGTGAGCATTCAAAATTAGGACTTGGTTATAAATCTTTTCAAAATGTTTCTAAGAAAAATGACCAAGCTCTGACTTTTATACGTGCCAGTAGTCCTAATGTTATTACTTGTTTTTATTTTGGTTAAAATGGACACTATGCCAATAATTGTAAATTGAAAAATAGTTTTAGTTATTTTTGGAGACCTAAAGGTCTCAAGACTAACCCCCATGGACCCCAAAATTATAGGGTACCTAAAAATGATTCATTTGTAGGTTTTAGGGGCTATAACCATTTCGAAAGATTCAAAATGGCTCGTGGACAGCGGGTGTTCACGCCACATGACTGGAAAGAGAGACTTCTTACCAACATCAAGCTCCAAGAAGAAGGCATGGTTATGTTCGGGAATGGCAATGGAAGAATTCTTGGAAATGGAGAAATCGGTAACTCTTCATTCTCTCTTAGTAATGTTCTTTATTTGAAGGGCTTAAGTTTTTGATAAGTGTTAGCCAACTTTGTGATTCAAATTACATTGTTGTATTCAATAAAGAAAAATTACTTATTCTTAAAAATGATAAAATTATTTGTGAAGCAAATAGAAAATGCAATCTTTACAATATTTGCATAAGTGATATGGTTAGTCAACATGTTTCTTGTCTTGTCGCCAATAATGATTTAAATAGTTTATGGCATAGGCGACTTGGACATGTTGGATACAAAAATTTGCAAAATATTTACAAAAACCATGTAAAAGGACTACCCAAATTGAGTTTTGAAAATCTTGGCTTATGTGACACTTGTCAAAATAACAAATTAGTTAAAAGTAGTTTTAAGCCCAAAAATAAAATTTCCACAACCAAGCCTCTCAACTAATTCATCTTGATTTGTACGGGGATATTGGTACGGCTAGTCTAAGTAGAAAATATTACACTTTTGTTATAGTCGATGATTATTCTAGATATACTTGAGCTATTTTTCTTGCTAATAAAAGTGATGTCGTTAATGAGTTTGCTAAGTTATGTAGACTTATTGAAAATGAAAAGGAAGATAATATTAGGTCTATTCGAAGTGATCGAGGCGGTGAATTTGATGGTGAATTTAGAGTCTTGTGTGAAACCAAAGGATATGCTCACAATTTTTCGGCTCTAAGAACACCACAACAAATGGAGTAGCCAAAAGGAAGAATCGAACTCTTCAAGAAATGAGTCAATCAATGCTCAATGAATTTTCACTTCCAAAATATTTTTGGGCCGAAACCGTAAGTACAACATGTTATGTTATTAATCGAGTATACCTTCGTCCTAAGTTGAATGAAACACCGTATGAGCTTTGGAAAGGAAGAACTCCAAATATTAGTTACTTCAAAATATTTGGATGCAAGTGTTTTATTTTGAACACCAAGGATCAATTGGACAAACTCGATCCTAAGGTTGATGAAGGATTATTTATGGGATACTCAACTAAGATCAAAGCATATCGAGTTTACAATAAGACTAGCATGGTGGTTGAAGAGTCTATTCACGTCAAATTCAATGAAGCCTCGGGTGTTGAAAGGATACCCAATGACAAAAGTGATGAAGAAGACGATATTGAACCAATTACTCAAAATGATGCTCAAAGTGATTATTTCAACATCAAATGATCAACCTTCAACTTCAAATGTTCCACAAGAAGACAAAGGTGATAATTCGGATCTCCCCGTTGCTCTAAAGTTGAAAGGAGATCATCCAAAAGATCTCATAATTGGGGACCCTCTAGACAAAGTCATGACTAGAAGGAAATTTGCCGAGAAAGCTCTTATTTCTCAAAAAGAGCCAAAAAATGCAATTGAAGATGAGGATTGGTTTTTAGAAATGCAAGAGGAGTTGAATCAATTCGAAAGAAATGATGTTTGGGAATTAGTACCTTGTCCTCCATCACAAATAATTATTGGTACAAAATGGGTATTCCGGAACAAACTGGATGACCAAGGTAATTTTGTTCGAAATAAAGCAAGGTTAGTGGCTCAAGGGTATTGTCTTGAAAAAGGTATTGATTATGATGAAACTTTTGCATCCATTGCACGTTTAGAAGCTATTCGTATTTTACTTGCCTATTCTTTTTTAAAAATTTCAAGCTTTACTAAATGGATGTTAAATCCGTATTTCTAAATGGTTTTATTCAAGAAGAAGTCTATGTAAAACAACTTCCGGGGTTTGAAAAATTTTCAAGGCCAAATGATATTTACAAACTTAAAAATGCCTTATATGATTTAAAACAAGCACCCTAAGCATGGTATGATAGACTTAGCTCTTTTCTTTTGCAAAATGGATTTACAAGAGGTAAAATTGATACTACTCTTTTTATTTTTGAAAAAGGGCAAGATTGCTTATTAGTTCAAATTTATGTCGATGATATTATTTTTGGAGCTGCTAATGAATCTCTTTGCAAGAAAGTTTCCAAATTGATGCAAGGAAAATTTGAAATGAGTATGATGGGGGAGTTCAATTTCTTCCTTGGACTCTAAATTAAGCAATTGCAAGAAGGCATTTATATATCACAATCAAAGTATACAAAAGAACTTCTAAAGAAGTTAGGAATTGAAGAAGGAAGAACCGTCACTACTCCAATGGCAACCAACGTCAAGCTCGACAATGATGAAAAAGGCAAGTCGGTTGATGAATTAAAATATTGAGGTATGATTGGTAGTTTACTTTATTTAACCGCAAGTAGACCCGATATTCTTCATGTCATATGCCTATGCACTCTTTTTCAAAGCAATCCCAAAGAATCTCATATGAGTGTCGTTAAAAGAATTTTTCGATATTTGAAAGGCTATTTCATATTGCTTGTTTTATCGGAAGAACGAAAATTTTGCTCTTAAAGGATATAGTGATTTGGACTATGCGGGAAATTTTAATGATCGCAAAAGTACCTCCAAATCATGTCAATTTTTAGGCGGTTGTCTCGTATCTTGGTTTTGAAAAAAGCAAAATTGTGTATCCTTATCAACGGCCGAAGCCGAATATATTTTTGCGGCCTTTTGTTGCTCTCAATTACTTTGGATGAAATAAACCTTAGCGGATTACAAATGTTCTTTTGAAAATATTCATATCTTTTATGATAACACGTCCTCTATAAATATAGCTCAAAACCAGGTTCATCATAACCGAACTAAACATATTGAGGTTCGTCATCATTTTCTAAGGGATTGCGTTTCCAAACGAAAAATTGAGATGTGTTTCATTTCGTCTCAAGATCAACTCGTGGACATTTTACAAAACCATTAACCGCCAAGTCTTTTGCGTTAATTCGAGCTCGTTTAGGCATAATGCATATTGAATAAGGTCTATCATTGCATTTTGTGCGTTTTGAAAACTTATGGGTGAAAAGTCGGATTTTTAACTCAAAATTCGGACAAAAACTGAAAAATGGCTTCAGGGACCGAATGACCTAGGGGTCGACCGGTCGACCAAGGCATGGACCGATCGACCACCCCCTTGGACCGATCGAACAAGACTCAAATTTGGTTTAATAAGTTTATGTCCCAGACTTGTTCATTTCAATCATTTTCGTCCCTTTTCGCACCCCTCTGCAAATTTAACAAACAATTCACTTAAAATGATTTCTTTCTTATAAATTCAATATTATTGGACTTATATTATTGGCATATCATCATTATTACTCGACTTCTCTGATTAATTGGTAAGTTTAATTTCTTCTTAATCTCAATTGGGTTGAACCCTTACGAAAGTGCTTGTACTTGAGTATTTTGATGAATTTGTTGTATCATTGTGTTGAGATTATTGATTGTTGATGGATAATAATTATAGAATTGTGATTGGTGATGAATTTTTGGGCATGATTACATATACAAGTGCTATATACATCTTTGTTTTTATTCTACGCTAAAGTGTTCTACAAAATATTTCAATGAACATTTCATCCCTTACATGATTGTCTTGATTTCAAATGTCTTATATGTTTATAGAGATCATGTTTTATCAATCAAATGAGCTTTTATAAATCATCTTCTCAAGTTTTCCCTTATTATTTGGAATTTTAAGTGTTATGCTCAATAGCTCGATAATCCATTTGAAATGCGCACTTTGATATATTTTTATGATACTTTTATCGTCTAATATTCTTTTGATGATTTCAAAAGGGAAAAACATGAAATAAGCTCATAAGCTCAAACAAGCTAGAAAAAGCTCATAAAAAAGCTATAAGATGTGGATGAAAAAGTCAAAAGCTGAGGATAAAACTTAGTACAATCGATGCATAATGGACTTTTATACATGACTAATGATTTCTTTTTGACAGGAGGAGCTTCTAAGCTCTTGATATTCAAGCTCAAAGAGTAAAAGCCGAGCTTTTAGCTTTTAGTTGTTTGCTTCTATACCTACTCTTGTTGTGTATGTTGATAGGGGGAGCTTTTACAAAAGGCTTTGAAAAATCTTTGCTCCCATCCTTATGATTCTTACGCATGAAAAGTGTCGCTCAAAATAGATAGTTAATTTTTGACCGGATAAACTTCTATTAGTTTTCAAAATCGACCTCATAAAATTATTTTAGTTTGTAATCATCAAAACGGGGGAGTTTGTTAGATAAAAATTTTTATCGTAATTTTGATGATTTTATTTAACTGAGTTTGTTTCACCAAAATAATGTCTCTAGATGTTGTCCAAATACTCTTAATCGATTTAAAATATTTTTACAATTTTTTTGGAGTATTTATTGAAGTTTGTTTTTGACAAAAATTGAACAACACTTCTGTCTCGTGTTCAACCAGTCGACCTAGAGGGCAACCCGTGACTGAAAGTTTGATTTCTGAAATAGAAACGAGATGAACGAAAACCCTAGGAGGTTGACCAGTACCTGGGGATTTAATCTTTGTTGAAATCTCTCTGTATCAAATTTTAGAGGTGTTGGACCGGTCACCATGGGGGTGGACCGGTCGAAAAAGAAGTTGATCAGTCCAACCCCCCTTGGACCGGTCCAACAGGCATTTTTTTGTGTTATATTTCAAATTTTGTATTTGTGGTCAACCGGTTGACCTAAGGGTTTATCAGCAAACTATCCGCTGCGCAGCAGACAACTTTTTATGATTTTAAAGGATTGATTTCTAATAGCTATAATCTCCATTTGATTTGCTTTTCACATCTTGATTACTATGCTTCATTCTTGATTACACTTTCACTTCAAAGTTGTATACTTCAATCGAGTTGTAATCTAGAATTTTTTCAATCATCCAAAACAAGACATCTTTGATTTGTGTTCTTGTGGTAAGAACACACTTGGGTGATTTTAGGTGTTGAAGAGTGCGGTACTCTTCATTGGTGTAAGAAGATTGTGGTAATCTTCATAGGTGGTGTTGTAAGATGAGTGGGGTGCTCTTCAAGGTGAAGGTGTAATAGTTTGGTATCTATTAATAAAATTATTTTTTCTCTTTCGAAATCCACTTTGGATATACCGGGGTGGTACATGATTAGGCCTTAGGTGGGTTGAACCTCTATAAATCATCGAGTGTTGTTTACTTTCCCGCACTTTCATTTATATTATCATTTCTACATTCAAAAAAGATAGCGAAAATCGGAAATCGGCATAATCTATTCACCCCCCTAGATTATCGTAGCCACTCGGACTAATAGCTTCTTCCAATAGGGCGTGCATGGTATCCCTTGTCATGTCTCTCTCCTTCTTGGAGGTGCTCCCTCTGAGGGAGGGGGGTCCTGCTCAAGTCTTCGAAGAGGTCTATCCTCCGGGCTTGCGTTGTTAACACTTAATGTGGTGGTTTGAGAGTTGGCTCTCATCACTCGGGACATGATTGGCATCTCATGCTCCATTTAGATCAATAGATTTGGAGATAATGATTTCAACAATAATAATAAGTCAATTAAGGTTGTTTGGATGAAGTCATTCTATAATGGATTTCAAATTTTTGAAAGTTATTTTTGGAGTCAATTTGGAGGATTTCACTTCCTTCTTGTTGGGATTCATTTAAGATCTTTACCCAAAATCCCCCTGTCAATCCAAATCCTCTCATCCAAATACAACCTCAGTGTCTTGGCAAATTCCCAGAAATGGCGCCAAATGATGTTGCTAAAGATTGTGTAGCTCATTCCAAGTCAAGGTATTCCGAGCTAAGGTATTAGTATATGGTCTATTATCCAATCCACGTATAAGGAACCGACATGCAACACACAAATAAAATTATGAGGCCCCTCGGTTATCCAGGAAAGCCCCTCCGATGCCTGGAAGTCAAAGACGATGTATTAGAAATCCAAACTATTAAGAAATTTCAACAGTAATTTGTGCGTAATTAATAATAATGTAAGATGGACTATTTATACCTAAAGCGTGGTCGTGGTTAGTGCAGTGTAATGAGTTGAGCCTCGGGGCTTAATGTGAGGAACTAGGTCTCTTAGGCCTTTATTGTTGACTCGTCCCAAGTTATAATATTTATGGGCTAGTGATTAATTAAAGAGAATTAAATAGATAATTAACTATTAAAAATAAAAAATACGATTTTATCACTCATCAGTAGTATAAGATGTCAAATGTCTAAATGCCCCTGGCATTTTAACAAAAGAAGAAAAATCGAAGTGTACAATTGACAATTGCTAAAGAAGGAAATCGAGGTTTTATATAATAATAATGTGAGATTGTATGATAATAGGTGGTGGGATGGGATCTAGTATTATGGGTGACTAATTAAATCATGGACCGGTGGGATTATCATGATTGTAAATATAATTCCCAAACCAGAGCAATTGTATGACAAAAAAGGCTTTCTGGATTATCATGGGCTTAAACAAAATTGACAAACAAGGAAATGGTATGACAAAAGGCTTTTCCAAAGCTATATATATATATATATATATATATATATATATATATAGAGAGAGAGAGAGAGAGGGAGAGAGAGAAGATCAATCTTAGTTGTTGATTGATAATTTTAGGCGATTGAGATTGTCCACATTAATTTAGGTAGTTTGAAGGTATTTTAAGAATCGTCTTTTCTTTTTATAATTTACGAGAGGACAAAACGGTCCTTTTAAATTTACAATTTTTTGTGACACGCTTTTACCATAACTTAATCCCGATATTTGGGCATCGAGTTTTCTTTAAAAAAATTACGTTTTAGTTCTCTTTTCGTTGCTATGTTCACCATTAATGTCAAAGTCTCTCAAGTTTTATTCATTTGAAGATCCTAAATTCTAGTCCATATTACCGAAGGTTTGAAAAATAATCGCGATCATATATATTTGTTGAAGAACATGAATTATGGTGAAACAATAGACTATAATATTCATGCAACAAACAATAACACCAGACAAAAATATTGCAAACGCTTGCAACGTTGGAGAACTCAAACATGGTTTTCAACTCATAATCCTTATGCTATAAATTTTTTATTGGAGATGTTGCATAATCAGTAGAATCTTATTGCATATTTAACTTTGCGTTGTTTCATATATAAACAAGTTCATATATCAATGGTGTATAAATAGCCTATTGATTTCGCTATTGCATATAGATAGTCCGTACGAACAACTGAAAAACTCGGACTATTGATTTCGCTAGGAATAAATAGCATGTTAGTTGTTGAACAAGAACTATGAAGTGAACAATAATTCTTCAACCAACGTGTGATAAAATAACTAATGTTTTGTAGTTAAACTTGTTAGACCAAGTGGCCACGAAAATCTAGGAAGGGTGTGAATAGATATTACTCGATTTTTCAGATTTTTCTTCTTCTTTCCAAATAATAGGAGAATTAAAATCAACACACGATGATTTATAGTGGTTCGGTTCAGCAAAAGCCTATGCCCACTATCACCTAGTTTCCAAAGTGGATTTCCAACAACTTTTACTAATATGTGATTACAACTTCGGCTAGAAGAGCACCAAACTCTTCTTTACAACAACGACTTGAAGAGCACCAAACTCTTTTTTAAATACCACCAAATAAACCGAGTGTATTCTTGTCTAAAGAACACTAACAAATAGTTCTTGTTTTGGATTATGATAATAGACTCAAGATTACACTTGTAAAATGATAATACAATTTGTGTGTCGGTGTAATCAATAATCAAAGCCTAATAAAATCAATTGAAAATGAAAAACTTAAGCTTAGATTACAACAAGAATAATGAAAGTGATAGACAGTGTTTTCTAGACTTCTTGTTGTGATTTGTGGTAAATGTGTTGTGTTGATCCTTCAACTCCTTCATTTATTTGTAGAAGAGCTTCAAGATTTGAATCCCAACATAGACTCTTCCAATTTGAATTTTGTCTGCAAAGAAGGATATAAAGATCTACAAAAATATTTCAGAAATGTTAAAGTTAACTTTTGCTGGTAAGTGTTCCTACAACGAATATAACTTGCTGATCGTAATATAGATAGTTCACTGTCTATAGAGATCGGTGGCTGCCAATACAGAGAAAAAATGAATTTTAAGCAAAACACTGGTACCGATCACTGTCATTCCTTAAAAATTCTCCGTTTTTTAAAACATTGAAGAACACACAGGTATTGGTCTCCCTTGATAGCAACCAGTCGCCCTCAATACAGAGTGTTTTCTATTTTTCAAAAACTTTGTAAAACTTTCAGGTACCAGTTGCTCTCTATAGCGACTGGCCGACCTCATGATAGAGATTTCTCCGAATTTTGACAAAAATACAATTCAAGTAATACATCATAGCATCCAATTAAAAAGATGAAATATATTATGCATTCTAGAAAGTATTTTGACAGTATTTGAAAATATTGTTTTGGTCTTTATAAAGTGAAATATGAAATCATCAAAATCAAAAATTATTTTGTTCTAACAAAATCAAGAAGTGTTCGGGATTTTTCGGGAGAAAGAAAGAAGAAAAAGAAAAGAAAACTCAAGAGTGAGAAGAGATGGAGGGGTCCCCCTTTTTTTACATATAGAAGAGGGGAGTAATATTTCTTCTATTGTTACATTAATATCTCCCATTGTTGATCCAGGAAACCTAATGTTTCTAACTTCTAATATGGACATGATAATGTCTAGATTCATTAGTAGTAATATATGGTAGGATAATTATGATTGATCTCATATAACAAAAAAAAATATCCTACGATATCTTGTTTTTATCCGGATAACTTTTATCCGAATATCTACTTACAAGATGGTCCTTCCTTTTTTTTCAAATGAGCAAGATGGATCTCTCCTAACATGCTTAAATATTTAATTAAATATTAGATTTGGACTTTTAATTAATCTAAATTAATTGACCAAGCCCAAATTCAATTAAAATGATCAAATCAATTTTATCTGGCTCAATTAAATAATCATATTACTTAATTGACCGACTTAATTTAATTATTAAATCAATTTAGTTTACAATTATCTGTTCCAATCAATTAACTAATTCACTTCAATAGGATCCTAATTTAATTAAGTCCAATCAAATAATCGAATTAAGTTAACTGAATATTTTTATTCAACTAATTGAATTAAATCAAGCAATCATTAATTAATCTTTATTAATTAATTGCATCCAACAATTAGATAATTCTCGATTAAACAAATAAATCCATCCATTCTTAATGTGTGACCCTTTAGGTTTACAACTAATCTAGCAGCAGGCTTACGACTTTTATAACTTACGAATAATAATTATTCGATTAATTAATCCAATTAATTAATACATATACAATTAACTATTTAATCCCAAAAACCCACAAATCATGGGAACACCTAGCAAGTAGCATGATCACCTATCAAAAGATGGAATAACGAGTAAGTCTATTTTAATTGTGAGTGCATACATGTACGATCCTTTCAACATCTAATCTCCTAATTAAATATTGGGCATTGATTATAAGTCGAAACCTATTTAATTTAATAACAATGATTCTATTTCAAGTCTAGTGATTCTCTATGAATCCATATTCGTAATGCCTTCGCAAGGTCTTCGAATCACGAACTATGAATACATAGGAGATTCGCTAGAAACAAGTGTCGGATTTTATATTGGCTACTAACTAACCTCCATGTACACCAGTGCAATACCCAAAATATCCCCTTTACAATTGTCAAACAATCAATAATGTATTGCAGGATGTACACAAGACTACTATCGCATCTCAAGTGTAAGGACTAGTCATGCATAATCACAATGTAGGAATTCTTAATTCGACAATGAATATTCCAATTAAAATTTGCATTTGGTCGTGTTCAGTGAACTTGTTCTCCAAGCACCTGCATATGCATTTGCATCACAAAACTGATGTTAATGGAATACAACATCCCCGTCATATAAGCATGCATCATATGCACAAATCTTACTGACCTATTCAATGTTCTATCTTGAAAAGCCCATTGATTTGTAACTAATTTAAGACCAAGGTCTTAGAGACATGTGATGATTGCCACCAAAAGCGAGACCATGTCCATAGCTTAATATGATTTAAGGATGCATTTGGATGCGGGAATTTGGGAGGATTTGGGTTGAAGGATTTGAAATTCTTAACTAAATCCACACCACTTGTTTGGCATATAAATCGAATCAATGGATTTCAAATCCATCTTTAAGTTTTAGTTCATTTTCAAAGGATTTTAAATCTCTCCCAAAACCTCATTTTGAAATCCATTATTTCCCCCCACCCCCACCCTAATGCTCTCTTGCAAGTTACATATACTTACACACACACTTTGTACACACACTACACCTGGCTGCACACATTTACACACACTTACACACACTGCACACATTTATACACACTTACACACACTTCACACATTTACACACAATGCACACACACTACACACACTGCACATATTTACACACACTGCACACACATTTACACACATTGCACACGTTTACACACACTACACGCACTGTATAGGCACACTACACACATACATTATACACACTCATGCATACTCTCTCTCAGATATTCGCACCACACTATCTTTACACACACATATTCACACATAATAAAAGTTATATATTTTTTATTTTTATTAGTATATAAAATTATAATTATTTATAAAATAATAAGATTATATCTTTTATTTTTATTTTCAATTAAGAAATGAATAGAACTTTTAAATTTTTTTATCAGAATTGACGATGGATTTGAAATCCCTACACAAATCCACATCATCCAAACAAAATATGGATTTCAAATTCAAAGAGTTTGAAATCCCTTGGAATTTATATCCCTCCATCCAAATAGACCCTAAGTTCTTTATCAAATTAATTCGCAATTAATAGTAATAAATACAAAACACATGATAAAGAAATGTCTTTATTAATATGATTCGCAATAAAAGTTTCTTTACAACTAGAATAAACTTCATCTAATTGGAGCATCAGGCACCCTACTCTAACACTTGGAGTGTGATTTGGGTTAAGCTAATTCCGCACTTATTTGTCGCTACGAATTCATTGCAATTTATGGTTGAGTGTTTTTAGTGAATTAAGTCTCAGAATAAAAAAAATAGCGTCTTTTGACACTACAAGAAAATAATCAAAATCCAACAAAAGAATTCCAACAAAATAAAAAACTGTTGGAATTTTTAAAATTCCAATGAAAATTCCAACGGTAAATAAAACTGTTGGTATAAAATGTTGGAATTCATGTTGGAATTTAAAATTCCAATGGAAATTCAAACACCACAACTAACCGTCGAAAAAATCCAACAGTGATTCCAAGAGTAATAATAAATCATTGGAAATACTATTAAAATTTTAAAAATTCCAACAGAAATTCTATCGCTAAAACATACCATTGGAAAATTCCAACAATAATTCCAACGGTAAACCAAATATTGGAATTAATCGTTGGAATTTCTGTTGGAGTTTTTAAAATTCCAACGGAAATTCCAATGGTACAACATGTTGTTGGAAAATTCCATTGGAAATTTCAATACCATTGGAAAATTTCAATAGGGGTTAAATGATTTGATGGTATAATTCATATCAATAAAATATATCTTGTCTTCTTGAGTCAATCATATTGAAACTACATGGTTAAATGTGCTTGACTTGGGACAAATTGATGATGGGTGACCTACTGGGAAATTAAAGATATCAGATAACGAAATAAATTGATTAAATAATCCCAACGGATATATACCATTGGACTAAATTCCATTAGTATAATTTCGTTGGAATAACCGATGGTTTTTTTCTAACGATCAAATATATTCGATGGTATAACTATGTTGGAATTAGTGTTGGAAAAAATGTTGGAGTTCTTTCCAACGGTTATATATTCCAATGGATAAATAATATGGGACATTCCGTTGTAATATTTTTCCATTGGAATTTCCATTGGAATTTTGCCATTCCAATGGCCATTTTACCTACGATGAATTTTATGTTGGAATTTCCGTTGGAATCGATAATTCAACGTAATTAGCAAATTCAACATATTTTTGTTGGACCTCAAGCGCTCTAGGATTGACAAGCTGTCCCCACAAACCAACACGAGTCTTTCTAGCGCGATTTGTCCTCACTCACGCACACCCCGGAAAACTTCCCGGGGGTCACCCATCACATGTCTACTCCGAGGCCCCAACAAACCCGGAGTTTCTATGTAATCGGCGCGGAAAGAAGATGCATCTGTTGGTATAGGTAGTCCAAATCATATCCTTTAAGCTATCCTTTAACTATGTAATCAGCGCTCACGAGTTCGAATCGCGGGCGCGCGCTTTGCGCCTTTTTAAAAACCCGTTCACGGGCGGAGATCTTTGGACCAAATCCCAACAATCTCCCTCCAAAGCCTGCCATCTTCTCGGCTCCGATTGGCAACCTCGTTGTCGCGAAACTTCCTCGATTCTAACGCCAACCGCCGATTCAAGCATCGCGTCACGCCCGGCCTCCGATTCGGCCACTCAAAGCCAACCTACACGCCCGATTCGATGTTTTCAAAGTTCGGCCACTGTCAACCTACCCTTGATTCACGGTCACAGCAACCTAACACTACGCCCGATTCGATCTGTTTTACCTAAGTTCGGCCGCAGCAACCTACCGCCTTCGATTCTCCACAAAACAACCTCACCTTGATTCGATCTGTTTTACCTAAGTTCCATTACAGCCAGCGGCAACCTACCCTTCGATTACGGTCACCCGGCAACCTACACGCTTTAGTTCGATCTATTTTTACCTCGATTAAATCGGCAACCTACTTTCGATTCGGTCCGTTTACCTCCCGGCTGCGCGGCATCTCAATTCCACCACTCACTGGCAACCTCACTGAGCGTGCTTCCAAGGTCGAACTCGTGACTGCTCGATACAGTTGTTGGACCTCAGCGCTCTAGGATTGATGGTGTCCTCACAAACCAACACGAGTCTTTTTCAGCGCTTTGTCCTCACTCACGCGCACCACAGAAGAAAAACTTCCCGGGTCACCGTCCCAGTGTCTACTCCAGGCCAAACACGCTAACGCCGGAGTTTACATGTAATGGGCACCAAAAATGAAGATCATCTGTTGGTATAGGTAGTTGAAATCATATCCTTTAAAAATTATCGTTTAACTATGTAATCCGGCTCACGAGTTGAATCGCGGCGTGCGTCTTGTCTTTTTTTAAAGCGTTGCGGGCGGGATCTTTGGATCAAATCACAACATTTTTTCCAATTGGAATTTCTTGTTTTTCTTGTAGTGTGATGAGAGGCGAAATTCAGAAGGCTTTGGTTATCTACTAAAATTTTAGAAAATAAATATAAAATAAAACATTTTTGTAATCTTTATATCTTTTGCTATTTTATTACTTTTTAATTAAAAACAATTTGCCAAATTGTCAAACCGAAATATCAAAAAGGAATTCGATAAAAGTCAATTATTTTAAATTCGATACTTGGTACGACTTTTTGGCCTCCTGAGAGCTTTCGGTTCGTTTCAAATACGATTCAAACTAACAAACACTCTTACATAATTACGAAAAGATGTCTTTGCTTTTACGCGGCTTGGACAAAGTAAACACAGAGGTGTGGTGTTATCCGATTCCGTGTGAACATACATGGTCAACTACTAAGATACATACAAAAGATAGCTTTAGCTTTCTATGTAAACAGTACAATGTCATTTTCATCTTCTTCATGCCCTAACTGGATCTCAGTTGAGTGAAAAATGTATGGCTAGGCTAATTAGTTAGTTAAAAACTTTTTGTCGGAAAACCATATAGGGTGTATATGGAAATGGCTAGAAATTTGAGTAGTGTAACTATTAAAAATTAGAAAGTCGAGCGAAGTTAGGCTTTTCTGCAGTAGAGAATGAAATTGCCTCGCTCAACGGACGTTTACGAAAAATGGCAATTGCCTCTCAAGATTAGATTTTGTCAAAAATGGCCCGGATAATGGGATTAAATTTGGGCTGACGATTTTGTAGGCCCAAAGGTCCAAGCCTAATTGCGGCGTACATTGAAGCCAAACTCAGGTCGGGGCGGTCGGTTGGTGGAAAGCGGTTCCGTTGTATTTTTAATACGTAGGGTGGTAACCCCCGAAATAAGCGGCGAAGAAATTCGATCGGTCAATTTCCCCTCTTGGGCCGATGGGCGCTTAGGACCGGCCCGGGCAATGCTTTGACAACTCTACTTTCGAATCTGACTTCTTTATTGCCAATAATG